>CM060846.1:227770511-228105511 GCA_030762175.1 Metallyticus violacea
GTAAACATTTGATAGTTGATATTCAGTTGTATGGAAAGCTTCATACAAAGGAACATCTTTATTAATTAACAGAAATTTTGGAATATATTTATTTTTTAATTTGTAATTGTACAATCTCAAATTATATATATAGCATCTATTAATCTGCAAAGAGTCACACGCCATATTGCTATCCTCTACTATTTTTTAGTTCTAGTTTCTACATCTCTAATCTCAACCAGTTAAACCAATTCCTTCCCTTTTAAACACACCCATACATAATTTTCTATGTCCCATTTTTTCCTTCCAATCAACATAGAGAAAGCGAGAAATTAGACCACCATGTAATGCTTGCTTACTCTATCTTTACAGCTTGCTTTTATGAATTTACAACGAAAATATTAATTTACGACAAGGGTTTTCTTCCATAACTGTACTAATCCCATGTTCCATGAATGATATATTACGCTATTGACCTATTTATTTCCCGAATTACTAAATTAATGTTTAATACAATGGGATTTCTTATAATTTATTTAATTATTAAAGTTATTTTTCAGATATATTTGTCTAATAAGAAAAGTCCCCAAATTTCTATCCATTACCAACTCAAACCCATCATCATTATTTGAGGAACATTTGAGTAATCCTTTTTTTTTAAAAAAAAGAAACTAGCATTCATTTTATATTCTTTTAATGATCCCCATATTTCCATTCCCAATGCTACTCTAGATTTTACCAACATGTATAAAATTTTATTTAGTAGTTTAATATTAAAGTCTTTAACTTAGTTTGGCAAAGATCTACGGCTATTAGGACTCCATTACCTACTTCAATAGCATCATTGATATGCGTATTCCAATTATCATTTTTATATAAAGAATCAAACTGCATCTATTTCATTTCTGCTTAAAAATCATGTATCAAATTTAGATGAAATGTTTCTCTCCTACAGGCAAACACTTTTTTTCTATATTTCATTTTAAATTCCGTTCTTTAGTACAATTATTTAGTATATTTATTGCTCTCTTTAATTTCATTTAAAACATCAATGTTAAAAGCAATCGTGGGCGAAAAAATCAATAATGATGTAATTTAGAAGACAGTGATGTGTATTGTTTTCTAGGTTATTCCAATTGCAATTTATAAATATTTTAAATAACTAAGTTTAGGTTACATCGCTGTATAACTCCTATTTCTTCTCTAATCTCAAATTTATTGTATAACACACTTCTTGTCTTCCAAAAAACGTTATGACAACGTATGTTGCTTTCGTGTTCTCGATAAATACTTCACTAAAGCCATTTCTCCCTAATTTTAATCATAGTAAAAAGTCAAAAGTTTATTCTAAATAAAATAATCATTGAGATTTCTAGTTTTAATGGCTAGGTATTTATCCATCGATGCATCAACTAAATATTAATCATCAATTGTACTTTTGGAAATGCTAAAGCCACATTCGACAGGCGGTAGTGAATCATGTTTTTCTTTATTTCACCTATAGTTGCTAAAATATTTATATAAATTTCGCTTAGACTTGCTCACGACGAAATTCCACGATAATTGTTTAGAGTCTTTGAGTTTCACTAGGTACAGCTCCATACAGCATTAGGGTACAGGGGATAACTTTATACACAAAAATATTTAAACAGGCGTTAGTTGCCACAAATCGTGACTATTTCGGTACTAGTTCTGACGTCAGGTGTAGTCTTGTTTCTTGCAAAGTGAGTGCTATTTTATCTTTTCGTTCATTTTTAATTTTTCAGGTCACTGTGGAAACACAGCTGATATGTATATTACGGTAAAACTTTCTAATTTAGTAATTTTTTTGCTTAGTACCATCTTTTTCAAATCGGTGTAGAGAGAAAGAGTTGCAGTCATCTGCGAGGGGGCTATTGCTTAAAGTAAATAAATATCTCACTGAAAAGTTTGAGTTAGTGAAAAATAGAAGGCCAACAATATCAATTGCAAATGTAATAAATATAAAATGTGCTGCAACAGTCGTATCGCGTATTATTTATAGTATAATTGGTGAGAAGGTCTCGGATGAGGTAGTGTACATGTAGAAAAACATAATAACTTTTATTGGAAAGGAAACGGATTCGTTGGTGAAGTTACAGTGCCATCTGAAGTTGAAAAATATTGATGGGCTAACAATTTCAGCGGACCCTCAATAAAAAAAAAATGTAGACCTCCATCTAATAAGGTAGCCTCTAGTTAAACACTTTAAACTAGATATCCTTTGTCGTTGAAATGTTCATAAAGCCATGTAAGCTTAACCAAGGCGATTTGACACAAGAAGTTATTTTAAGTGAAAATGTGCATTATTATTTTATATGCTCCATATAATCCCTAAATATTTCATTAAGACACAATTCAGAGCAACACACAACTATTTTAATGCAATACTAAAACACTTTTTGTACCTGAATCTTTCAATTTTAATACATTACAAAACACTACCTTAAAGTGTTCTTTTCCCTCAAACTTTTTCATAGCATACCCTCCTGTTATTTGCTGTTGTCAGTTCTTCAGTTATACTAAACTGGCGATTGCATTAAACATATCTTTACAGCAATCAAGAACTAGAAGATGTGTAAGTGTCTATTATGTCATAATGCTACGCAGGTAAGTTTTGAGTCTAGGAAGTGTACAATACAAACTCAGCAGTCAACGATTTCATTTCTACAGTGACAAGTTTTATCGATACCTCTGATAACACAGTTTTGCCAATGTTCTGCACCTGGAATGACAATACATTGAAAATTTCCCTGATAAACTTAAATTTGTAACTTTTTTTCCTATTTACAACACCCGAAATATTTGCAGTTGAGATTTTAAATTGTCAAAATCGATATCTTCTGAATGAAATGTATTAATTTTAAGTTGCACAGAGACAGGTGTTCCATTCATACTGAATTGTAATAAAGTTTAACTTGTTTCAACAAGTATAATATAAGTCCATCGTAAAACCCATCCATTGCAGTCATAGTACTGCTTTCGGCAAATTTCATTGGGGGACTGATCTCAGAATCTGTTTCCGGTCTTGCATTCAACTTCTTAGGGAACTTTCCTTTCTGTTTACAGTTTAGGCTCAAGATTGTTGACATTCTGAATGCCTTCTATAACTGTACATATTTAGGAGAGAGCCTAAGGAATTAATATTATTCTGAACAAATATGTATGACTTCTCGAATAGAACTCACATCTGAAGAGGCATCCTCAAAACACAACTGAAGAACAAGAGCAGCACAGTTACAAGGAATTCCATTATTTGTGCGGGCACCAACACCACACCACTGATACCACAGACATATTTGCCGCACAATTTTAAACTTGGGCATGGCAGTTCTCCAGGTCTAAGGATAAAAAACATGTCCAATTACACAAGCTATTTGTGGCAAATACTTTAAACAATTCAATGAGGTCTTCATGTATTTAAAAATGTGATTGCACATGATTAACGAAAAAACTGCTGACGTCCAGAAATGTCACAAGGCTCGTCAGTAATACGACCATCACCTACTTTATGTATTGTGGAAATCATTTTCTTGTACTTCATTTTAAAATACAATTTGACAAATGTTTATTACTCTGTAACATGTTAAGTATGACGTCATCATCTTCATCGCATAATTTTATTAGTTGCATGAAATTAATCTATTCATTTGTATGTTCCTTGATAGCAAGTTCTTTGCCTTATCCAACCGCCCAAAAGCGAAGGTAACCATCATTAGTTCATGGCACGAAAAAGAATCTCAAGCGTGAAAGAAGATGCCTCTGAAACTCTGAGCCGTTTCACGCCAGGAGTCGAATGGGACGCTGATAACCTGAGATGTTGCAGAGCGTCCTTAAATAAAACAAATCAACAAATCGTCACTAGCAGCTGCTTTCTTCTCATTGTTTGTTATTCGTGAAGTCCAGTTGATCACGGAGATGATACTGCGGTGTTAGATAAAACACGTATATTTTTTTATATACTTGACATCGTTGTGTGATTTTTCATGAATCTTGAAATTCTCGATTGCTGTTTTCCATGCCCCGAATCCAGTCTGAACAAACACAGGATCAAATCCAGGCGGCTTCAGATAGACATACTGAAAATCTTCTGACAAAAATGACGATAAACGTTCTTTTTTCTTTTTGAAATACGATAGCTACACGAATATTTCAAACCGTTGTCTTTGAAATTTTATTATTTAAGACAGGTAATTAAAAACGGACACCCCTTAGGTATTGTGCATTTCTCTCCAACAAGAAAAGTATTGTCATTCGTTTTACGCGCTCATAACGTCAATTTGGCTTACTTGACTTTCACAGGAACCGGCCCTGGAATTGGTTTTGAGTTGGCTCTTTTCAGTAGTTAAATGTTCTACACTAGTAAAGGATCACTGTTTCTCGCTTTGAACTCGTTTTTGAAAAACATGACGTAATTAAATTAACTGTATTTGCATTTTGAATTTATGTTGTACTACAATAATAATTATTGCAACAATGTCTATTAAATTATAACTCGCATTGAAATACTACGGACCACTGCACCAGTAAGACGCTTACAAAGATGAAATTGAACACACTATTTACAACTATTCTTAGTAACTATTGCTCCTACTTAGATTTTTGAAAAGATTAATGGTGAACTATACCTATTCACTATATATATATATATATATATATATATATATATATATATATATGTCGGTACTGGTGGTGTAGTGGTAACCATACTTGCCTTCTAAACCCAAGATCATGGGTTCAAACCCGGCCAGGACCGATGGATTTTTTCGGGCGTAAAATCCTAAATATGGCTTCCTTCGGAAGGGATGTAAAGCTGTGGGTCCCGTGTCGTACATTTACGGCACGAAAAAGAACCTCAAGCCTAAAAGAAGAGGCCTCTGAGTAAAACTTTGTCGGCCGTTTCATGCCCGGAATTGAATGGGACGCTGATGACCTGCGATATTAAAGAGCGCCCTTAAATCAAACGAATCAATATATATATGAATATATATATATATATATATATATATATATATATATGTCGTTATTACATTTATGTACGTTGAAAACTAGTGCAGTGACTGAAAAACAAAGTTCATCATTTTCGCAATAAGCAACTCATTTCTAAAATTAATAAAAGGAATTCTAAGCTAGAAATGTCAAAAACAGGTTAACGTTGAAAAAAAAATCCCTAAGTGGTAATATCTGGGTGTAGGAAAATCTGCAATACACGATATAAATAAGGCCACAATAAAAGTTTTCCCTTTCATGGAATGCTGTGAGAAAAAGTACCGTAGCGAAAACAATTTTAAGGCTTGTCTAAATATGTACAACTGAGAATTGCATTTTGAAATTAATTTTCAGGAACTAGTAATATTGGCTTATATGTTTTAAGATTTTTATTAAAGGCCGCTAATTACATAAATATAAATTCTTTAATAAGAGCGTAGTTGTAAATAGAAAACATCTAATTAAAACAGAAACTAGTTTATAAAAATATTCACCGGATTATAGTTCAAGTGGCATAAGCACTTTCCGAGCCCATGAATATACTTAAGAAGAAAATTAAGCAAACAGCGAACAGTAGACAAAAAAGGAGGAAGAGTGCGCTACTGACTCTTCGAACGGAATACCCTCAAACTCCCAATATAAGGTTAGAAATATACCGCGGATGCCAAGAAAAAGTATACACACTTTCACAGTAGATATATATTTAATATATTTTAATGTTTGGACCGAAAAACAACAGCAATGTGTATTGTGATGTTCTGTAAACAAATGTAACTTACATACATTATGATAGCGTTGCTACTTAACAGGTAAACCAACAATAAACACAGGAAACCAAGTTTATCATAAATCAACAATGAACAAATGAAGCTAAGATTATGGTATGATGTTTTGTAAACATGTGACTCACATACATTATGACAGCGTTGCTACGTGACAGGTAAATCCACAATGAATAAATGAAGCCAAGATTATCGTAAATCAGCAAAGAACAAATGAAGCCAAGATTATCGTATGATGTTCTGTAAACAGATGTGACTCATATTACGTTATGCTAGCGTTGCCACTATAAAATTGAGCCAAGCTTATCCCTTGAAAAGCGGGAAGCAATTTTGAAGTGGTATCGGAAAACCGAGAATGTTGTTGAAGTTCAAAGGCAATGGAGACGTGTGGATAGAACAGAACCGCCAACGCAAGTAACAATTGCACGCATTCGAGGAAAATATGAGACTCGTAGTACCGTATGCGATGTTCACAAGGGCAGATTTAGCAGATCATCACATTGCCACCGAGATATACGTGCGTACCTTGATGTACGTACTGGATGGGACGAAGAAGTCCGATTGAGTTTCCACCCCGATCTCCGGATCTAACTCCATTGGACTTCTAGCTATGGGGAACTCTTAAGGATGTTGTGTACCGTAGAAAACCAGCTACACTGACAGCACTTCGGGAAGAAATTGAAACGGCATGTGCTGCAATTGCTGACAACACTTTCCCAAACGTTGCTCAATCAGTAGTTCAACGTTCTCAGAAGCGTATCGAAGCCGATGGTGGGCATTTTGAGCAACTGTTGTTACTGTTGTAAGAGTACATGTCTAAGATGATTAGTGCTCATCACTTTCTGTTTGTGTGAATTGAATTTTGTTATGTAAACACAGTTTTTTCTTTGCTTGAAGTGTGTATACATTTGTTGGCACACTGTGCATAGCAATCTCTCTCTCTCTCTCTCTCTCTCTCTCTCTCTCTCTCTCTCTCTTATAATTCTTTCCCTTACCATATATAAAGGTACCACAAGTATATATGTATATATGTATACATTACTACTACACCGCTTGTATTTATCCGGAAAGACTTTAGTATTTTATTTTTATTAAAGGCGTTAGTTTGTATATGCACTTTTTATTTTTGCAAAGCTTCTTCGAAAAATGAATTTGAATCCCTTCAAACACTATTGATATTTCAACTTTGATTGGCAATGCTCTCATAAATTCTTAACTTATTATTCATTTATCTAATTCAATTTAATTCAAGGTGACCTTATAGTAATTAAGGTATTACAAGAGTTGTATAACTTACTGAAATACTCTTCCCATTGTTTTGGATTTATGCCGTAGTTGTCTAAAAAAATAGTTTTATTTTCTAAGATAATTATAAATGTCAGGGTTGATTTTCTCTTTAAGTCAGTGGTTAATTCGGTTCTTGTCTTTTTAAATGAATACTTCCTTTTCATTATTTACTGCTTTTCTGTATAAAGATTACTATTTAAATAATTTTCCTTGATAAAAAAAATGTACGTTTACATTCTTTATAAGCCTCTTAAATTGGTTTTGATTTTGTTTATATATTTTTAAACAATCTAACAATGTTGTAAGTTTCAGTGCTATTTCTGTAATTAATCACACTTGTTCCTGCCATTTCTCTTGTCCAATAAAGAGAGAGTTGCTTGCTTCACTTACTAACCTATTCTAGTAAAAAGAAGAAATGCTAGCTTTTATAGTTCTGTAATATCATTTAACAGACTTAGGAAGTTCGCTCTGGAAGTCATTATCCCAATTCAGTTTTACAGCTTTCTGTTCTTCGTTCCCAAAGCGGTTTGTTATCCCCCACTGTGTGAACAGCGAAATTACATAAACATTTATAAATATCCCTGATACACACATGATTACTTACACACTATAACTGATGTCCAATACTTTACAGCTTGAATAAATCCTTGAGATATAATTCTAGTTCCTCGCATATATTACAAGTAAAATTGTCTTTCACGTTATCGCTGTTATTCCATTTCACTATCTCAAAGCTATTATTTTCGCAGAATTTACACAGTTCTGGACTTAGAATGTTATTTGTGCTATTTCTGTCTTTCCTTATCTATTTCTTTACCAAGCAGATCATTCCTACCGCAGTATTTTTCTTTCCTTTTAGAATACCGAAGTCGCCTATTAATAAAACCTCACCCATCTCACACTTCTCTAAAACATTCAACATTTTTTGCTAACACGAAAAAAGTTAGAAAAATATTTTAAGTCAAACGGGTCATGATACAGTGAGGTCATTTGAGTCGTGCCGGTAGAGCTAATTGCTTACTGGGAGAAGCCAGTGGTCAAGGCCGCATAATACAAGTGCAGGTAGCAACTTGTGGTTCGTTTGAGGGAGGCAATGTCATCGAGTTGTTGTGAATTCGTGTGTGAATGGGTGCTTTCATTGAGTGTAAACTACACAAGTATTCTACAGTTATTTCACTATATAAATATAATGTTGAAGAACAGGTTTTTATATATGATACACAGGTGAAAACGTAATTTTGCAGAGAGGTGGTAAGGCGATTTATAAGAAACTATCCTGGCAATTAGAGATTGAAGTTAAATATAAGATATACAGCTATGTGTAAATTATTTTCAAACTCAGAAGAATGAAGATATGATTATTAACAAAAGTTTGCTTAAGTTAAAAGACTTAGTAAAAAAGTATATACACATGAATGGGAAAAATGCATATATAAGATTAGAAATATCATCCATGATATACAGGAATTTGCATACAAAATTATGAATACCTTAATAATGCGGAAAAAAGATATAGGGGTAATTAATTTAAAACCCACAAAAATGGTGAAAATATTATAACAAAATGTTACCGATAATTTATTTTCAAAATAATAAAGACAAATTATGAATCTATGTAGATAGAATTTGTTACGAAGCACTTAAAAATGCTAAGAAATGTTATTAACAGAAAATCAACAGGATTGGATGACTTACACAATGAGTTAATGAAATTACTATCTTCAAGCAATTTTAAAAACATGTTTGGACTTTCTGAATAAATATTGGTATTTAAAAATACCCGATGAATGGAAAAGAATAATAATAATAATAATAATAATAATAATAATAATGATGATGATGATGATGATGATGATGGAATAGATTTTTAAAAGAGAAATTGAAGAGTTTGCGAAAGTTACAGGAAGATACCACGCCTAAATACCGCGTATAAAATATGCAATAGCTCCTTAAAGACTAAAGCCAACACTTCAATTATTAGCAAGGTGAGTAATGCGGCTTTAGAATAGGTCGAAACTGTACTGGTACTATATTTACATTATAACAAATTATTGAGAAGCATAAAGAGTTTAACAAAATAACCCACATTTCATTTGTGGACTTCTTAAGGTAAAAAAAAAAAAAAAATATTTTATTCGGCATAATGATTTAGAGAGGAATTCCAGTACACTTATAGAAAGTAATTAAAATGTAAGTGCACAGAAACAACAATTAGATTATGTGCAACTAAACAAAACAGAACGGAGGATGTTAATTTAGTACTAGTCTGCAGTTTGCCGTCCCTCCATTTTATAAAATGTGTGTGTGTGTATATATATATATATATATATATATATATATATATATATATTTAATAATAATTTAAGCTTATTCTACGATATCATTTCCTATCGTATTTTTTTATTTTACATGGCATTCACCACGAAAGTGCCTAATTTTGCATTTTAGTATATTTCAGAGTTTGGTCCAAGCGTATTTTATAAAGATAGTTCGTTGCTCTCTGCAAGATGTATTCATAATTACAATCATTCTCTGTTCCTTTGCTGAAACCGTAATCGTTGTATAATTTCTTAAATTAAAGTCATATGTATAGTTCATTATTTTTTATTTCAGGTACTTTAGTACTCCGTCAATATATATATATGTACATTTATTTATTCTAATGGCAGCTATATTAATTGAACTTAACGAGCTTAAAAACTTTTCCCCAGACTTCCAAGTTTCTATCGACCTCAGCAAGGGCAATGTGGGAGCTGGTGCCTGTTGAGGTTCTCTTCAACAGCACAGCGTGCAAACAGGAGTTAGTGACAAGTCGAAACGATACAGGTGGTCATGGCCAGTGAATGTGTTATTGATAGCTCGCAGGTGCGCTATGTATCAGAAACTGTTTTATAAATAGACCAGAACATACCTGGACTTGTTCAGTTTGCACGATCAGATTTTGGTTGTGAGGGATTATTCTTATACAAAGAAACATTCAATTGAGCTTATTAGTGAAGTTTAAATAAGTGAATTGGTGTCAAGAATACGACCTAAGCATAGAGACGAAACTAGTAAGAAGACAGAAAAAGGAAAATGAGTGAAGATCTGCCCTACATAGCGAAAAACAGGAAATTGGTATTTAGAAGAACTGCACAAAATCAGTAGATATATCTGAAATGTAAACTATCAATTGAATTATTACTGTCGGATTAAAACTAATTACCAATATATCACAATGTTCTGTGTTTGTACAATGTGCCAGTATATGTTACCAATTTAATTAGAAGCTGTGTATGTTTAAACAACGTATAATTGTGAAGTGCAGACATATGAAAGAGAGAAAATGTGTGTGTGTGTGTGTTCTTTTCATGTAATGTAATTATATGCGTGTTAATAGTTTTATAGAAATTTTTTTTGTAATATAATTATTTGTGTGTTAACAGTTCCATACATGTATTATTGGTATAGTAGCATGTACGGTCTCTAAATCCATGCCATGTATAAAATGTGAAATTTATGTGTATATATAGTTTGTAAAATAAACACCGTAATCCTCCATCCACCTATCTGTTTATTATTTCCCGACCTTCGTCTAACAACAGGGAGGATTGAAACATCGGTGGCAATGAAGTAATGTGGTTGAATTTTAGTTAAATTAGAAAAGAAATCAAAGTAAAGAAAATTATGCCAAGCAAAGAAACAGTATTACTGTGAAATGCTCTTGAACTGTGACGGCATTTCGGATATTGGGATGGCCAGTACACAAATAACATAAAGCAATAGTTACAAAAGTATTTCACGACAATAAACTTCAAGCCTATACGATAACAACGGGGCACTTGTAAATATAGTAACTTGTACCCCATAATAATATAGATTTAAAGGGCTCATTTCGTTGCACTTTTTAATTTGTTTGTTTTCCAATTGATTTAATTTTGTTTCTTCTTTCTTTATCTAGACAAATCAAAATAATCCAATGTAACACGTCCACTAATTTAATACGCTTTCACTAACTTAACAAGCTACATCTTCTTGTATTGTAAAACATTGTTTATATATAAAAGCACGGATTGCTTTTAATGGTGATAGTGGAACTCGGTGCCATAATGGCACACTACGCCATTATGGAAATGGTGGAAATGGTGTTCATTGAAAATAACTCTCACTTTCCTTGTCTCTTTTCCACTGGACATAGGAGTTATAGACCTTAGGCATTAATACCATTCTATCCAACACTGAAAACTATACAAACCTGAATGCATAAATAAATTTGACCAAAACTGGAGATAAGCAGATTTAAAAATAGACGACTCAAATTATTACCTCGTTCATAATTAAAAGCCACATATTTTATGTCTTATTTTGACAATTCGAATACAATTGTAATAAGCATTCTTCATAAACAAACAAAAGTAAATAGGATAGCAAAGAGCAACTGCTCATTACAAATTTCAGTTTCGACTCTTGAATATATATCTATAAACAGGATTATGTTTTCAAATTTGAAAGGAAAGGCAAAGTTCTGTCACCCCCTCCTCTTACATTGCTCATCACGCGAGCACAAAGTAAATTTAAAACTATGGTATTAGGTAAGATAATTATTAGATATAGGCCGACATAAAATTTTCCCGATAGATATTTCCTTATATTTTTAATTAAATGCAATTTAAATTGCTGTTTATGTTATTTTAATGATGTTAATATATCAAACAAGTGAAATACTTTCTCACTCATTGAGCATATTTGCCTTCTAAACCCAAAGTCGCGAGTTCGAACCCGGCCAGGACCGATGGATTTTTTTCGGGGCGTAAAAATCCTAAGTATGGGTTCCTTCGGTAGGGAAGTAAAGCCGCGGGTCCCGTGTCGCACGAAAAAGAACCTCAAGCCTGAAAAAAGAGACCTCTGAGCAAAATTTGTCGGCCGTTTCAGGCCCTGAATAGAATGGGACGCTGATGACCTGAGATGTTAAAGAGCGTTTGTAAATAAAACAAATCAAACCAAATCACTCATTGAGGGTATTTTTACTATGGGATATTATACACTAGCAGTAGTAGTAGTAGTAGTAGTAGTAGTAGTAGTAGTAGTAGTAGTAGTAGTAGTAGTAGTAGTAATAGTAGTAGTAGTAGTAGTAGTAGTAATAGTAGTAGTAGTAGTAGTAGTAGTAATAGTAATAGTAATAGTAGTAGTAGTAGTAGTAGTAGTAGTAATAGTAGCAGTAGTAGTAGTAGTAGTAATAGTAGTAGTAGTAGTAGTAGTAGTAGTAGTAGCAGTAGTAGTAGTAGTAGTAGTAGTAGTAGTAGTAGTAGTAGTAATAGTAGCAGTAGTATTAGTAGTAGTAGTAGTAGCAGTAGTAGTAGTAGTAGTAGTAGTAGTAGTAGTAATAGTAGTAGTAGTAGTAGTAGTAGTAGTAGTAATAGTAGTAGTGGTAGTAGTAGTAGTAGTAGTAGTAGCAGTAGTAGTAGTAGTAGCAGTAGTAGTAGTAGTATTGCTTGTACGTAATACTAGAGAAAATGGGATATAGAGTTACTATTGTCTTTCCACCAAGCACAGGTTAAAAATACATGACTTGATAAAGTTCAATCGAACTGATTCTTTTACGTTCTACAAAAAATAAATAAAAACAAATAATCATTCTTTCTTAAGGTAAAATGTACTTTTTTTTTTGGTCAAACTGGAGTCCTGTTGTGCTAAACAAGCACCTCAGCACTGCTGCTGATAATGATATGCATTAATTTGCTGTAGCTAATTATCTTAAGGAACCTTAATAATTGTTTAGAGTAATCGAAAACAATTGAATGAGAAGATACGTAAACTCTTTTTGAGAAATATTCAGATTTTGCTTGGATGTATTAACTGCTCACATATATTTAATGGATGTTTTTTAAACCATTTTTTCCCTGGCATAATGTTTTCGTGTAAAAGCAGCTCAAACTTCTGCAAGTGTGACCTCGATTGCCAACTCAGCTGACGTGTTCGTTGTTTAGCTTACTCGGTATTGGCGATAAGATATCTTTACTCACAGCTCGAAAAAAAATACATTTTGCTTTGAAAGTGTTCCGTGTATGTTATTATGTTTTCAAAGAGAGCAGTAATAGTGCTTATTTTGTATTTGTGACTTTTATAATAATGGCTCTTACGTTTTCAAACTTAAGTGGTAAGGATTACACAGTCAGAGCAGGGAAATAATTGCAAATGTCCTCGGCTTCATGAAGCAAGAGGTAGAGACGAAGGAAGGAGGTATATGCTCACCCGAGTTTCACAAACGTGAATGAAGGAGCAGCCAAAGCAACTAGTGTTTCACCGAGTTCCGTTTCCAGAGTTCTCAAAGATAAGCAAAAACACGTGGGTGATAGAGTACTATTTGACATACCTGGGAAGAAACACAATGTCTCTGTACTTGTAATAGAAGTAGATGATTTTGGTAAATTTGCCATTCGACGCACGACACACAATTTCAACGCGGAAGAAAAAAGTGTGCTAACCATAACAGATTGTTGATCAAGTAGAAAGAGACAGCATAATCTTTTAAGGCAGTGCTACACGCCTTGGAGGAATTATAAAAAATTTAGGGTTCAAGTGGAAGAAAACGAGATCAAATTGGACAGTTCTAATATAAAAACATGACATATCATCCCAGAGGTAATCATGCCTTACTCTTCTCTGGAAATACAAATCAGAGGGTCAAACTATAGTATATGAAGAAGTCATACATGCACAGTGATCACGCAATTTGGACTGATGACAGCGGATAAGGTTTGCTGATACCTGTTGCCATTAGGCAAGGACCTATCATTGTTTGTGCTGATGGAAAGTTCGCCTACGTTCCAAATGCACTTCTTATTTTCAAGTACCAACAAAAAACGGGAGCCTTTCATAAGGAAATAATACAGAGAATTACATGCAAGGGTCAAAACAATTTTGACACCTAACATGCGTGCTAATTCCTTTCGGGTTATTGACTATGCTTCTTACCACCTAGTCAACAGCTGTTTTCTATTATGAAAGCGTATCGAAAAGAACAGCTTTGACGTTCCAACATTAATTTGTCCTAGCGGTTTAAGGAAGTTTGTATAGCCAACACGTCAGTATACAGTTAATTTTTAAATATAAAAGAAACTATATTGTTATGGATCTTTAAAATGTATATTTTTAACTTCAGACCTTTCCCCTGGGCCCATAAAAATAAATGTTTACATAATCACTAAATGATTGACATAGGAGTGATGCGTGTGTAAACAGCACTGGACGTTGGTCACACGTTTTTGGCATTCGAACTACTAAAAATGACGTCTGTTATTATGCGTTCATTCTATTGAAAGGGTAACTGGTGTAGGAATGAACGAATGGTGTTTAACTACAGTTTTTGCTACAGAGGCACCATAGGCGATGAGCACTGATGATACAAGAGATGAAATGATATATTGGGAAAGGATTTACTTTTTAAGGAAGCAAACGTTCCAGGCCTAAGTTTAAGGTACCTCCCGGCATTTGCCATTTATGAGGACTGAGGAAAACCTGGAATAAAACTTCAGTCAGGGAGGACGGCCCTGGCGAGATTCGAACTCCAGACCTCCCGCTCACGAGTCCGCGCCTTAACGACCTCGGTCACCCGTGGCGGTACTGGAGTCGCAATTAAGCGGTAGCTATAAGATAAGTGATCATTCTCTCCAGATTTAAACATTGAAATGTCTGTAGCCATGCTTAAAGCGTAATTAAACGTGTTGTAAAAGATACTATTGATAGTCTGAAGTAAAATAACCTTGATGTCACCTAAAAGCTGTTCCGATGCAGCCATGTAAATACAGCCCGATCCAAGAGCTCAATTTCATAAAGAGTAAAGGACGTGCTGCAACTCTCAAAAGTAAATGCAGCGTTATAACATTACCGATTGTCGGAGAGAAACCAAAAGCAGCTTGATTCCACATGTTCCAAAGGAGAGTGCAACACAGAAGCGTAATTAGCGGAGATGTACATTTGCAAATGTTGTCCCTAGTGTGCCAGCAATATGCATAAAATAAACCACAATGGGGTCTTTAACTATAAACCATATATGGTTTATTGATCAAGCTAATCGGACGCTCAATGGAGCTTAGCGGCACAGCAGATAAAGGGACAGAATAGTTGAATACGAAAGCACTACAAGAAGCCTTTTTACTGTCCTTTGATACTCCACAGAATTCAGCGTCGCATACAGCTGTTTGTAGCGTATCATATTATACGGAGTGGGGCGAGGACGAAATACTTTAAAAATCCCTCTGCATAGCACGCATTGCACCCGCGATTTCATTGGATCGTCAAGGAATTAGAAGAATTCTTGCTTGATAAGATAACCGGTATTTAGATTGTTCATATCGAAATTAAAAATGCTCATGAGGAGCTCGACCATGGCATCGACCGACCAATAATTGCCAGTCGACGACGAACACGTATAAAAATTACAATCCTACTAGTGAACATTTATTTACGATATATTCATAATAAGGTTTATATAAGATATTCTAGTTGAATGGGGGTTTGTGGTGAGACAGTAATTTTAATTTACACGGAAATGATAGCTGCAGTAACTGCCGAAAATAGCATTCTAGTAAGATGCACGCAAAATGAAGTGGAACAAAGAAATATTTAGGAGACAGTACAAAACTGTTGCACGCGTGGTGCCTCTGACGCACTCCCTTGTTGAATCCTAAAGTTATGTTCCGCATTGAAGTCTACCAATGTCAGAAACGGCGCTGTAGATGGGAGTGAAGGTGTTCCATATGGAGATATGTAAAGAGTAAAGGTTGCAAATACAAACCCAAAAGAATCAGTAACTGCGGCAATCTGTAACGCAATCTGTAACAAGTTGAAATACATACGTCACCACATCACGTCATGTGCAATTAAAGTCATTATTTTACTGTGCGATAGAGTATTACTATCTAATGCAAGGTCGAAGCGTACCGGAGAAAAATAATCCCAATGAACGAAGCATCGTTTCCTCAGACACACTACCAGAGAATGAATCGCTTTCAGCCTAAACTTGTTGATGCAAATTCCACTTATATTTCAAGAGAGAATAAACATCGCTTGTGCAAGTAAAGGCGGGATTGGTTTCTCGCCGACGCAGAACTATTCAACGTGCTATTTTTCCGTGAGGCTAGCAGATTTTTGCATGCACGCATGTTGTGCTCTATGGGAGCTCTCCCGGTTTGAGGGGTAAACCAATTCTAGTGCACCCGAAGTCGGCTAACAAGAGATAGGCGGAGAAGGCGACCTCCAAGCGGATTTTCTCTCTAAACCGCCGTGGGAGTAAGACCAGGGGGAGAGGCAGATCACAAGGTGGTAACTCCAGTTTCAATTGTGGATATTTATAGAAAGTTGGTCTTCGTATAGGCCGCGTTTTCATTGGAGGAGTTTCGAAAACCACCAGCTTAGTTTTTGATGTCGCGTGTTTAGCAGTAGCGCTAGCAGAACAACGGAAGCAAAATTAAATCACTGGTCTGTTTATTGCTATGGCCTTTCCACCTCATCGCAGCAGCTTTGGCTTTCTATGCACCGGTCTTAAGAATTAAAAGAGTGTGGGAGCTTGAAAATGGTTTCGAAAATCAATACACGGCCTGTTAAAAATATACAATAAATCAAATTTCTGTGCCATGGAAGTGCCTTAGCAAAAGAAAAAAAAGTTAGTAGCACTGAGTACCTCTGACCTTGATGAGGCGTCTCTGTTTGCCGCGCAGTGTTATCTTATTTCATTCGAACTCCACACTACTTTCTTTGCAACAGCGTTGTGAGTGTTCTGCGATTATTCAGATGCCAAGTTATCTAAACAGCACATTAACATAAACATTTGTAAATCCTTTTTCGAGACTCATGAGACGGTGAGAGAGGCTTGCAGAAACAGCTATTTAAGCTGTACTCAGTGCTACGAGTGGCATATGTGGTTTAAAATTTGTCGGAAGTCCGTAGTTAAGGACCCGCGTCACGGAAGTCCATCCACGTCAACTGACGATGCTCGTCAGGCCATAGTTATTCAGATCATCAATGAAAATCGGCACCTGACTATTCGAAAAATAGCCTGAATGTAACATAATTAATCACATATTAATATTTATAAAATGAGTATGTGTATGAATTTAAACGTAATCATCCCAATGAGTTGAAAAATATTCACAAAGAATTTTAAAATCTCATATAGTCTGATGAAACATCAAAGTGCTGTTTAGGGTTTTCTTCCAAACTCAAGGTGTTATCCCACTTTCCGCCGGTGTGTTAAACTGTGAATCGATGACATTATCAAGATATTGTCGGATGCTAGAAAACGCTATAACAAAGACGTCTGCAAGGCGGAACTTGTGTGCTACTTATGCGTAAAAAGCAAGCAAGATTACTGTTCTTTCTCTTCTTCCATAATCTCCTGACGTAGCACTTGCGGGCTTTCCTTTATATCTAAAGCTGAAACTCACGATCAAAAGGCGACGTTTGACCTCAATTGAGAATATAAAAGAAAATTCGCATAAACAATCTCAAAATAATGCGCATTAGTACTGCTTTCAGAGGCTTTGGGAGAGCTGTATCAACAAAAAGGGAGTTTTATTCCAGAGTAACAAGCTCAGAAAGGTGCAGGTGAGTTGCAATTTTAAAACATTACAATGCTTGGCAATTTATGAACATACGTTGTAGAGAAAATATTATTCTTAACCTAAGTGTTCGAGCTCTTCATGGTGGCGGGAACAGACGCAAGACGTCAAATAAACTCCTAAGCAATTAATGCACACGGAGTCGATAAACATTCTTCTTTTTGCCACCAGGTGGCGCAGATGTTAATAGAGCAATTGGAGGATGAACGAGTGTGCCCAAAATTTGTCACTTATGACAACCGTATTGAATTTAAATATACGGCCTGACTTCTATTAGCTAGTACAGAGACTTGATCCTAGGTGGGAGATCTTCCCCATTAAAGTAAGGAACAGGCTTCAAGTCCACACATGATTGACTTGCAAACAATAAAATGTCACGCAATAATCAGCCACATATGTCAGAATTTCGCTATTGGATACGCTCTCAGAGATACGAATGATTTCTCAAGATAAATTCAAAAAATCAATGCTGCTCAACACGGATAGGATAATCGTTGGGAATCATGGCCTTTAGAAAGCTGTGCGTGAGGGAATATTATGCAGTCGCATGCAGGAAATTGCGGGACAAGATATATGATATGCGTATTATCAATCATGAAAGGGTTTACAGTACTAAACGACTAATCTGTTTAGTTAAGAACTAAGTAACAAGAAAACGACTCTCCGGTTACATATTTTAATTCAGATAGTTGGTTTTTAGTAATAAGATGAGAGACATCATTGCGAGAACATCCTCACAATGTTACCTGCTTTCAACGACAGGGACTTCCGGGAGCCATTCGGTTAAGCAGAACATGCTTAATCTGAAGCAGACTTATGTCAAGGCCATACCTTACTCTGATGAGACAGAGGGAACCAATCGCCTTCAGTAAGTTAGCTGCTCACGTAAATGCCCCTCCCTGAGACTGGCCATTACTAGATGTCTTACTTATTAGTCCAAAGTAGTGAGTTGCTCCATTACCCAGAAACTTTTGCCGTGTCACATATGGAGTATTTGAACTAAGAGGTTAAAAAAAAAAACAGAAAAAGAAATATGAGGGTCGAAACAAAATAAGTTTAAACACGCTAACAGTACAGATAGCTGCTATCTTGACTCCTTGAGTCGATAAGCCCCGTACCCAACAAGATGAATCTTGATTGTACAATTACAATATATTAACAGCATGCCAAATCAAAATGGAGCCTAAATAGCCCCAACGATAGCTGTAATAATTTTCATAAAAACTTTCACATTCAAGAAGTACACTTTCACCAGTCTTAGAAATAATTTAACTGTACTTGTTTATGCCATTAGCTATATTAAAAAAAGAACTCAATTTTCTAAGAAAGTGAAAAATTATTCACTTTTGGGTTTTTAATTCACTATTTAATTTATAATGCTCATGCATTTATTCGGTTAGAAAAGGATATGAATCAAGACAAAGAAGAACATTTGGATTACTGTGTTATTGTAACTTTCTACTCTTTATAAACACCCACCATTATTAATCCAAACTCTTGCTAACTCATATAAAACTGAAGTTTCGCATTATTTAAAAGAGTCAAAATTTATCACTTAATGCCAGGATACAAACACACATTTTCATGAATTTCTATTGAAAGGGAAGTGCATTTCTGGTATGTTTTCCAAAGGAGAAACAGTTGCTGAGCAATAAGATTACTTGACTTCCACTGAGGTACCAGAAGTTCATCCTAGATGTCTAAAGTTAATTTTGTGCTGAGTACATAGGATTTTGTCAGGTATTTTTTAGTATTTATTTTCTTCATGCATTCATTCTGAAAACTACTATATCATCATTCTTATCCTCACTTAAAAATTTAGCACAATTAGTTCGCCAAATTCCATAACTTTAAAATGAAATAAACCAATGCCCCAAATCACCTTTGCTCTAACATCTAAATGGATAACATCATAGGAACAGGACTCCGAGGAGCTCTGCGAAACCTGATTATCGTCGAATATGATTGCTCACAACAGCAACCTAAATGCGTAGAGCTAATTTTCCGAGTGCATCCTGACAATTTATACTGCAGCTAAATACTTCTGGCTCCCAGCAAATTGAAGAAGTAGGCAGCAAAGCCTCAGCAACATTTCTTTCCAATGGGTTAAGCGCGTCATTTGCATAATGCCCGCATTGTCCAAGTTTTGAAAAAAGGAAATTGTTATAATATATTCAAAAATTTTCCTTTTCCTATCAGGGTTTGTTTTCACTAATATGTCGCATATATTAATAGTCACGTGCAGATGGGAATTTCAACAAAACAAACAGTCCAATGCTGTCTTCTGTTCCTCTTTCACCGTTACCTTTTTAATCATCAAAAATTTAAGACTTTCTGTTCTTGAAGAAATCAGCATAAAAAGCAAAACGCAACTGTCACACATCTCCAAATCAAAGCCCATTCGTTCTCCAATTTGCCCATTTACTCATCCCATTATCATTCTCCAATATATATCTACATTTCCTGCTTCCTTCTCTACTCCATCTGATATTCCCCAATACTCCTGCTCGTTCTACCTGTCTCTACCTCTACCTCCCACTCCTTTCGCCTTTCTTCGTGGTCCACTGGGTCCTTACTCTCATAAACGTACCGCCAAAGGTGGCCGAGGTCGTTAAGGCACAGACTCGTGAGCGGGAGATCTGAGGTTTCAATACCGCCAGGGCCATCCTCCCTGACTGCGGTTTTTTCAGGCTTTCCTCAGTCCTCAGTAATGGCAAAGCCGTGGAGGTACCCTAAACTTAGGCGTGGAACGATTCCTTCCTTAAAAAAATTCTTTCCCAATATATCATTTCAACTCATGTATCATCAGTGTCCATCACCTGTGGTGCCTCTGTAGCAAAGACGGGCGTTAAACACTATTCATTCATTCTCATAAATGTATAATCCTCTGCTCCATCCCAATTATTTACAAACTCTGGTTAAAAATGACATTTTAGTAACGAGAATTATCGGTTTTCAGCCATCTTAACTTACAGTGAAGTATAGGCTTGCCTAGTTTATGTCATATTTTTATCGAACCCGTATGATTTCCTTTTGTTTCTTTTCCTCCATATTTGTTTCCTCAGAATACCTCCAGTATGTAACTCATTAAAATGTGAGTAGATATTGACGTAAGCTCAGTATGAATTACCACTTAAGACACGAGCGTAAGGTTTAATACAGACATGTGTAAGGACTTCCCTCTGAACTTCCAGGAACAGTTGGGTTCCTCTGCGATTCTACTAACAGATCTAACCTGGAGGCGAAACAAGTTCTGAAGGAGACTATCCTTCATTCATATCTTTTTTGTGATGACCAGTCATTTTTGGTTCCTCTCGGTTCGTCATTCCAGTCCTGTATTCAACACTTTGTATGATACTCAATTTCGTGGTTATCTGGAGGGACAAGGCTTTGATTTACGTTCAGGTCAAGCTAAACGTAGCGGTACGCCCAATCGCAATCTAATTATCAACTTTGACAGCATGGACCTTTTACTGAAATGCAGGTTTGGTATTAGAACCAGGCCACGTATTCCTACCATTATACGCTTCTAACTCCGCCAGTTTTGCCCACGCGTGAATATATTGCAAGAGTCCTGCTGTGTCAACTGCGGTCGAGAAACAAAATTTTAACCTACTCCTGTCTGGGTGAACCGCCAATTAGTGCATTTTGTTAAGTCTTACGACCGTATCTGTTACCTTGAAAATGATCTATTCAAACATTCGATTAAAGGAGATTTGTTTTGTTGAAGCTGAAAAGCGATACAGAGTTTTTCCACATGTGAACACAAGTAACACTTGTAGTGCAGTAGTCGAGCAGCGGTGCCAATAAGAAGCAGTACTACCTAGACATGATAATATATTCATCGCATCTATCACCACTTATGCTAAATAAGCTACTAAAATCTTAGTTTATCCAAATGTACACAAATGATACTAAATGAAAGGATTTTTCGGGGAAATCTTGTTATCAAGAAACTTCGACGAGCATCACCTCTCACAATTCTGTATTATCGCCTATTGCGATCGGCAACCGATTAACGTGCTAGAATCGGTGGACAGCTCTGATTGGCATACCATTTTTAAAAAAAATAAGAGAAGTAGGTGTCTGCATGCAAAAAATCGCCTAATGCAACAAGAATAAAACCGTAACATTCAATTGAACTGCTGCAGTCAAAACGTGGAAGTATACCTTGGCTGTTCTTTCCTCGAATGTAAGCGCGGTTCGCTCAAGAAAGGGAAAGGTACTGCGTCAGTATTTTACAGAAGACTAAACTCTAATTCAGTATATATTCAATTTGCTTTCTCTTCTATTAATTCTTCGGTCTCCCTCGATCTTGCGCCTGTAATGGAACAACCGCTAACAGCAAAGAGAGACCTGGCACACAAAGCATTCATTTGCCACGTTCTTAGCTGCAAGCAGATGCAATCAAGTTGTGACTTACGCAAAATGCGTTTATCGTCTGTATACATATCAACCGAGTAAATCATTTCATCCTGCAGATTGGGGAGTTATATAATCCAGGCGTAATATTCCGTAAACAATGTCCCTCGAGTCGTGTCGATTTCGGTGGAATATGGCTATTTGCCCCTCGTCAACGACCACTTCGTAAACGTCCTAAAATAACTTCTTCGCGACGAATAGTGCGAAAAGAAGATTGCACATTTAAAAGGGTCTGATTTGCACTGTCAAAGTTTATTATCTTGCAGTAAACTACATTCCTCGCGCCAGCACGAGAGAACACTCGATGTAAAGAATATTTAAAATTTCCCGATTGAAAACTTTGCTCAAATACAGCAAAATGTCAAAGGGCGAATTTCAATGTGACTTCCGCGGCCTCATTGCTTGAAAGTCCCACATGTCCAGGTACCCATATCAGTATCACGCTGACGCCAGCCTCAAAAAGCGTAAACACTACATCCTGGATCTTCTGTACAAGAGGAGTGTCATTGTACAGTTTTCTTAAAGATAAAAGAGTACCCAAAGAATCATAACAAATAACTCTATCCCCAGCCGTTGTTCAGAAACAAATAAAACACCGCCTGATAAATAGCATAAAGCTCCGCCATAAAATAGATGTCGCAGTGCCAAGACCAAACGTGAAACTTACTCCATTAAAACCAAAAGCAAAGCGTACACCTGTGTCCGATTTCGTGCCGCCTGTATAAATAAAATTGCATCACGCAAATGAGGAAAATATCCCGCTGAAATGGCGACGAGTAAATAGGTGCTGCAGTCGAAGACTTACGACAGGACGTTAAGTCCAAGATGAACGGGGGCCTCTGCTAAAATTCAATGGGGAGAAGAACTTTCTCCGGCCAAGAAAATAGCAGATAACTCAAAGTCCGTAACAACTCCCTAAAACGAAAGCTAGCCGGTCTAGGAGTAAAAGACTGAGCAGCATTAAATGGAGCAAGAGAAGACCCATTAAAAACGGCTCATTTACGGGGTGTCGAGGTTGCGCAGCTAATCAGCAACCATAAGCACAAAGTAAAAGATCCTTACGATAAAAAAAGTGGAGGTTCTCCACACACCCCACATAGGCTTGACACAGGATTCGTAGGGAATGCTCCAATAGCTAAACGGATTCCCCGGTGATGAATATGGTTAAAGCCACGAAGAACTGAAAGTCGCACAGAGCATTAACTACACAGCCATAATCTAGTTTGGACCGTATTAGGGAACGGTAGAAACGTAGAAGAACCGTCTGTTCAGTTTCCCAGGATGTGGCATTTAAAACACGTAAAAGACAAACATAAAGTTCACACTTGCCTCTGAGTTGCGCTATAACGGATGGCCAGCATAATTTTCTATCAAACACCAAGCCAGGGAAATATATCTTCATCTGCAAAGGCAGAGCATCTGGGCCAAGATGGAGAGATGGTGAAGGATACTCCTTACGAAGCCAGAAATTGATGTAGATCGCCTTTTCTGCAGAGAAACGGAACCCATGGTATACACTCCAGGCATAAAGGCGTTTTAGACAGCGTTGGAGGCGTTGTTCCAAAGAACAAGTTCTCCGAGAGGAAAGAAAGATGGGTAAAAATCGCAGACATACATCGACGAACCCATTCCTGCGGGTAAACATTCGATATGTAATTGATATCGATGGCAAACAGTGTGATACTAAGTACCGAGACCTGAGGTACACCGTTCTCATGAGTAAAGCGAGAAACTAAAACTGAATACACCCGAACATTCAAAACATGTTCTTTCATAAACTCCCGAATAAAAACAGACATCCGACAAAATATACGCAATTGATGAAGCGGACGAAGGATACCGCTCCAACAGGTATCATAGTCTTTCTCCAGATCAAAGAACACGGCGATTGTTTGGAACTTCCGTACAATTGCGTCCATAATATGGGTGGAAAGAGACACAAGACGGTCGACTGAGGAGCAATGACGACGAAAACCACACTGGACGTTGGTCAATACGTGCCTCGACTGTAACCAGCACATAAACCACCCGTTTATCATTCGTTCCATCACCTTGCAAACACAACTGGTGAGGGACTCGGACTGTAACTGGAAGGAAGGTCCTTTTCAGGTTTTGGTATAGGAATGACGGTGGTCATTTGCCAAGCGCTCGGAAAAGTGCCATTTAGAATTTAAAATTTGGAGAAAATTACTTCCGCTGACAAATGTTTCAACATAGCAACATGAATGCCATCTGGTCCCGGTGCGCAATGCGGAGAGGTAGAAAGGGCATGCTTTAATTCGCTTGAAATAGAAGGGAAATTGTAGCACTTCTGGTTGTCGGAGGCAAAGCAGAATCTCCCGATTCAACCTGTTCCTTTAATGCGTAAAATAAAGGGGGATAATTGGCGGAGCTCGAAACATAAGAAAAAGCGCGCCCTAACGTACTAGCTATGTCTATCGGAGTAGCAAGAACTCGATGTTGTAACTTAAAACCAGGTATAGGCTTAAACCCAGGTTTGCCTGCAGCGGCGTAACTTATGCCAAACAATAGATGAAGGCGTTCTGCGGTTGAAGGGTAAGGCGAAAGCAATCCAAGACGTTATTAATAACTCGAGGGCATTTGGCGCGTAGTTGTTTGTAACGAATCATGTTCTCCAACGTAGGGTGGCGACGAAAATCTCGCAAAGCACCTCGGTTTGCACGCAATGAGTTCGGCATTCATCGGTCCACCAAAGAACCGGAAAGCGTCTGGGGTGGAAAGTGACTGAGGAATAGCCTGATCTGCGGCTGTAATGATTTCGAGATGCTCGATCTCGACGTCGAAAGATGGAAACTCTCACCCTGAAAATTCGGCCAAAGAGCGGAAGAGATGCCAATTCATCTTTTCAATAAGCCACCTTGGCGCGCGATGAGAATGTATGTGTGAAGACAGGATATGTAGCTGACACGGAAAGTGGCCACTTGTGTATAAATCAGAGATGACATTCCAGGCAAAACGTACAGCACAAGTGAGGCGGAACAAAAAGATAAGTCCAAACGTGAAAACTATAATAACTGTCAGAAAGAAAAGTGGGTTGACCAGTATTGAGCAGAATAAGATTGTAGCAGTTAGAAAGTCTGCTAACGTACTACCCCTGGCACACTCCGTGTTTGTTCCCCATAAGGGGGGTGGTGCGTATTAAATCACCCAAAAGTAGTACAGGGGATGGTAGTTGAAATAAAAGATAAACTAGATCAACCGCTGCGACAGTAGTATATGAAGGCAGGTAAATAGTAGAGACTGTTACATAAGGCCAGAAAAGTAGACTGTAGCTGCTGCAGCCTGTATAGCAGACTGGAAGTTAAATGAAGAATTGTACACGTCATCTCTGATGATAATGAAAACTCCAATATGCGCGGGAGTACCATCTTTGGGAGGAAGATCAAATCTCACCGAAGAGTAACCGCGAAAGTTGAACGAATCCAGTGGTCCAAGTTTGGTCCCTTGTAGACACACAAGGGGAGAGTCAGTCGATTGTAAAAGTAGACTCCAGGTCAGGTCTTTGACTACGAAGTCCACGCACATTCCACAAACTGATAGCCATTGTTAAAATACGATAAAAAATTTAAAATACCACCTTACTTTTTGCTCGGCCCAGGACGAATCAACCCTCGTTTACCATTCGCGTGGGGCTCCGTGGTTTTTCTGGAGTAGGCACATCCTGCGCAATGACATCCTTAGAGGGGGGCTCTCCCGCTGAGAGGTAACCATTGATTCCACAACTTGGAATTGGTTGGATGTAGATATAGGCAGTGACGCGACCGCCTAGCGGGTTTGCTCCCATCATGGGAGCTGGACCTCCGAAGAGGAGAAGGGCCGTTCTTCCTCTCAACAGGAATGGTCGATTTCAAAAATTCAGTCCTCGTGTAGCTCGTCTTGAACTTAATTTTAGGGGCATTGAAAACTACCGGTTTAGGTTTCTCGGTAGAGCGCTTCGGAGAGCTGGGTGCATTAGGGATCCGTGTGAAAACAAGGTCGTAGGTCTACGTACGGCTGTCACACTTCTTGACCGTTGAAGAAACTGCTGCGCTGTATGTACGGTGCTCTACCCGTATTTACTGTATACAGCGCTTCTCTCTAAAACGAGGACAGTCGCGGGAAGAGGTCGGATGATCTGCGCAGCAGTTCACGCACACGGGAGCAGATGTACATATTCCTTCACGACTTCCTTGGCACAAGGTTGCAGGAAATGGCGCTCTTACAGGATATGCGAGTGTGTCCAAAGCGTTGACACTAAAAACCCGTATATTCCCAACGGGCTGGGAATATACGGGCGCACTTCAATCACCTCTTAACCAGATTTAATCCTCTGCGGTAATTCTACCCTGTTAAACGTTAGCAAAAGAGTATGGGTCGGCTGAAATTCCCCCTCTGTCCTTATCTGCACAAGATAAACAGATGTGACCCCTTGGTCTTCCAGACTACTCTGGATTTCCAGGTCGGACATGCCGTCTTATTTATCATTAAACTACGACGTTATTGTGTCTCACAGAAACAGCGAGATACTATCAACGCTTAGGTACAAGAAATGAAATATGCCAAATGCATTAAAGATTCTACTAGGCCGTTTGCATCTCCGGTTCGAATTAAACATGATGAATTTCATTTTTGTTTATATTTCCGAAAATTGATGCAATTTCAGGATCGTCATCTTTTTTACTTTCCCTCACTGATGATGTATAGGGCTATACCAAATGGTATTGCGCCTTGGTTTAACTCAATGCTGATTTTAAGGTAACCTGTTGGAAGACACTAAGATATATACAGCTTTCGTTATCCAGAATGGTAATTCAGAGTTCAATCGCTTATGATTACAATGCACCTCGCCATTTCCAATTTATTGTCGATCGGTTGTTTGGTGACGTGAAATTCAAGAAAGTATTTAGATGACACTGCGAAATTTGGAAGCAGTGTTTCATGGGTTGGAAGAGCATACTTTTAAGTTGAAGCCTGCAAAATGGTTCTTTGCCATGACGCGAATTAAACTCCTAGGACTCGAGGTTTCAGAAAAAGGCATAGATAAACTAAGAGCAATAAACGAACTGCACGTCCTTAGATCTATTCACAATCTTCACGGAATTCTTGGAATTTGTGGCTTTTATCTCCCTTTCATTCCAAATTTTGCATCCATTGCCCAACCCCTATATGCCCTTACTAAAAAAGACGAACAAATTTTTTGAATTGAGGAACTTCAACAAACTATCGGTACACTTAAAATGCTTTAATTTCCCCACAGGCATTAGCACACTATGCCGCTGGAGCATATATTGGGTTGCATTCTGACGCTTTCTATATTAACATTGCTTAACGCTCGTCGGTCCTGATGGTGTAGTGGTAACCATACTTGCCTTCTAAACCCAAGATCCCTGGTTCAAACCCCGCCAGGATCGATGGAATTTTAGGGTGTAAAAATCCTAAGTACGGCTTCCTTCGGAATGAAAGTAAAGCCGTGGTTCCCAAGTCGTACATTTACGGTGCGAAAAAGAACCTGAAGTCTGAAATAAGAGATCTCTGAGAAAAATTTGTTGACCGTTTCACGCCATGAATTGAATGGGGCGCTGATGATCTGAGATGTTAAAGATGTTAAATAAACCAAATCAAAAATTGTTTAACGTCCGTTTTAACAACTGAGGTACCACAAAGGTAAAGGGATAGGCATTGTTTCAACGCAGCAATGGTGCATTGCATCCTATCGGGTATGCATCCAGAACTTTGCATAAACACGAGCGTATCTATTAAGTAGCTGAGCTAGAACATTTGACCACCATATTGTGTGTTACTTATTTTCGAGCATACATATATGGGTTTCCCGTCCACATTGTTAGCGATCATCATGCTCTTTGCTATATTCAGAGTTTTAAAGATGTCACAGGACGACTGGCGACATGAAGTTGAAGCTACAGGAATACCACTACACACTTTCTCATCGCGATAGCTCCACACTTTTCGATGCTGGTGCATTGTCACAATTTCCGTCAGATGACTTGAAAACAGAGGAATCTGAACCGATACAAGAAATTAATGCCTGTGTACCTCACCTGTGGAAATAGCTCAACATCAGAAAGCGGATCCGCTTTTACAGCCTATCTTCGCTGCCTTACAGCAACCAGATCTTGCCTCTCCCAAGGTACGCAGGCAGACATCTTCCTATTTCCTTATATGGTCAATATTCTATCGCATAAATGCGGGAAATGATGGACAGCCTCACTTATTAGTAATTCCAGAGTCACTGAATAATGAAATTTTATTCTCTAATCATGATGATCCCTTATCGGCCATCTGGGCTTCTCAAAAACATTCTCCAGGATTAATTTTCACTGTTATTGGATAAACATGCGCAGAGAGATAGAAAGACATGTAAAAGCATGTCCCACCTGCCAAACTTGCACGGGTCCGACCCATTGACTTAAAGCAGGATAATGGCAATTCATTGGCGTTAATCATATTGGTGAACGATGGACAGTATATATACTAGGTTCTTTTCCTGGATAAAAGTCTGGTAAGAAAGTGATAACTGTGGCCACAGAATATCTGACAAGATGAGTTGAAACAAAAGCTTTACCAGCAAGATCTTTAGAGTAAGTTTCCAAGTCGTCCATTGTCGACAAGGGACTCCAGCAATGCTACTCTCTGACCGTTGTGAAGTTTTCCTTAGTGACGTTACACAACTTCTGAAAAACATGGATATCAAACCCGCTTTTACCAGCAACTACACACCTCAAACAAATGGTCTGACGGAACCATTTAACAGAACACTAGCTAACGTGATTTCAAAATTTGTGGACCTGGCTCAAAATGATTGGAACCTACCTCATGTGACTTTTGCCTATATCATTGCTTAACAGGAGTTAACTAATTATTCCCCTTTCCTTCTAATGTATGCTCGATATCCTACTTAACAAAATGAAGTGCAATTGAAATACACCTCTGATCGCTTATTTGTTCAAAAAACATAAGACCGAATCATAGCAGCGCGCCAATTTAGGAAAGAAAACATTGGTGCCTACAGATTAAGCAGAAAAAACTGTTTGATAGAAAGCGTATAGCATAGAAGTTCTGTATTAATCAACTAGTAAAGTGATATATTCCCCAAAAGATGCAAAGATTCTAAGTTAATGCTTAAATTTCATGGTCCATATGTGGTAATCAGACAATTGTCAGAAGTTGGTTACCTTATTAGTCCAGTTACTTCAGGAAATACAAAAGAAACAGTAGTACACGTTCACCCATAGCGACGTAGCTGAAATGACACACCTTTCTTTATTTAATGATCATATTATCATTCACTGTCCACTACTTTTGTTTCTTACGCTCGCTATGCCTATTATACACACAAACATTCTCTGTTATGTCCTTTACACATTCAGGACCGGGAACCAGCGTTACTAATCATTTGTAACAGGATGCGGTCAAATGTTGCATCCCTTTATTTCTGAAAACTCCATTTCCCGACTAAGCGAACTGCTCAATATAAGAATTACACTTTCATCACAATAATGTAATATAATTAATAATTAAACATAATTACGTTTGCTCTATTTCAGTGGACATAATTTTTCATTCTCTCCATTACATTTTGTTTTGTTTGTTTGTTGGTTTCTTTTAAATGGTTACCAATGTGCCTATTTCGCACATGAAATATGCCTCTTGTGCACATTCTTTTGTTTGTGCATAAACGTTTACTAATTTCAATTTCAATAGCCTCTTTATTTCTTTGTTTCATTTTGCTTATAAATTCTTATAGTCTTTTAAGTTCTATTTACAGAAAGGATACATTCGATTCAAGGCGTTGTGTTGATCTGCTTCTGCCGAATGTGAGGGCCAGAAGACAAACCGAACTCTTTTATGAGGCTCTGTTATTGCTGCATGCGACTTGTAAGGCACAACCAGTCTCCTTTGGTAACATGCACCTTAATCAACACTAAATAAATGTTCACCATGATTATTTTCTCACAAGGGGACCTTATCAATATGTTTTATACATGTTGCAGATATTTGGAATATAGTGCTCTTTGTTGAACAGGGAACTCTTAATTCTATATCTCCTGCCCCTTAAGACATGAGGTATCCCGGTAGTGTTAGCCCTTAATTTAGTGTTAGATACGGAATCGCTTCCTTAGTTTAATCTCTCTCCTAAGGTTAACTTTCTAAATTACTACTACATTTATTATTTTATTCTAAGGTAAATATGGAACTATCTTGATGGGCTTGTGGATGTGCTGGTACTATGTTGATTGTCATGTTTTAAATCGAATTGTTCCTCTTAGGGTTTGCTTGATGACCCCTTTGACTGTATTAAAACAGGTATTTACAGATTGTGATTACCTGTTATGTAAAGAAACTTCACCCTGTATATTGCATAGGTGAAGTTGAAATGATGACCAATTTATTCACGTTGACAGTGTAGACTTATAAATGAATGCATCCTTAAATAACTGTATTAGAAGGCGTTTTCGTTATATATTTTGTGAACCTCAGAAATACCCTGGATGCGTCATGTTTTATCTAGGGGAAGATAGTAAATTACTGAATAACGCTTATTGTCAGCACATTGGCAATTGAATAAATTAATGTAAATCGTATTGCTTAAGTAACAATCATGCTGATCTTTATGGTACCAACAAATGTATGATAGCGTTGCTGAATTTTGTGCAATTTGGGAATATCTGTATATTCATACCCATTATGATTTGGATTCTTATCGATTTGAACTATCAAGCCAATTAGCTAATTATGAATTTCTAGCAACTGTTATGGTAAAGAATTTAAAGCAGGAACAATATTTGAGTCATATTGTGACTCGGCCTAAATGAAGATGAACTTTTTGTGTTTATGTTCGCATATGCATAATATTTCATACATTAACATGCATTTATATTTATCAGTAAATTTCCATGTTGCTGTTTTTATTTGCATGAAACTCATAAAGTGTTTCGAGAACGTGCTTGTCCGGATATATTTTGAATGTATGAATTTATTCTCTCTCTGTCATTTCTAAATTCAGAATCATGGCTACTTCTTATGGTCCGGTAGTTTTTTTTTTTTTTTTTTTTTCCTTCCCATGTTTGACATGTTGCATGTATCATGCTGACCACATGCCCAAAGATACGCGAGACTGGAACCAGAGTGTGAACATATAATCGTTGGTGCTCGAATTCATGGTACATTGCGCCGTACTGCTTGTTGCACTCCGGCTTTCACCAGTGAGATAAACTATTGCCGGCTTCATAACGTCGAATCCAGGATACTTGTGGACGTTCTTTGTGAATGACCCTATAACGACTGTGTATGCAGCAGTTTTCGGCTAAGATGCATGGCGGCGGCAATCTGATTAACATGATGTCATTACGGTGTGACACTTCTTAACATTTATTTTATGGTCCTGCACAATGCTACATATATACACAGACCTCAGTTTTCTTCATAGCACGCAACTGGTTCCAGGACATTCGTAAAGCTTGGAACGTATTCTTACAATCGTTGACTTCCTGTTGAATGTTATCGGTGTTCCCTGGTGACGTTTCCCAGTAAACTCACGTTAGCCCTGCGGAAGCGTTTCAAAACAATGTACACTTGAGGAAAAACGAAAGACTTGCTGTTATGGCATTGTTTTAATCATGTTATAGAATTTTGTTATACTGCTTTTGGTTTGATGGACACTTGATTGAACCACGCATACATTAATATGTACTGTAATTAACATAGTTTGAATATGTCTCTCTTTTTGTTTTTGTATATTTGCATTTTGTACTTTTTGTTTTTCTCTCTCTTTCTCACCTTTGTATTTTATACACAGAAGTAGTGCGGCTTTTCTGACCTGGGGGAAGGTTAAACTTACGAAGTAGATTTATTCAAAATTATAAATTCTATAATATATATTTTCATAAGATGTCAGGCCGATGACTTAACGTTGTGCAGCATACACCAACTTAATCAGTTTCTGTTAAGGCATGTAATATGTAGGATAAGTACGGCTAGCCTACCGTATTAGGGCATACACAGCCATTTCCTTGTCTAGTTTTTCTAGTTCATATATCGACTACTATTTTTCTAATTGTGTATATATAATTATATATATATATATAATTAGCAAAATAGAAAAGGATAAAACGTTAAGAAAAAGTCACAGAATTGTAATCGCTATATTTCGAACTGCTAGAGTTCTTCTTGCTATAGAAGAACTCTAATAGTTTGACATATAGCGATTACAACTATGTGACGTTTTTCTTAGTGTCTTGTCCTTTTCTGTTTTTCTAATTATTGTTAATTTAGTTACGTTGTTAACAGTGTTACATTATTTTTCATTTATATATATATATATACATATATTGCTCTAGAATAAGAGTAGTTGTAGTTGGGTGTGTACGTTACTGAGGGTGTATGTTGGAGACTGTCAATCTGTAGGGCTGACTTCGGACATACGTCGATTTCAGAAACAGTGGGTACACCAGTGGCTCCATGTAAGTTGCAACTTAACCTAGGTATGTGTATTACCATCAGTGCTTGCTTGTTGCCTATGTGTTCATTTAAATTCACGTCTATTTTATATTAAAGTGTATTTACGTGCGTTGTTTCCCTTTCTCATATCATGTACATTCATCACGTGTAGTGAATCGTCTATTTCACTAAGCCTATTGGAGTTTTAGAGTGTTTTTAATCGTAATGCTCCCTTTCTTTCAGTACTATTTTACTCCACATATGACATTGTCCAGCACCTAACTACTGATATATCTGACGATACCGAAAAACACATCCCTCCGTTGTCTTCACACTTTAGATGTATTGTAATTGCTGGAGAACAATACCAGCTATTTTCTGTGGCTCGAAAATATTCTCCGTGCTTTTCGGTGCCACCTTAAGCTGGAGAACTTGATTTGGGATATTTGCCAAATTTGCCGGAGAATAAAGAAAAGCAAAAAGTTGTTCTGCCACGAGTTTGTCATAGTTATATGCCTTTGTCAGCCATTTGGAATGGATTTCGTATAATTTTACAAACTTCTTTCTTTTAAAATATTCGGTCTGAAAGTCCCATATTCGTGTCACAGTTAACCATACTGATATTACTGAAAGTTTCCGCCAGAAGTTTGGCACAATTATCAGCTACTTTTGTGTCTCTCTGAAGAGTAGGACCAGAGGGTGAGTGAAAAATTGTATATTGCTCTCTCATTTCCGATTAACTAATAAAGGTAGTATTCCTATAAAATTGGTACAAACCCCACTGTATTTTTTCAGAAAAACTCATTGATAGAAAAATCCTTCCAAACGAAAAACGTGGGGCACATGCAATAGTTTGTCTGAACATTTTGTGTGATTAATTTAAACTATAAATACCCTTAACAGTTATTAAATTTATCTACTGCATGCGCCCCACTTTTTTCGTTCGGAAGAATTTTTCTAAAAAGTTTATGAGATTGTGAATTTGCATGCGGTTATAAATCTGCATTTGGCTAGGATGAATTATTTTATACTTTTTATTTTATTTATAATTAAGAAAATAAAAACGTGATTTTTAAATGCTTTTATTTAAATCATTTTCTACTTTTTAGTCTAATGTGCACGCAATTTGCAATCAGCATTAGACATCTCTACTAAATAATCACAAAAATTGAGCATCTTTTAGATTTAGTTCATTTTGTTTTCTCTTGATCACATCTAAAATAGAAAATGGTTTTATCTACTCCATTGACATATCGAAAAAGTTGATTAATTGTGGATTTTTTAATTAAAAACAAAATACAGAAACACTAAGTTAATTTTGAAAATGTTTATTTCAATATTAAATACATTTGTACCAGATCCTTCATATAGAATTCAAAATCTTTGATAAGATATGTAACTCATATTATATTAAATTTAATACCCATTCACTACTTATTTACACAATTGAAATTATTAATACACATGTTACACATTAACTCTAGCGCAATTGAAATTATTTAATAGAAATCATATTTATTAAATGTTATTTGTAGGGCTTTAATTGCATGGATTTAAATTTGATGTTTTTATTTGAAAAGTTGCTATGGCGACTGTATTGTTATCAAAATATTTAGCATGTCGTTGCGTCTCATTGGCGAGTCGAGAAGAACGTTTTAACATCGTCTCAGTTGATCGCGCTTGAGCCATGCGTTTCTTGGAATTTGCGTGTTCGACATCGCGCTGTTTATTTGAATAGTTGCCATGGCGACTGTATTGTTATCAAAATATAACAAAAAGAATTCTAATAATTTTAGACTCAAATAAAACGTTGAAATGAAATACATATCAAGTTACAATATAGTTTATTTATTGTATTGATAAATATAATACAGTCATCAAAGCAAATGTTCTTATTTTTAAATAAAGATTATTGTAAATTATATATTTTTATGCGTTAATAACGAAACATTAATAACGAAATGTGTTCTTAATATTAAATCTTACATTTTTTAAAACCTTTGTGTTTTACATTGCGCTGCTTTACTTTCAAAACTGCGGAACCGTGAAACTATTGAACCATGATAATTGCTATATTATATTGTATTGTCATCCATTTCTTACCTATATACACATTTTCAAGTCTCTCTCATTTAGAATTGCATGAAAAATTAATTACAATAGTCCACCAGAAAGACAAGATAGCAGGTTAATAAAACCTTTTGAAAATGGGCGTTAAACACCATTAAAAAAAATATATAAAACTGTAACTTATTTTTTTTTTTTCGAAAGAATAACTTTCCAGCACTGGAATCAATAACTCATGGTGCGTTTCAGATATTCTTTGAGTCATTGACTTCGATAAGGCTATAGGAGTTGATTTGGGGGGGGGGGATAGACAGTACACGATAAATTATCATTAAATGTATTCGGAAATTACACCTGCTTCAAAACTTTGAGATGGTTTAAAAGGGCAATTTGATAACTGCAAATGCAATCCCACCATTAGTAGCACAATGATACAGAATAATCATCCCTGAGAACAGCGAAAGAGTAACCCAAATAAATAATAATCTGTAAAAGGAAGGAAAGATGTGCATTTGCCTCAGAGAACCATGCAAAATATTATGGTCCCAAAATTGTAGTTAATTTAGAAGAGTTACTTCATTCTTCACAACTATTATGCTGAAAATATTGTGTATAATTAAAACCTGTATATATCACAACATTGGGCTGACCTGTATTTAACAATTGAGAAATTGAATGCATTCCTGGGTATATTAAATTTATTCTATTTCAGTTTCCAATTAGATTAGTACCAACAATTCAACAATTCTTTTCAGTTTATGATTATGAAAATGAAATAGTGAATGTTGGAGTGTACCTACCAGAGGAAAGTACATCTAAGTGAGGTGCCTATTGTAACACAATGAAGATTAAAAGGAAAGCAGAGTAATGGGTAGGAAATGGAAGTTTTCCGTCTGCATTATATGTTGTGCACTTTTCATGGGAGATAGTGTGAACAGAATTTATTTATTAGCAATTATAACATTTATACCCCTAAACTTTTCTGTTTATGAATGATTTCGATTCTTACATTCTTCGATTTCTTAGAAACTGTTTTATATAACCACTTAAAGTTAAATGTATACCGTGGAAAAGAATTTATAATAAAGTTTATTTAACCATTTTAATGAATTTATCAGGTTGTAGCCTAGTCGACCACAGTTCACACATGTTGTTGGGAATAGATTGTGGTAACTACAAGTACCACAACTTTTATGTTTTATCCCCAGCTGTAAATATTCTTATATTTTTTTAATCCACTAATTTGTTGCACAATTGCAGACACTATATTGCCATAACATAAAATTTAATTTCCATTCAAAAAGCATTGTATAATCAATTAATTATTATCATCAACAAAAAACAAAAGTTACACTTATTCAAAAGTAAATGAGTAAGAATATGTGAAAAAATAATTTTGTGTTATAAATGATTGTGATTTTAGAGATAATAATTTCATTGTTATTCCTCAGCTTTATGCAATATATGGAAAATGTTTACCTTTAAGCTCAGGAGCTTGGCAACTGATTCGCCTTCAAAACCTTAGTATTCTGTGGAGCCACCAAACATTCAAAAATTGAAAATTTGATCCCCAAGATTACAGTTTCTGGTACGAGCGTAATGTTCGCCTTGGTTCTTGATCACGTTTGCGTGGCATGGAGTTAGGCAGCTAAACCCGCAGCAGAAGTATTTTATTCTGGATTACAAGAGTTAAATGATTGTTGCGTAGGGCTATTCTCTAGTGCTGGTAGTAAGAGCTTTTTTTATAGTGTTTATCACCCGTTTTTACTACTGAGGCCCGACAGGCGGGCACTAACAGTGTTGTGCTTCGTGGGAAAATAAACTTGTGACCCAAACCACTCCATTTTAAATGGAATATTTTTCGCAGAAACCGTTGCACAGTAGTAGCTTTCACTCGTGTGAGCATACACGACTCTTTTACACTTAGTTGTGAGGTGTGACCCTCTCTAGTTTGTGCACTCCCCGTTTGGCACATGTCTAAACCACTTTACATCTCCCTCCATTTTCCAAAATAAATTACGGACAAAAGTCGTAGAATTTTTTCGGTGATACCATATATGAAACGTTACTTAATGTTTAGCGCTTTTATTCCACTCTTTTATGTTTTCGAACATGACCATTATTTATTTTCATTGCTTTCGGACTGAATCTCGCTTGCGTTTTTGGGTTCCCAAACATCCTTGTTTTTTATTCTTCTTTAGCCTTTCTCTTTTGAATTCCGTCATGTTAACTGAGCCCTAATTGGAATTTTATTGCACAGAGATTCTTGTGCATATTCAAGTCACACTAACGAAACATGTTTTGGGTAATGGAATGCATGTTTGCACTTCATATGCATTATTTTTGTTAGGGGATTAAAAGCCAGAGTTGTTGTGGGCTTTAAACCCATATTACTACTGCTGCTTCCCATTGCCGATCTTACCTCTGAGTACGCTGCTCGGGCCAGTCGTTCGTTGTTCCATTGGGCACCTGAGCCTTCTTTTTATTAGGTGGAAGGCGCTCCGCGGTACACAGTAATACACTTGGTTGCGTTTAATTGAAGTATCCAATTTCATGCACTGTAGGGAAAAAAAACTTCTAGATACAGTTTGACAACTGATTACTGAGTTCATTCCTTGAGCAGAAACAATTATATTTTATGTTACTGCTCTTGATTGATTTGTTTTATTTATGGACGCTCTTTAACTTCTGAGGTCATCAGCGTCCCATTCAAATCAGGACGTGAAACGGCCGATAAATTTTGCTCAGAGGCCTCTTCTTTCAGGCTTGAGGTTCTTTTTCGTGCCGTAAATGTACGACACGGAACGCACAGCTTTACTTCCCTTCCGAAGGAAGCCATACTTAGGATTTTTACGCCCGAAAAAATCCATCGTTTCTGGCCGGGTTTGAACCCGCAAATTTGGGTTTAGGGACCGACATGTTACCGCTTTGGTATCCATAAAAATCATATACTGATCAGTAAATAAGTCCAGCTAGATCATGCCAAGATCAAGGCTCGTCCAAATTAGACGTTACAGATCCCTAAGGAGGGAGAATGAACGCATGAGGTTGAAGAACTTAGCCGGCGGGTATGTCCACATCAGTGCAATTGTTATTACCAATGATTAGGACACGCTATCGTACTACTACGAACATACCGCATCTCAATACTCCGACTCGTGTAGTGTACTGTGCTTTCAAATGGAATGGGGTGAGCCGGAATATCGCGGCAGGTTCACAATTTTAAGGATATAAGGATATAAGAACCCTTGTAGGGGACCGCCACTGGGATCGAGGTCAGGGGTTCGATTATCGCTAAATATGTGGTCCCTAATTAGGATTATTTTCAGGTTTTCCTCTCTCCTTATAAATGCAAGTAACGGGGAGGTGTCCTAAACTGAAACGCTTGCTTCCTTCCTTAAAAAACTCTTTCAGAACTTCCCCTTTCAGCTGATGCCTCAGGGGTGCTACGCACTACTCAGAAAAAAGCAAAGCATATCTTATGAAAGAAGCAAATATAATATCTTCACAAGCAAAGGATCATTGTCGAGCGCCATGACCTGTTATCTTACCCTCCGACATTCTGCTGAGCTGCCGGACTCTATCACAGTGATCGAATATGTGGTTAATACTGTGCAAACTATGCCCCGACAATTTACCTCTATGAACTTTCGTTTCCCCTACCACACTATCTGCCAATGACCATTATCATCCTCCGTTTACCACGCTCCTGAAGATCCGTGTAATGGACATAAGACGTATACGGTAAATCAACATGTTTGTAAATGTTTAACCAAGGTCATTTATTTCAGTAATGGTAAATGAGGCACATATTTTCAGTAAAAATAGATACATGATATTTTAATAATATACAATTAGTTATATAGTCAGGTAACCTGACTGTAAGGATACTGAAATAATTACATAACTATTCGGAATGTAATAATATATACAAAATATGTTATTCAAAATTTCGAATACAGTATGGGAACCACAGTAACTATTAAAAGATTTTGCATTCCAAAAAGCTAAAATAGATAAATTTATAATACGGCGTTTCACCCAATCATTTTATTTTGCAGTAAGCAAAGCACTGGAGTAATGCTTTCTTCCTGTTTATATGAGTGAACATAATTCCATCCGGTTCAATCGGAATACATATCAGAGATGTGCTGTAGTATCTAAGCATTAAAAACAGGTTCTCTTAACTAACATAAATGCAATACGACTATGCTGCGAGAGCTTATATTCAAATTTAAGATCCTGTACTTACAATTCCATTATCAGATAAACTTTGTGTTTGTCTTCAAACGTTTCCAACAGCTGGACGATATTTGGATGTTTTAACCTGGAAAAAAAATATACATAATCATTGCTTGTGCATGTTGTTGGAATAACACTTTAACAAAAGGCATAATATTACAAGTATTTAACACTTCACAATTTCATATTAAGTAGCAATTTCCATTTTACACACATTTTATAACGACAAATACGATTACTTCAAAGCTTGAGATGCCGTAAAAGTTTCGTACGTTTTCAATAATCGGATTATTTAAATTGTATTTTAGCTGAGTTGTACAAATAAAGTCACTTCATTATTCACGGGGTTCATGCTAGAAGTGCCATTTTTCTCAGTTGCTTATACACATTCCTTTAATGTGATTTTATTTTTGGACTTCTTTACTTGTATTCGTCGTAATTTATTCATTTTATAACCTTATTGAAATTATTCCTATGCTCTATAAGAAAAAGTCACAGATTATATTCATATTATATTTCAAACTGCTTGGGTTCTTCTTGCAATAGAAGAACTCAAGCAATTTGAAATATACCGATTACTGATCTTTGACTTTTTCTTAGTGTTTTATACTTTTCTAGGCAGGTAACATATTATAGTTACACGTGGTGCAGTAAGTAAAATACTGAATGAAGGTCGATATCTTTCCTTATGCGAGATAGAATTTTAAATATAGGAACCAATGACAGGGAAAAAAGTTATGCAACAAACATCACGTCCCACCAGGGATATTCATTCCGCTGGGTTGCACATTTCACCACAGAATCCAGGATAATTAGTAATAGATGTGAAATCCAAATATCTGAAGCATGTTACGGTATAGCATACTGTCACTTCTCAGCTGAATCAGAAAGTCTCCTGCTATTAAAACTAAAACTTGTTTGATTTACCACTTTCGATGACGGTTTAAGGTATTTTACCGTGACAACATGCAGAATCATGCTGAACTTGTGCAATCACGGGATGCTGGACAAAGATCCTAACACTTACTTAATGTTCTTTCATTGGTTGCTATAATTTAAGCCTATGGTGCTGGTGAAGATTGCAGCATAACAAGCAACAGCAACAGAGCCATAAGTCGCGTCTATTTCTACTCTCGTCGCTCGATCCTCTCGACTCTTGCTGCTTGTCGGTACGCACTATCGGCACCCTCGGTGTTGATGACAACTCCTGAAGGTAAGCCCTCAGAAGTCCTCATGACTTAATTAATTGAAACTGTTACTTAGGCGATTAAAAAGTGTACAGTAGGTAGAGTGTTAAGGACTTTAAAATTAGCATAGACAAGTAAATAATAAAAGAATGTGGCATGGCGCAAAGGCGTTTGCTTCTATCATTGAGATTTCTAGAGGCATACCCCCAAGCTGATGCCTCAACGTTATAATACTTGCATTTGTTACTGTCATAGGAACTGTAGGCAGCAGTCGCGAAAATGACCCATGATCACCAAATTTGAGGGGAGACCGAAGACTAAGGAAAAAAGGAATACATGCTAGTCATTTCACATGAAAACCAACGCTTCGTCATTTTAAGAAACAGCGAAAATTAGCCATCAACAATGATGAGCAGTACCCAAGATAAGACATGGAAGATTACACGGTTCATATAATAATGCTACCGCGCTCAACATGCCAAAAATCTTCTCTTTAAATAAAATGAATGAATTTGCAGTACTGCTTTGTACAGCAGTGTCATCATACAGTGCAATGACGAAAAGAACTGTAAATAGAGGAATAAATATGAAGGACAAATTATTTATGTGAGTTTTGAGTCTTGTTTCCTCCGAACACACACGCAATAAAAACAACAATAAACGATAACTATAACGAAAATTTCCACGAATCTCTAACCATGATGAGTGATGTGCAGACACATGTTTCTTGGTTGACGAGGGTTAGTTTAATGTTCTATTGTTGGGACTTGCGCTCTAATTTGGGCACATACGTCCCTGCTCTATTAGCTCTTCCAAGAACACACTCGCACTGAAGTAGCAACGAGTTGGGCACATAAGCACATAGAGAAGGCAACGAGTAACTGTCGAGCAGGTCTTTTCCTAGCAATGTGCTGGAAATCGGGTCTGTCAAGAGGCAAAGTAGTCTTTGCCATTAGTTACCTCTGACTCACTTGGGAGGTTTTAAAAGTTATCGGTCCGACCCCCTCCCCCCCAAAAAGGAAATGTTTTTTCATTTATTTTTCAACATAGTTATCATGTAAAACAAATACATTTGGTTCAACGATTTGCCAACGTTTTAATGCGTTTTAAATAATATTTGTCCAACTGTGAAAATTAATCATAGGTCTCAGCCTTAACCTCATTTTTGATATTAATCTTTCCACCCAGCCATTTCTTCAAGTTTCGGAACAAAAATTAATTACTGGGAACCAAATACGGTAAACAGGGCGGATAGGGAAGCACTTGGAAGCGAAGGTCATGCTATTTTGCAGCAAAAATTTCGGACGTGTGTGAATATGATTATCGTGATGAAAGAGAAAATTCTTTTTCGCAAGGTGTGAACCTTTAATCTGAATAGCATCCTTCCACTTGGTGCAGTAGTGAAGCAGCATATTCGCAGGTAATGGTTTACCCTTCTACGAGCACCAATTTATGAGAATTCCAGAAAAATAAAACCGTAGCCATGACTATTCCTGTAGATGGAACCATTCCCTCTTTCTTTGGTGTGCTTTCACCTGTTTGCCACCCATTGTTTAGACTGTTCCTTGGTCTCTGACGTGTAGTGATGTATCCATGTTCTCCTTACTGTTATGAAATGTAGAAGAAACTCGCGAAATTGCGTTTAAACAAGTCTAAACACTCTGGATTAATTGTTCATTCGATTGCTTTTTGGCCCATTGTTAACACAAGCAACACCCATTGAGCAGAAAGCTTTCTCATACCCTAAAGGCTGTGTAAAATGTAGTACGGCCCATCGAGGTCTTTGTAATGTCAGTCAACTAGAGTATCATCAATCAGTAATCATTAATTGTGACATTGTGAATTTTTGTCACAATCTTGTCGGTAATGCAGTTTTGGAATGCCCTGAGTGCTCATCACCTTGAATGGATGTATGACCATTTTAAACTGTCGAAAAGTGCATTATCACAGTTCGTATTTCATTTTTATGCCTTTTGTGGAAAATAATAACATTAGTTTGTATACACGATCGTCACAAACAAGTGACTACACTTATGCATTTGAAACTTTCCGGCGCGCCATATAAAGTTTGACACTTAACAAATGTAGTAATTTGGCCATCTTCACGAAACTTTCAGTCCGAGAACTTTTAGAAAACCCCTCTTATGCGTCTGATCTTTCAAAATATGTACTCCCTATGTGATTTTATATTTGATTGACTGAGAGAACAAGACGCTGGCTTCAGGCTTTGAAGTGTGTCGTTTCGTTTTAGAGACCTTGGATGTGAGGAAAGTGATGTTAAGTCGGTTCTGGTGGTGTAGTGGTAACCATACTTGCCTCCTAAACCCAAGATTGCGGGTTCGATCCAGCCAGGACCGGTGAACTTTTTCGGGCGAAAAATCTAAGTATGGCTTCCTTCGGAAGGGAAGTAAAGCCGTGGGCTTCTTGTCATACATTTACGGCAGGAAAAAGAACATCAAGCTTGCTTAGACAGCACGCAGTGCTTAGACGGTCACCCATTCATGTACAGACCACGCCCAATGCTGCTTAACCCCCTTGTAGTCGTGGTGGATTATACTTTCTCACTGGCATCCTTCCGCACCCTCACCAATCGAAGACGTGCTTGCCTGGGTTTGGAAGAATTCGGGCTGATCGACAGTAAGATTGCTCTCTGAACGCTGGGAGAGATATCATCGATTTCGGGACCTTTTGTTCACAAGCAAGTTTGCTCACGCTTCTTGTAAGTTTCTTTTTATTTTTGGTTCTAAGTTCATTTTGCGTTATTTTTACTTTTGTACTGCTAAAGTGCAAATTATTTTATTAGTTTTTGTTACAAAATGTTATATCATATCCTTTCTGGGAACTTTAACACATATTTATATGTCCTAGAGGTTGGCAATTCAATCAGTAATAGAGAATACACAGTATTTATTCTTGTTCAATGTTTTAATTCGTTTTAGATTGTCCTGATGAGTCTCTTTTTAATAAAATATAACGAATTGAGTGGGCAAGCGTAATTGGAAACTCTGTAATACGGTACACTGGCACCTTATATGTCATTTAAATTATCTAAGTCTCAGTACGTTACGTGCTACCGAGTTTTGCCTTCTAAGAGGGAGGCAATCTACAGGAAGCGGTGTAAAACTTAATTTCAAAGGAGGATGCGAGTTGAGTAGGTGCGGTTGCGCACTACCTTGCGATCGTGGTGCGCTAAATTTAATGACATACACTTTATGACTGAACTATATGCTCAACTGCGTTCACAGAATTATTGCTATGAGTGAAGAATGCTCTGTCAAAGGTAAAACTTAGTGTAAGAACGAATATTACACTTCAGTCAACTTTGGACAGCTTGCGATAAATAGAAAACGCACCATGTTCAGTTTCCCTAAGCTCTCACTAAGCACGTTATCCTGGGTGGTATTAGGCATTGCAAGGAATTAAATATATGCTATTTATAAATGGCAACTAAGTGGACATGAACTAAAATAAACTTCAGCAAGTCGCTAGTCTGAATGTAATTAAACGGTTCAACAAAAGAATAATTTCTGAATCGCGTGCATGGCTTTACCAGACAAGACATTCATTCGAAAATATTACATCAGAAATAATTTCACCTTCATTTACGTTTGTCCCTCTTCCCGCTGAGGACGAACTAACACTATTGCATGAAAACGTTTACTCTATGAGATGCTGTATCTCTGCTCATATTCCAATACCATTTGCTTACTAAGCAGCACCCACGGTAAGGTGAAATGTTCTAGTACGAAATCGACTCACCTCAGAGCTATACATCTCAATGAGAATATCAGATATATCCAATTGGCTTCAAGCAGTTTGTATGTTGCAAAGACCCCCTTCTCGGGTTAGCGCTTATCAGGAGTTACAAAAGCGCCCACATTGGTAACCCACTGAGAGGAGTTAGGCGTTACCAACAGGAGAGTGGCGTAAAGTGTTTTTGGCGGGGTAGCTCAAGTGTCCGGGTGCCGTTACTCTGTGTACCTTAAAAGTGCACACTGAAGAACATTTTGTAGGTTTTGCACTTTTACTAAGATACTACTTTTCGAAGCTGTTTGTATATTTTGTGTATACAATAGGTACCCACAAAAACAATATCTACTTCTATAGAGATAATCTGTGCAACACCGTATACATATAGTTAGCACTCTTATGACTTTCCGCTGCATTTCATTAATTCAGACTTTAATTCTGAGTACCACCTAAATTTAAATATTTTATATAAGCATATTGCCTGAAAACGACCTTTTGGGATTAATACTCACGGTATAAAACCTACTTCCTGTTTTAATTATTATTAAAATGTACTTTCATAAGACTATATACCTAGTCGAGAGGGAAAGAACCAAAGAAAGACACGCACTTTGTTTTTATAATATAAAATTATTATAAGAAGTTTTAAATACTTTACAATGGGAAATAACTTCAAATGTTGTAAGTCCAGCACCTTTTATCAATACAATATGTTGTCAAATTAGAACCATTGTAAAAAAATAGAAATCTAAACTGTTTTGCGATGTGTTACATTGACAATTTAACAACAGAAAATCCGAAAAATGCAATCATAAACAACTCAATAAAAATTAGTATATTCACCAAAGATTGCTTTATCAGAACCAGGAAAGTCATTATGAGGTTACATGTAGCACATTATTTACTGAATTCACATTTCTCCTCTCACTTTCCCGGAGAAATATTCATCGTAAAACACACACACTGTGCATCTTGTGAGATATTTTGTTAGTTTCAGGTTTGCGGATGATGTGTTTGAAGCAACCAACACCAAACCCTCATTGTTTGTGTAACTTCCAGACGAGTCAGCATAATTCAGAGATATACCTGCACGTTTACCTGACTGTGTCCACCACGCAGACGACTACGACCATGTCCTCTTTTTGGGACGCCTATAGATTCCTTATCTGATTATGAACCCTTCAATTCCTTCTTAAAGGCAGATTATATAATAGCAGAACTCCGTTAGTGCTCCTCTTTAGGAGAAGCCATGGGATGTGAAAAAATAATTCCAATAATTCCTTTTTGCAATCGCATTGTAGATGTAAACACTAATGGAGAAAACAATGATAATGCAAATATTGAAGCTTATTAGGAATAACTACTTTTCGTAATGTGCATAGATAAATAATAACTCTATCCTTTGAAAAAGCAAGTATTGTTTACGTTTAAAATTAAATCAAATACAAGAATTAAATTTCCATTAAGTGGCAAATTAAGTCATACTTTTGTATAAAATGTGCTTTTCACTACAATGGAATGCTTCGTCCATACTTTTCAAGCTAAATGCATATTAGGAACTATCTAATCTATTTCCCAAAATATCTCATTCACAATTATTTAGTGAATATATTCTTACGGTGCATTTAATACCTTTATTGTTGCTTGTATTAAAATAAAATGTGGCCAAACGTTGAACGAGAACACCTCATGAGCACAGAACTAATATGATGTTGTTAATTACTGTAAAACTAGTTCAGCTTGATGTGGTATTTTTTTTAAATAAATCCCCACATTTATGTTTTATAAAAATAAGTTGCCTATCTACATCTTTAAAAATAAATTACTCTTATAGACAATTTTATATCTACTTTTATTTTACAGAGGCGATGCTTAATTTATGATTTCTTAAATTTGCAGATTTTTTATTAAACTTAGAAGATAATGTTGAAACAAATTAAACGTTCCACATTCATTGCCAACGTTTTGGTAATATTCTCAGCTATTATAGTGTCGGAATAAACAATAACTTGGATTGCAGCCATAAATAGTGAGTAAAATAAGCTTAAAATATGGAATCTGTTTATTTTCTAAAAATGTAGCTCTACACTTAGTAACTGAACATTTTTCAAAATTATCATTTTATTAATCCTAAAATTTTCTATTATTTAAAAATTATAGCATAATATACAGAATGGATACCACATTTTCCCCAAATTTTTCACAGATTATTTAGAAATGTTGGCTGAGTGTTCTGATATAAGGATTCCATGGTATCCAGGACCGATTACAGAGTAATTGCATCTCTTCCGGTTCTTTTTTTCTCAGTTACTCTGTGTATGTTTAAATTTAATTTTTTTCGTCTTTCGAACTATATTACCTTTGCGTATGTTTACTTGGTACGTATGATTTGGCTGATTGCAGGGTTTGCCTCTGTACCGTTTGTAGTATCTGATGATCGGGCATTTTGCATAGTAACTGTAAGGGTACAGAACACTGTTCAATAGTTCAAACAAATGTCAGTTTTGCCTTTTATTCACGTCATGCTTTGCAATATTGTGGTTACCTACCCCAGTACCTATTGTTTTGTGATTCATGAAACTATACCTAGAGAATGCATGTCAGCCTGGGGTTATCTACCCCAGTACCTATTGTTTTGTGATTCACGAAACTATACCTAGAGAATGCATGTCAGAAGATAATGCGATTATATCATAATTTTTTCTTTGTCATCTGTCAGAACCCATCTATTGGCGTCCAAAGGATATAATACATTACTAACACATCAAATTACTTTGCAATAAGGTACCGAAGACCATGCATTCCTTATATTAAAACACCCTAATAAACAATGAAAGTTTATCAGCAGAGCTCGTAATCTTCAACCGCATAGAGATAGATGTATAAAAAAGTTTGTAGTGGCGTGTGTCTGAACATCTTAAATGACATCCCCAAAGCTCAGACACCGGAAGTATTCTTGTTAAACGCGGAGCAGAGTAACACAATATTTTAATTTTTTATGTATATGGATATTCGGAGGTTTGTTCCTGTAGGTATATAATATATTTATTATCACCCAGAATGCGAATTGACCACCTAGTTCGAGTTACTGTTTACAATTTGCAACAAATGAAAAGGGTATCATCATTATATCCTTTTTTTTTTTTTTTTTTTTTTTTTTTTTTTTGTTCAAGCTATCAAACTAAACTGTATTATTAACGCTAAATATTAAATTGCTTCTATTTAATTCCATAGAAATACCTTCTGCCCATATGCAAATTATTTGTCCCAAAGCTTTTTATTTCTATATTTAATCTCACTTTCGTTTAACAAGATATCCTGTGATTAAAAATAGTTCGTCTAAGTTTTCTCTTGCCATCCAGTGATTTCTAATAATGCTAAACACTGTGTTACATTACTTGTAGCATATAGAAATTCAACAGTCAAGGTAATACCGTCAAATCACGTGAACTAAACACAAAGTAGATGGTATTAAGCATTCATTTATTTCTACTCCAAATATGTGTGCAGCTACATTTATAGTAAAATCAATTAGGTTGTGCATGTGCGTCAACAAGTTAGTTTCCAATATTTTAGTCCCACGAAGAAACGGGATTGCTGAGCCGACCACCGGCAATGAAAATGTAATAGCCTCGTTTCTCAATTTAATTATTTCATCACATTTAAATGTTTTTATCTTCAAAGAATGTACCTGAAATATCCCGCCTGCAGTTTTCCATCTTTTGTTACCTCAAAGGCATGTGTTAAACAAAGCTATTACCACCTTTTATGCTGATGGAAGATTTTTATATGCACCATTCTTTGCTGACTCTACAAGGGAACGTCCATGAAACACGTCTGTACACGATTAAGCCCACTACAATCCTTCTCACGTCGATGGCAGTGAACGTACTTTTATGCCTCACTGCAGTAACAGTTCCTCATATCTGGATCTCTCTGTCGTTTCCTCCTTTCTTCATTTTACTTGGAGCGTCAACTTAGATGACTACAGCGATCATGTTTCTTGCGAAATAAGTTCCTGTATTCTTCCGTCTCTCCACAGTGCGCGCCGAACTGATTTCTCGGCAACGCGAATTAAAGTCTTATCCGAAACATGACAGTGCTCTCGGAAAATAAATTTGAAATCATAGCGCCTTATATTTTTCGAGGCGAACAAACAGAAAGAAAGAAAACAATCTTTGGTTTTTTTCCCATTTTAGAAGACTCCCAGTTTCTTGGGAACCTATGAATGCCGGAAGCCAGTTATCGCACTATATTCAGTACAACATGATTTACTGAAATGAGCTGCACGCCAAATCCCGCCAAGTACTTTAGGGTACTAAATCGGCGTCTTGAGCTGATTTCGTATATTCGATTAACCGTTCAATGCTTAAGTCTGACATGTAACATAAGCATAATCACGTTGCCGGTAAGCTTACTCGACCCGTACTTGACTTTATAGTTCAGAACCAAATTATGGTTTCCCCTATCGACAATGCCGACAAACTAAGCAGCACTCAACTCTGTATCGACCGGCAACAGATTACAGTTGCGGGAATTACTTAATCTTCCTCAGAGGAAGGTCCCTCCTTATGAGGAGCTTATGGAGGACACACTTGTTCCCAAGAATTTGCCCAGCTCCAAGCTATGTAAAAAGAGCCTCTTTAATCGCAAAATGTCTGTAGTATAAACGTTTTATTCCTACCCCATTAGCCATGATTGCCTTCTTGGAATAAACGCTCCAGCAAGTGTGACTAGAATTTTTTGTTTCGGGAACAGAATTCCACAATTTTGTGCTTTCAACAAACGAAATTCGCGCTTAGAACTCATTTGCTTTTAGTGGCTTCTCTTTGGTCCGGTTAAATCTTTAACAAGTTAAAGGTAACCCTGTAATTACAGTTTTACAGTTCTCACAAGATATGACGTTCACAAAGCTTAAATTACATGGTATTTATATTCCAAGCAATTGAAATCAACTGCCACTGTCTGTTTGGAATATATTCTACCGATGTATGTTTTTTTGCGGTGTGATCTCGCAGATCCATTTCCCAGCTGCTGCCAGCTTATATTTCAATGACCATAATCTGTTTTGGGACTGCGAGGGGTACGGTAATTGTCGAACTAATAGGTGTCTAAAGCCTCTTTCCTCAAAATTAGTTAGCACTAATATGCTTCCGATTCCGCCAATGTTCCTTCACACCTAGATCTTAATCTGCTTAACCAAATTTCTACTCGCTTACACTCTTCGCAAAAAAATGGGTTTTTGAATGGATATTTTACTTGTCTAGCTATTTTCTCTGATAACTCAGGTAGCTCCAATGATGACCTGCTTTAGTATCTGACTACTGCTATTCCTATGAATGCTAAAAGTGCTATTTCCAGGCATCTTCCCAAATTAAAAATGTTTCATTTTGCTGGTAGAAACTGAATGTCAAGATGCAGAACGTAGCCACAAGATGCTTCCACGCATTTTAATCGCCGTCCTGTACCCGAGTACTTGATTACTTATAAGAATCTGTGTATCGATTTTAACCAGAAAATAAAAACAAATAATGTATAAGGAAACCTGCAATCACTTAATCAAATTTGTCAGTCACTATACGACTTTCTCTGCTGTTGGGATGAATCTACGCCTAATGTCACAAAACCTAAATATTTACCAATATCCGGACTGAGAATACACAATCGTGTAGTGTTAATATTGTCGAAATTGCTGATAAATTTCGGCCAGATTTTAGCTACGTTTTTCATTCTCAAAATTTACCATTGTGCTCTTGAGGATATTCAAACCCAATTTTTGTTTATCCGGTAATTAGGTATGCAATAAGATTATTTTACTTCGCGCAAATTTTACACCTCTCTCGTTCTCACGCCATTGCGCTCCTGATCAGAATAGTGTTCCTTAAATGCTCCAGAATCATTCCCCTGTAAAAAAAGGATTACCTTCTCAAAGTGATCAATTGCATTAAGGGGAAAGAAGATTTCTACGCCGCGTGGCCTAGTCCAATGTCATACAATTTTAAAACGCGGCAAAGCTTAACAATTACTTTCCGGCTTTTTTGGGCGGTGCAATTTGCAAGTTCTTGCAAAGGATGATTGCTGAGTGATTGTAAATGTTATTCCCAGAATAATTTGCTGTTAACAAACGTTCCATGCTGTTTTCGCTATCATCGATTTTATGTTAATCATCTAATTCACTGTAGATTACAAATTTTGTTTTCCTCAAATGTCAGATGATGACCATCTTCATTGACATTGGAAGGCTTATAACACCGGATGGAAAGCTGGATTAAATCGTACCGTTAACAATTAACTACTTTGTAGAGGGGCTTTGAGAGACCGTGTTTTAAATAACGCATGGGCCCGGTTTTATCTCCTCATTTCACTCAAGATATCGAAGTGCGTGCTAAGGTTATGCGCGAAGTATGTGGAAACTATGTTTCTTCGTGGTAGGTTTTATTTTAATTATTTCAGCCGATTTTTCTACATATATTAAAAGTAATAACATGATGACACTCTTTTTTTTTTTAAAACTTTAGGTGGGCGAACATTGGAATTTTTTTTATTTGTGTTGATGAGTATTGCCTGAAGCACTCAGGCACTCAGGGTGAGGATAACATTGATGATGTGACATAAAGGCGAAGGCAGGGAGCACGCCATGACCGAAGCTCTGTCGAGAACTTGCAGTTTGTGGTGATAATACAAAGGCAGTTATCCTGAAATTTGTAGCGATAATTAGGAGATATGTGCCTCAAGAATTTTTGTATAGTTTTGGTCGATGAAGGAGAGGGGGGGGGGTATATAGGGCGAATGGCAAAGTTGTTGCCATTCAGTAGTAGTGGTCTTGCCAATCTACGTGTGGTGCATGGTTTCGCATTCTATCACCCAGCGAGTTGAAATCTCCGCGGCTGCGGCGATTTTCGGCGAGTCTCTTGAAATATGAAACAGAACGGCTGCTGCCGATATCTTGCGTTGCGGGTGGGATTCGCTCTTGATGACAGCTAGTTACTTTTTATGGTGGCTTGTAGATCTTAATGTCTTGTGTCAGTAGGTCTTGACTGGTCTTGCAGTTTGTTCTTCAGCGTTTCTAGCAATCTAATTGTGGCAGCTTGGATCTCTGAAAAGGCTTCTTCAAGCTTGTTGAGTGGAGTGGTGATAGCTTCCTGTGATGCCTCAATCTGGGTAGTTAGCTGCCAAAGTAGCTTGACCAGTTCGGAAACAGAGGCATGAAGATCTTGAAGTGCTGTGGCATGTGTTGGTAAGGCATGTGTACTGTTGAGATGAATTGCTTCTGGTGGTATTGGACGCCGACATTCCACGGGTCAAGCGGACAGGTTGCCTGGCCCTTGAAATGATCCTTCGCCTCACACATGGTGCAGTACTGGCGTCGGTTGAGCTGGTTGCAATTGGCGGTGAGGGTATTAGAGCCAATATAGTGATAGCGTGGAGTCTCAGTGCAGGATTCTGTAGAGTGGCCATAATAGCAGCATCTGCGACAAGGCAGAGTTCGTTACCGGCGGTAGGCTGGATGCCGTAATGCTGCCCAATCACCCATATTCCTTTTTGGACCGCATCGTCAGTCCGCTTCCTCCAAACAGACGAGGCGAACCAGCGGTAACGGCCCATGTGCCGATCTAATTTATACCTTTCAAGGCCAGTGGACTGGGCTTTAAGGAGGAGAGATCACTCAGAAAATTGCCTTGGAACACCGATGATCACTCCGTTGAATGTGTTACATTGCCGTGGCGGTTGAGGTTCTGCAGCTGTGCTGGACGTGGAAGGGGTTAGTGAGTTACTGCGGTGGTTGTGGCTGGCACGTTCATCCGTATGTAAAGGGCTAGAGCACTGGACAAGTGCGGGCAGAGTGGCCGGTAAAGTGTTGCGAGGCGGCGAGGCTGGTGTGGTATCTATAGTAGCAGCTGGTTCTTCTTCCGGTTTAGGCGTATGCTGTGACGTTGGGTTGCTTTCTCTTGGGCATGTAAATCCTTGACGGTGCTGCTCTGGTGCAGGCTAATTAACCAACTTATTGTACAACGCAAACCAATCAGAAATCCCAAACGCCTCCGGCCACGCCAAGGCCAAGCCCAGTAGCTCCAGGTTATATCCAATCCCCTGAACCAAGCAAACCAATCATAACTCCATTCCACAGACAACACTTCCGTATAAACGCTATAAAATCCAACAACGAGCCAATCATTGCTTCGTCTTCAACTGAAGATGTCCCCGCAATCTTGGAGGAAACGTCTGGGAAGATGAAGAAGAAGAATTTCATTGGACCACGATTTTACAGCCCCAGTTATTATAAAATAACATAGCTATGTTTCATTTTAGATTTTCACGGTCCGTGTTATAATTTAAACAATTAAAATCAGCCGGGCCGTTTTGCCATGGTCCATGGTTTATTACGCCCAATTTCTATGAGCTTACTCCCCGTAGATGCTCGTCATGACACATCTTAGGCTTTCAAGGCAGGTTTTATAATTAAAACAGAAAAAATATTTCGAGCAATTTTGCGTGGTCCATGGTTTAATATGCTACCATTTGCTACGAACTTCCTTTCCATATAGGCTCGGTATGATACATTTTAGGCTTTCACGACCAGTGTTGTAATTAAAATGGTTAAAATCTTTTGGGCTGTTTGGCCGTGGTGCATGGTTTAAATATTACCATTTTCTATGAACGTCCTCACCGTGGAGTATCGTTATAATACATCTAGGGCTCTCACGGCAGGTGTTATAATTAAAACAAACCAGAAGATTTTAACTAACCCAGCTATGGCACATATAGTACTACTATCTTTAAACTGGCTTTTGAGGTTATTTAAAACCTTTGACGAACAAGATTAGGATAAGATCTCTCATTTACTGAAGCCCTTAGCTTTTGTTTCCGGACACTTCTTCGAAAATTGGACGTTGTGATGCCTACCAGAATTACCGAAGGAGAAGTTGAATTCCCGTTTTGGCGACACTAGAAATCTAAATTCATCTCTTTAGCGCATTTCATTTTTAAAGTCTAAATTTTCCATTAGAGTTTTTTCCGTAATATTTTATACAATGTCCTTCAAATGGAATATGCGAATAATTAATAGCAATAACTCGGAGTAGATTTTGTATATGTTCTAACCGTAGTTTTACTTAAGGTTTTAGCTTATTCTTCCTAGTTTGCCGCTGAACATTATGCAACACACAAAAAGTGTTATAAGTTAAAGCTCAAATATGGTGACTGAGTGATTTTCCCCGTTTCTCTTTAGTTTGATTCAAAGCATTGGGTTCTGTATAGATGGCATCATATTTTACAGATTTTAAAGGATATCAGCTATAGACTTGCTTTCTCTTAACATCAGTTTTCATCTGGGTTCTGGTCAAGTTATTGTGTTGGTCAATCAAACAACTGATGCCACATCGAAATGTTCTATTTTAGTTCACCTAATTTTATACCAGTCCAAAGGACAAGGAGGTTCAGCTGAATATAATCGGATTCAGTCGATTCCAGACACAAGGCCGTGTTGAACAATACACCATGCAATCGTAAACTACACGGAAGTTCTATATCCAAATATCCCAATACCAACAAGTTTCCTATTAAAAAGCACCAGTCCAAGAACCTATCTTAGTCTGTGAAAGACGGCGAATCTGAGCCAAGAGTTAGAGGAGGCGGGGGCCTGCCAGAAATTCAGGCAGAAGCTCTTGTCAGTATAAATAGGGAAGACGTTACTGCCACTCGAAGCATAAATGCGAAACAGGTACGCTGAGAAGGAAAAAAAAGTCGAAAGGCAGCGACGGCGAAGTTCCTTATATATTATTAGCTATTACGTAATATTATTGACAGAGACTATTAAACAGTTCTCTTAGGTACTCTGTTCTCGTTAATAAAAGAAGAGCTTCGAGTAGAATTCAAGAATAAGTTATAAGCTATGTGCCTAATTCCTGTTTTCTCCATCCTTGTCACATCCACGGAATAACCATATCATTGATTTCTTTCTCCAGATTGGTGGATTTATTTTTTATTTATTTGGTTTATTTATGTACTCTCCTTAACAGATCCAATCATCAGCATCTTATTCAATTCAGGGGGTAAAACAATGATAATTTTTTATTAAGGCCTGTTCTTTTAGGCTTGAGGTTTTTTACTTGCCAGTAGTATACCTAAACGTATAGTCCACTGTCAATCATCCCCACCCCTTCTTGTAATTGGTCTAATCATAATTCCCCCTTCCCGCCTGATTAGTCGGCTTCTCACCCTCCTCTACCCCCTTCTCCCTTCGCCTTTTCCTGCACATTATGAGGCTAAGTGAATCCGTTAAGTCACTCTGATGGTAGGTCGAGTCATGCCTTCCTATCCCTCTTTCACTTTTGGTCAGTCCTGACTGCATCCCAGCTCATTATGTCACAAAAATCACGCCCAAACACCTATAAGCCCATTTTTCCTTGCCACTGCCCTGGCAATGTGAGAAAATTGATTTTAACAGCGTTATTTCATCTCCATCTAAAATATTGCGCATAGTCCCTATCAGCCCATTTTGAAATTCTGGTTAGGAATTGTCATTTGTGGACATGTTAAGTGTAACGAAAACAGCGATAATCCGTTTCCATCTAAAATAACTCGTCCACCCCCTTTTGCATATTTTTGGTCTTTTGGTAAGGAATTGACATTTTGGGATATGTTTAGTACAAAGGAAACGCCATCTAAATCTAAAATATCCCACTCAATCCCTATCAGCACATTTTTTGTCGTCTTATATTTTTTATATCTGGATACATGTTGGAAATCAGTTTTAACAGTACTACAACATCTGCATCTAAAATACCCTGTTCATTATCCTATCAGCCTTTCTATGGTCCTCTGATTATTTGGGCAAAATGGGGACATACAGCGCTACAGCCATCTCTATTTACAATACCCCGCTCAACTTCCTATCAGCCAATGTTTGGTCCTATGATAATTCTTTCCATTTGGGGGCATGTTTGAAATTTATTTCAACATCGCTAGTGTAAAAGAAATTGAATTTAACAGCGCTACTCCTCCTACATCCAAAACCGCTCCTATCAGTAAGTTTTTGAACCTCTGATATCTATCCTTCCAAGAACTGCCATTGTAAATTCTATTGCTTTAAAGACGATATTTTATTAGTGGGGTCATGCTAAGTATAAAGGAAAACTGCTTTTATCAGTATGGCATGTAGGCCACGGGAGTTCGATGCCAAGTCATCTGGAAATTGCTATGACAGGCAGACTATGCAAGTTCCTTGCCAACTATTTTTCTGTCATTTTAATTAAAGCCACGCCTTACACATTCTTTCTGAAGAGAACAAAATGTCAGAAAGAGAAGGCATATGATTGTGTATAAGGAAAATATATATTTATTCACATACATATTTTATTTTTCTCCATGTGCACTGTTTTTTCATAGCGCGTTACGACTCTGTTGTGCTTATAACCATCTGTGTGAGAGGGGAAAAGAAGTTTGTTTTACACAGCCTTAGAAATGTGATTCTTTGTGATCTCAGTAGGTAATTGTGTGGAAAGGGTAAGATAACGGGCTTTCGAGACATGATTCGCTCCAGAACAGGCATTTGTCGGAAAGGAAACTAATTAGCCACACCTAATAATAGTTGCGCTTAGAGCAAATATAAGGGAGGAACAGTGAGATTGAGATGTAATGAAACTTGTATTTCAGTCATATATATATGGCTGTATTTGAGTTATATATACATATATATATATATATACACAACACCACCAAAATTTATCTAAGTTTTAACATTTCAAAAATAAATCTTTTCAAGTACACAATACGGTATACTTAAAAGCTTTATACGTATTTTTTCTGTAACACAGGAAATGAAAAAAACTTTCTATTTTCCACACAGATATATTTGGTTGTAAGTCTGGCAGTTATTTCAAATGGAATAACATTTCAAACTGAAATATCAAATGCCTATTCATGCTGGAAAAAAAAAATAGTTGCTGTAATTTGTGTCCGCATGGAAAGAACTTTGTAAATTTGTGCTTTGAAATAAAATGTTGTATTATAAACTATTTAGGAAGAATGATTTTACCCAAATTGTACACCTGTAGTTATTTGGATAATTTCAACCAAATAAAGTAACATATTTATTTACACAATTCCATCCATTTGAATTTACTGCAGGATTGCAGAGATATTTTAATACAGGTGATTGAATATTAAATGACCCGACTATTACATATATTTAAAGTAAAATTAAAAGTTTGAAAATGAAATACATTACACCTATGCAGTTGTTCTGCAAGAATACACTCCTTTCAACATTCACAAATAAAATTTAAGCATATTTTTTATTATTATGCTCTATCCTTCTCATAATATAATAATCTGAAATTTTCTTGTATATTTAAGTGTACAAAAGGTAATACGTACATTTTGTAACACAAAGGGCAGTATTGTGTTTATGGCTATGTATAAAGTAACATACGAAGGTTCGTTAGGTAATTACCAGTTAAAAATAAACATATCACTGAAAGAGCGCAGCAAGCCCCATCATTACAGACTACATTTCCTAATCCAAACAAAAGTAGACCAGAATGTAGAAAGTGTATCGGGTGAATTCTTTAAAAACTGAATGTTGCCTGTTAGTGCCTGTAAGGCATCGTATTGCTCAGTTAATTTATTTTGGATCAGAATAATAATTTCCCACATATTCACCTAAGGAATAACAATGTTAGCATTTCGCGGTGCTGCTGCCGAAACTATTATTTCTTCCAGTAGTATCTTTTAATATGCTAATATATTTTATTTTAGGAATTAGTATTATATCACATATCATTTGAGCAATTTTTTAAAATCCGTTTGTTTGCAATTGGTGTTGTTTGTCAATAATACACATTTTTCTTCTGTAAAGTCCCTATCTGCATAACTCCCTCCAATACTAAGATCCAACTTGGCCAAACTAGATTTCTCTGCAACGCAGAGGTAAGTGTTTTGGAGTGGCTTAGCTGAAATTCCTATAGGGATTATAACTCTTTCGTGAAGTTGTGTTACATGTAATTTTGGAGAGAATACATATAATACGACCGATTCTTCAGCACACCTTACATATATTATGGCATACTTATCAGGTAAAACTGTTTGAAGGGTCATTTGCAAAGATTGAGTTAATCATACATAAAAATATGACCTGTATATTGTTCTATCTAATACCACATGCATTTTTGTCCGTAAAACCTGAAAACAAAAATGTTATGGGAATTTTTTAATGTTAATATCTGCTTCTTTACAAACGCTTCAGTGTACTTTTTGGGAAGATACACCTGAATAGGATTTCCAGTTTTTTTAAGTTTAATAAAAACTGGTGAACCGTATTGTGATAGCACTTAGGGCCAGTCACATTGTACGCGAATATTTTTTCCAAATAGCAAATAGCTAATATGCAAACCTTTAGTGTTTTGAATCTGACTGAATCTACTTGCAAAATTCATCTACAAAGAACACAAATAACTAATAATAAATTGCATTCTTGAGAAGAAATTTCACTCCAAACAGCAGAGAATTCCTTGAGTTAAGTGAATATGAGTTTGCTATGCCTTTATATATTGCAACATTTGCGCCATTAAAATTACAGGATTTAAAAAAAATTCGAGAACTTGACCTTGTATTTAAAAGTGCAAGCAATAACACGTGAAATTATGTAGTCACTTGCATCATGTGGTTTACTTGACGACTCGCCCATGGTGACTTTATCCTCCAACTACTTCGTAAAACTGAATGTCATAATATATGCAGTTACGAGTGTAAGTACTTGCATCATGTTACCTCCAAGGGTGGCCGAGGTCGTTAAGGCGCGGACTCGTGAGCGGGAGGTATGGGGTTCGAATCCCGCCAGGACCGACCTCCCCGACTGAGGTTTATTCCAGGTTTTCCTCAGTTCTCATAAAATTGCAAGTGCCGGAGAGGTATCGTAAAACTAAGGCATGGAACAATTCCTTCTTTAAAAATAAATCTTTTCCCAAAATATCATTTCATCTCATGCATCATCAGTGTCCATCGCCTGTGGTGCCTCTGTAGCAAAAACGGGCGTTAAACATTATTCATTCATTTGTATCATGTTGTTTACTCGACGACCATACCAATATCTATTCTTCCGCGTGATTTCGTAAAACTGAATACAATAACGTATTCTTCATTGGAACATACAGCCAACCAAATTCCGAGTGTATTAATATATAAATTCCCTAGAAAATGTCGCTGTTATTTCCAGTTTCTTTTTTAATCTCTTGCAGTTACGTATTGTATGGCGCTTTTATACAACGTTTTTTGTGCATGTCCATAACTGAAAAGTAATTACGATGATATCTATTGAATTCAGGCTTTTTTGTATAAAGAAACATTGATTTTGCTTACTCATTAGAGAATGGATAATATTACCATTCTGAACCAGGCAAGAAGAGCATAGGTAGGTTTAATGAACGTGGTTTTTTATGAAATTCAAATTAACCCTTCTCCTCTAAATGAAAATCCGTTCCTTTACTTTAGAAGCACTATACAACAGCTTTTGCATTTCGTTTTGAAAGAAGTAAGATCAGAAGATAAGGTGAGTCTGATCATTACAGATTCCGTTAACTCGTCGGACCGAGCAATAGGGGTTAGTTTTCACCTCAGAGATCAAATTCCCTTAAACGTTTAATGTCTGTTTTTTGAGAAGATATGTCAGTCAATGCTACTTTATTGCTACATATGTGCTATCGGTAAAGTTTGACCATAGTGAAATGTTTTCAAAAAAACGGGAGAGGGATAAAAACGAAAGGTCATAATTCATCTACATTATCACAATTAAAAAGAAGTGTTGGTAAAGTAAATTCTAAAACAATTTGTTTGGCTCATGCTCTGGAGATTGCCCGGGTGCACTTCTTAAAAGACTCCGACTATACCGCCTAAGAGAGAGTAGGGAAATTTATTCTAAAGTAAATCTGGTTTTAAGAGCTGCAAATGTTGATTTGGCTGCTGGAAGAGGAATTCTACAATAGCAAAAGCTTCAAGACTATCATTACGATTGTCGCATAGTAGTTTATTCCGGATTAAATTGTGAAAATGTTATTTTTACGATAATATTAATTCGGTAAAACGATTAAATCTTGTTTGACTGTTAAAATGCATTATGACATAACTGTAAACGTAACTGGTGCCATGGCTACACAATATGTAGATCAAGGTGCAACAAAGGAATGACACACAATGGAGTTTTTATATGAATAGTGTTTAACATTATTTTAACTACGGAGGCGGTATGATGGAGTGAAAACGCATGTGTGTAAATATCAATGTTTAATGTTCAGGTGTATGCAAATAGAAAATATAACATTTCTGGATGGTGTAAAGATTTTACCATTGAACTGAGAAGCTTGGCAAAAGCTTTCGGAATAAATTCTGTAAAAATAGTGTATTATCCAAATTTATTTTACTCCGGAAAAATTAAACCAATGGGTTCACATCCAGATCTAGTCTTTTGGTCTAGACCAATTGAAAATAGATGAACGAAAATAATATTTTCATTGGTATCAACAAGTAAAGAATCGCGTTTTTAATAATAAAAATAATTTGAAAATACTGTTTGGCAGCTGTTGTGGTACTAAGAGAAGCTTGCTGTATTTTTAGAAATACGTTCTTGAACATTGGGAGCATTGACACATTTCAAGAATCTTGCCCGATTCCGCTCTGCCGCTAACGTGAAAGAATGCTCAAATTGATCAGAAGAATTGTGCTCATTACACGCCTCAGGGCCAAATTTCACCGAATTTTGCCTATTTAATTGGCTAGTCTGTCATAGGAATGAGAAAGAGAGAGAGAGAGAGCTCTTCATGCACGAGAGTACACAGTCTCCTTCTCATCTATTTGAGGAAATTTTGTCCTAAGGCGTGTAATGAAGGGAAAACGGACGCAGGAATCTATGCAATTACTTCTGCTGGTAAAAAGGTATTTAGAAAGAAATTCTTAAAATTTAAATCCGTTGGTCTCATTCCGTTTGGGGGCTATAGAAAAGCCGATAGACAACGAAAAAGCCCTATGTGACTGAGGTATTAAGAAATGGTATTTACATAAGACATGCGGTCGACGACAGAGAGCATCGAACGCACGAGTAACACATCCTTAAAGAAGTCGATTTTGCCAAGAGACGAAACCATTGTTTTGTTTCAAGGGATGCTATTGAAACGGGCACCATTGTCTGGATAACACAGACCTTCCCGTCTCTGTTATCCAGGGAAACTACAATGAAGACGCCCACACATAGATGGGATCAAACCATTAATCGTTTAGAGAGAATTGTGGTTGCAGAATACATGTGTCATGTTATGTGGGAATGCGACTTTGCACTAATTTTGAAAAATAGCCCTACTCTGAATAATGACCCGGGTGCAAAAAGTGTAACTCTTATCTCCAGAGATTGCCGCAATGGATATTTTCTACCTTAAAATTCAGGGTCTTGCAGAACTCACAAACTCTTATAGCAATGAGTCTATGGGAACGAGTGCTGAACGAAGCTGATGAACTGAATAAAAATGTGATAATAACCAGAGCAGGTAGAATCACGTTCGAGAGAAATGATTTTTCAGCTTTAAAACAGCTATACGGACCATAAAGGGTCAGGTAAAATACAAAGAATTGCAAGAGCTGTTTTTAACCGAGCTGCAAGGCTACCTCGTTGTTCATCAAAAAGAGATAAAAGACATAGAAAACAAAGGAGGGTGGGTTCCGACAGTTTCCGTAACAGAAGATCATACTGCAAAAGCTACTATGGTGGATACGATAGTTGAAAGAAAGGAAGTAAGATAAAAACTATATTTGACGTGAATGTGTACTTTCCAACCAGGGTGTATTATGGTTTGGGAGATCTCGTGTACACCATAAAGAATTCACTGCTGAATTTGCAATGTTATAAACATCCAAGCATAAATCTGCTATTAGATGTGAGCCAGGACATGAAGACGCTTTTCCTTGGATCATACAGGAAAACAAACTTCTAGTCGTTTACGATACAGAACTGGAGCTTGTATACTGAAATATCATAGAGCCGCCGCTTATTGGTAACACATACGCTCACTATTTAAGAATAATTCAATTTCCTTTCATCACCAGTATCACATATTTGATTACATATATTATTTTCCTGTAGAACCTAACCATTTTCAAACAACTGCCATTGAGTTCAATGCCAAGCGTGGAGAACTGGCTCGCATTAGCAGTAGCTTTATTCTTACCGTTGCCGTATTGCAGTTCAATAAATTGAGTGATTTATAGAATTTTGTTACAAATTGCAATGGAATGCTTCGCGGCCTTTCAGAGCTTTATAACCCCCAAGGGAGAAATCCTTATTACGGAACTTTCCTTGGTAAATTTAGAAACGAATATCGTAGTGTCAAACTACCTTCTCAGGCAACCTAAAGTGCCCAGATGCACCTGGGCTGAGAAATACAGGTGATATAACCGTGAAAGCTTTTGTTCTCTCAAAAGTTTTCACGGAATTCCCAGTGTTCGGACTATAGGCAATTCAGCACAAGCTGGAGTAAATGGCCAATTGACAAAATATACGTAAAAAGAGTTAAGGGGGAAAATATTGAAACCCGGCATCCACGGCCACTATGGAATAATAAATATAGAAGATTGTGGATGTCGATGAACTTGCTGTTAGCAGCGCGTGCCGGTGGCACTTTTTAACACAACAAAGTGCGCCAAGTCGGAGGCCCTGGTGATAGCTAGGTGGGTGAACGAAGATCGTTGGGAATTTGAGAAAGGATTAAAGCCCCCGCTCACACGGTAGTCCCGCTCAGAGGGTTCATATATATTGCAAAGCACAAAATTCCCTTTGGCACTTAACAATGAATCCTCTAACAGTGTACTATGTGTACCACCGTGGCAGACGTTTCGGGCAGTATATAGGAGCCCTGTACGTTGGCAATCCCTACGTTCAGCAAGGAAGAGGTTTTAGGTAGCTTTCTTGGGAGTCTGTGCAGAATTGTTAAGCCCATTGGGTGCAAAATCTTTGGCCACAGAAACCCTCGCCAAAAGTGCAAACATTATGCCCGGCATTCCTACGAAACAGCCAGGCACAAAAGTCAAGGACATAGTAGCCAATCGAGTAAAATGAACTACCAAAAATATAGTGGCATAGCTTAATCAGCAAAAAGGGATGGATAGAAAAAAGAGTCCATTTCCTAAATCCAAGAAACAAAATTGTGAAAAAGAAAAAAGCTAAAGACAATTTGCATAAATACCGTGAGCATTACTGCTGTGCTGGCAAATGTAAGATAGGTGGACGTAGGCGAGCACCATGGTCGCTTGTTCAAAATACGAATTTTATACATTCACGAAAACATCCCTTCAACCGGCAGTACTTCGAAACTTCATTACATTATGTAAACCCATTGCCGCTGTAGATTAATCGGTATTGGAATTTGCTATTTGTGGAGATAATGAACATTCTATAGATCTAACTGTTCATTTGATGTTAAGGAGCTAATTTCTGTAATTAGATAGCACAAATTTGGCAGATGGAGATAGAATGACTGGAATGAACAATTTTCTTCGTTTATTATTTAGTCAGTTGAGCGTAAATTTAAAGTAATATCCTTCGCTCCTTCCGAAGTACTTTACCATTATCGAAGTTATCTAGAAACATTTATTAACGTACGGCCAAGATGCAGTCAAAAACCATCTGACTTTACACATTTCTGGTACAATGATTCGGATCTTAACGACTAATTGATGACTTTGGCAGATGGAAACTTAAACCTCGGTTGGGAGGAACGATATGAACAGAGCAGTACATCTAAAGAAGTCCTCATGTTTGGTAAGTTACATGGAGACATTTTCAACGTGCACACCTAACTACTTTCAGATGTTAACGGTAAAATAAAATTAACAAAATCAAACGAATCCTTCCACCTGTTGAGCGAGAGCTCAGATCCCAGAGCCAGTTTCCAGTTTCTTGATGCCCTTTGTAAGTGAATCAAATCATCTCCCTGCATTTTGTTGGCACACTCCAAAGTTATAGAGAACATTAATGCAACATACGAGATAACACGCGCCAGTGTCCAACTGTTCACTTTTGGAATCGGCAAAAACATCATACCTATAAATAATGCTGTGCTGGGTTCACTAACCAAAAGATTTCTTCTTGGCAATACAATTTTCCGGGAACTTTCGACACCAACCCTTACGAATTTAAACATTACAGTTTGGAACATAAGGTTTAAAGAGAAGCTAAAACATGGCATCACTTGTGTTATATATTCAGAATAAGACAATTCTTTTCAGATAGACAAAGATAAGAGGGTTCACATCGATTTCTAATTATGAACGCCCAGCGAACAGAAAATGCATGAAAAGGTACACATTATTTCAAAGGAGTTTGTCCATCAGATATGTTCGCAACGAAATCTTTCAAACCAGCACCATTTATCCTTAATTTAGACCGTTACAGTTGCGCCGGTTCACATTGGATAGCTGTTACATTAAAAATAAAATTCTTACATGGTATTTTGATTCTCCCTCACTTTATAAAACCCCTAAAAACCTTCAACTCAGCATATACTACCCAATACACATTTAACCATCGCCAAGACGAGACCTCTTCTCCGATCTGTGCGGACACTTTACACCGTGTACGTGTGCGCCAGAGGATATACCGTGGACAAGTTTGTTGCGGTGTTTAACTCCGCCAATCCAGTGGTCAAGTAAAATTGAAGTTCAAGAAAGAGTTTCGATTCCAAAACTGCAGAGGACAACAATGCTGCCTAGTATAAAATGAAATACCGCTATGTTTTTATTGTCAGTTTTCTGTATATGGCTGCAATGGAACAAAGTCTAATGGTAGATTTGAAGCCCTCAGAGACAACGGTAAGGAAATAATAATAAAGGAGTTATCCATTGCTGACAAAGGTTTAGTACAGACCTTCCATTTTCCGAGTCTGTATACACGGAAAAATATTTTAAAGGATACAAAAAAAAAAAAAAAGTCAAAATGGAATACATTTCAATGATGGATACATTTCTTACAGCATGCCATAAAATATTACTAGAGGAGGTGGTAGCGGGACACATGTCGCTATAGGCCTGCAACGAGGATAAATATTTACTACTCTCAGCACTAACCGACAGAATTTTATTAATATAGAAAGAGAACTCCCCAAAACCGGAAGATCTATACCGTTGGGTGCATTGTGAATTTCCTTGTTATTTCAATTGCTAATACTGTGCATGTAAATACACTCCTGCCTTGTTTAAGTGACTAGAGCATTACAAGTCTAGGAAACTTAACACCAGGTGTTTTCCTGAAAGTTCTAATTAGCACGGTGCATTACTTGTTGCAGTTCTGTAAAGAAGTCTTGCGCTGACGGGTTTACAGTTTTCATCATGAACTTCAGAGGGAAGAATTTGGGCATGTATTAGCCCAAACCACCAGTTATGATCAGCTCTGAGCCAGTTTTGCATTAATGACACAATTTCCTTAACAATCATCTTTCCCGGTAAATCGGCTTCGGGTATTATCCAGAATGAAATTAAAATACTTAAGTGGAAATCAACCGAGTGAAACAAACACTTGAGGTATAAGTGCATCGAAGAGCAATTTTGCTGCGGTGCGCAACAGCCAGCGTGTCAAGATGCATAACCAAAACCCCTAAGTCAGCTTTGGAGTAAAAGAAGTAAATTTTATCTTATGTAACACAATTTTATTAAACACCAAGTTGCAAAATATTTTTAGCAATAAAAGATCTAAAAGATTATGTAAAATGTGCCTCAAATAGTAACACTATTGTATCTCCAAAAGATTATGCTTCACCTTTTGTTCTACATGATGTTATTAGTGAAGAGTTAAATTTCACACTTATATCCTGTAAGGGAATTAATAAATTAGTGAAAATGGAAAATTTCATTTATATTACCCCTTTTCTTTCCTGGGCAGAAATTGCTTTTACATAAAATAAAGGCATTTTTAATATGGTCGGAAAGTAAAATACCAAGAGCAGACTGATAGAGGGTGGCCGTCAATTTTTGACATGATGATCTGGAGTGGAATCAAGACTGACCAATAGGAAAGAGGGATAGGGAAACTCGACCAACCATCAGATAGGGGGTGTGTCTTAACGTATTGTCCTACCATAATAGGGGTGAGGTACGGCTGACCAATCAGAAAGGGCTGGGGTCGTGACTTATAAAATGGACAAATCAGATGGGAGCGGAGATTAATGAGTTGACCAATCACAATAAGGGGTGGGGTAGGGTGATTGACTGCAAACTATACGCTTAGGTACACCACTCTTGCCGTAAATATACGATACGGGAACTATGGCCTTAGTTCCCTTCCAAATGAAACCAAACTAGGACTTTTATACCCGAAAAACCGATCGACAATGGCCAGTATTGTATCCGCGATTTGGGTCTACGAGGTTTTTACCAACAGACCACCAGGACCGACAGGATCGGGGGAGATAGTACGATGGCTCATAACAGTGATAATGCCATAGGAATGCTTTGGGCTTACTAAGAACTTGCCTCGGACTTAGAGGGAAAAGTAGCAACGATTTCTTGTGGTGAAGGAATTTTAGCTTTCGAAATTTGTAGACCATCCTCTTTTGGTGTTCGAAGAGGAAATACGCGAGAAGCACAAAAGTTGTAGAAAGTTTGCCCACAAAAATCTGTTAGTGCTAAATTCTGGGGAGCATACTTATCTCTTCTCTTTAATAATTTCTTTTTATTTGCCGTGTTCATCTGTATATCTTCACTTTGTGCCTGTTACTTGGAACGTCACTTCGGATAGTTATTACAGCTACCAATTTCCGTGGAAGATACTCTCTGCGTTACATGTGGGCAGAAAACTAATGAAGGAGCATGTCCGTTGTCTCACTTCTGTGTAAGCTATCATGGAGTTCTTCTAGCAACCTGCTTATATTGACAAAAATGAAACATTAATGAACTTCAGTTTAAGAAAAATTTCCTTCTCTGAGGTGCCTCTGCGGCGAATACGAAACTGTAGGTACAGGTTTTCAGGGCTTGAGGCTTGAGAACATACTTCTCCGAGCCTCAGAGAAAGAAACGCTTTATACTCTTTTAAACTAAAGTTCATAAATGTTGCATTTTTCTCAATATAAGCAAGTTGCTAGTTGTATTCCGTGACGGTTTACAGTCGTGAGACGATGGATATGCTCTTTCGTGTATTTCCTGCCCACATGTAACGCAGATAGACTCTGGGCTCTTGCACTATATGCGGGTATGTCCGAAATGCGAGTCGTGCTTAGCCATCATCCTCGGTGAAAGATTCACTCACTCAAAAAGTGAGAAAGGCGGTATGGGTCGGCACTACTGCTCCATCTTTTTGCCTACATGCAAACAACGGTGTCACGCCTTGTTCAGCCAAATAACAAAAAATTTGTTGTCAGATATGCTGTTGAGTACAGGATAGTTATAGGTTTGTGTGCTGAATTTAGGGCTCGATGCTTATCACGAATCGGTTAATCGTGGAGGATCGTGGCCTGGAGCAGTTTGTTGGTGTAGAGAATTGCACCCTATCCAGAAAACATTAATACAATTTCACGGGGCCAGAGATATAATCCAATTCATCCTGGATAATGATAGGATTCACTCGGCAAACCAATTATCTGCTTCAGATCTAGTTATATCAAGTAATAAAAGACATTTCTTGCGACCAATCTTTTGAGTTATAAAGTACATAGGGATAACATCCACCGTTCCAAATTTCTCCAATGTAGTCCGTTTCCGGGGATCATCCCGATTTAGGCGAGTTGTCCTGGTTTTGATAGCATCATTTCAAAGTCCAGTGATTCCAGTGATGAGACAGAAACCAATCGTTTTCAAATAATTTATATTTTATGCAATGAATCCTTCCCAGCTTGGTAGCAGGGAATACGCGCTTGTCTTACATGATAACCCAGTGCTGAGAATAAAGCCATGAATCTGATACCGTTTACTACTCAAATCAGAGCCCACCCTGTAGACACATAACAGGAAGATTCAACAAAATATAAAGGGAAATATGGGAGAAATAGACAACAAGTCAAACACGCTAAGCAATGACAGGAGGGAGCTGCTCTTAATACGTTGGAACCTGAGGGGACTTGTTATGGCTGAGAGTATTTTGTTGTTTTGTTGCACTGTGTTGTTGATACAAAACTATATTTTTTGGATTTTGATAGAGCAATTGGTTATATTTTTTATTTTTGAGCGATTATGTAAAATTGGATATATTTCTTAGTTTTTAAATAATTTATTCTATTTTTAATCCACTTTTCACATGTGTGGAATATGTTTTGTTGACTCCCAAATGGGGTCATTATCCTGCCACCACCGTGAGAGTCGGTCCTGGTGGTGTAGTGGTAGCCATACTTGCTTTCTAAGCCCAAGATCGCGGGTTTAAACCCGGCCAGGATCGATGGATTTTTTTCGGGGCATAAAAATCCTAAGTATGGCTTCCTTTGGAAGGGAAGTAAAGCCGTGGGTCCTGTGTCGTACATTTGCGGCACGAAAAAGAACCTCAAGCCTGAAATAATTGGCCTCTGAGCAAAATTTGTCGGCCATGTTACGCCCCGAACAGAATGGGACGCTAATGACCTGAGATGTTAAAGAGCGTCCGTAAATAAATGAAATCAACAACAATCACCGTGGGACGGATCGCACCTCTGAGCATCCACTGAGCAACATGGTCGTTAGGTCACCCTGTCCATTTTCTGTACTGGGTGTATTGGACTGCACCATTAATATTTTATGTTCTCGCGTGAAAGGAGGCAAAGAGAGGTAGCAGAGGAATTTAAGAACTACAATAGTGCAAGTGAAAAGCTGTGCTGGTTATAAAGTCTGAAAAATTTGTTTCGTGCAGATTTACCTTGAACTTAGTAAACTTGTCAGTAATAGTACGGAGCGGGCCAATCTGTGTTGTTTTAATCACATATTACGAATTACACATATTATATTTTAATTCCTATATTACCTTTCTCTAATACGTTTACTAGACTGTATATTATACAACCATCGGTTCTGCTTATTGGCCGAAATATGCCGGTGTAATAAGTATTGATAATTTTGGCTGTGTGACAGCATACTTTCTGAGTCTTAAATCTATTGTTTGCTCATTCCTGACTTGAATTGGTTCCGAAACTTTGGGAATAATGGCTGAATATGGTCGAATATGGCTTCGTATGAAAGGAACAATAAATGCGTAGTCTGGATTTAAGAAAGAATTTCTCATCAATAGCATTTTCTGACTGAGGTTACCTCTAAACTTCTTAGAGCTAGGGCTAACCCTACATATTCTATCAAGTGTTCTAGGTACCATAAGTATGACACAATTATCACAGGTATGAACTGAATGTTACTTCTTTGATCAACTTGACCATCTTCACACGCCAGATCACTCAAGAAGCAATAATTGACGCCGAGAAATCAAGTTCTAATCGACTTCTGTCCTTTTGATACAATTTTTTTTTTTTTTTTTTTTTTTCCCCTCCGGGATTTCATTCTTAATTTGGCTTTAGAATGGGATTTCCATTTGAATGCAAATCAGACACTCGTTTATTTTTAATTTTAATTGCATTGTATTTAATTGGGAATGTTTGTTTTGGGGGAAATGTATGACGGTGCTGCAGTTATAGAACTTTTTCAATTCACAAAATGTTGCCATATGTGCTGTTCAACAATTTTCTTTGTTAAATATTAGGTTTCTGCATGTCTGTAGTGCAATTTGCTAAGATAAATTTAAAGCACAAATTGTGAATACTTTTTTAATTCTCTCGTTAACCAGGGAAGTTCTCTTTCAAAGACCCTATCCTAGGGGTTATTTTTACAGTATATTTCTGTATGTCATTGGTCGACATGGAAGCCCATAGCCGCTCATCGTTGAACAACGCCTTCGTATTTAATTATTGTTATTTAACAATTATTTAACTATATTTTAAAGGTTCTTCTGGGAAAAAAGAAGTTGCTATTCTTTTATTAAATAACAAAATCAACCATACATCAAGTATCAGGTGCATAAAGTTTCTAGCGTAGCTTTCCAGAATTTTTGCAACCTTCACATTAATAAATGCAACTTTTTTTCCCCAATAAAGTATCTGGGAATAACAACTGCCAAAATACAACTTCCTCTTCTTCTTCTTCTTTTTTTGAGCTCTTTGTTTTACACTGGCGCATTAATTGCAATAGTACTCTTTCCGATAAGTTTGTTAGGTTGTGGTGGTTGGACACTCCACATATTTCCTACATATCGCGTTAAGGCATTTTGAGCAACAACGGGATCTGAATCATATGCAGAGACTTCAGAGGCAATGTCCTGTATGCAAGTTTTTCAGTATTTTTCACTTGACTAGATCCATTTATGGTCTTCAGCAAATTCAATTGGTGATTAAGGTTTGTTTTGAACCTCTTCAAGTCACTTTAGTGTTTACTGCTCTTAACGTTCATTTCGTTATGTGACATCTTTATCTAAGAACTGCAGAAAACTAACACGACAGTAAGTCAATATTGCACGTCGAAAATATAAATAGTCCACATTACGAAATATTAGCTCTGCACTTAAAAAAATAATAGAACGAGAAAACACCTTAAAGCAAAAGTTGTACAAGTGAGCGGTACGTTTCCTTTCGTAACATGTCTAATTCTTCTTCTGTTTGTAGGATAGGGAATCCCTTTGCGAAGATTTGAACACACTTAAACTTCAACTTCATTAATGTAAAAAGTAGAAATAGAATATTAATAAATATTATCACTGGCTTCAGTTATGAAACTATGTGAGTCAATTACTTTATTCTACATCACAGCACAAAGAGAATAGGCAGCTTGTTTTGTGTTTCTGTATTCTTATAGCTAGAATTATTCTCAGTGCATGCATGCTAATGATTAATGAATTTTGAATATTCTGTCACAATTACACCTCTATTAATTCTAATGTACAAGCTGTATTGCTTAAAAGAAAAACCAAAGACCGTTTAAGTCCTGACCCTGATGATTTTCAGAGGTCTGGACAGCAAAATCCAATTGCTTCGAAGTACTATTTTCATGGATGTCAATATGGCATTATCATGGATGTCAATATGGCATTAGGGTGAATGTAGTCAAATCTGCTTATACTCAAATTAAATGGTCGAGGTGGGGTTTTAATTCGAAATTAACTTTTGCAAACTACAGGGCTGGAGAATTAAAAAAAAAAATATTTGCAATTTCTAAAAAAGGTGCGAAACCATCTGAAACCTGTTTGCGATTCTGTATTAATCGTGCATAGCATGCAAAGAAATTTCTGTTTCGGAAGTCTGGAATAAAGTGTATTTGTTGTTCTTTACTGTTATTTCATGGATGCAGAAGCATAGCTCTGAAGATGGAGAGGAGCCGGAGCAACAGCAGCAGTCGAAGAAAAAGAAGAAGAAGAAGAAGAAGAAGAAGAAGAAGAAGAAAAGCAGGAAGGATCACTTACTGCAATCACGGTGTTATCACGTTTGGAAAACAACATTAAACGAAGGCATATAAAGAGCAGTTTTAAGTATTCATTGCAGATTTACTCTATTATAGCATTAGAATATTTAGCAAGGAACACACGCACATGCATATTCTTTCACTAATAATACATTTTCCCCGCAGATTGCATCAATTTAATCAACACCATTCCCTTTAAACTTATGTTTATCTGTGAATAAAAGCGCAAATAAATTACCCTAAAATGTTTTGCGGCATAAATTCTACAATAACTCCTGTCATAAAATAAAAAATAGAAATGTTAAAAGTTGTTTATTAGGGAATTTCTGATTGCCAAATTATCTCAGAATATGTACTTGTGACGGTTAGCAAATACGTGTCTACGTTCTAAGTAAACACATTTTGCACAATCGCAAATTTTCGGTTAGCGCAGTGAAACTGTGAGAAGCCGTTGTTCAGTGTTTTGAAAATTATATTTAATAACAATATTTAATTAGCAAATCACTTATCCAGTTATTTAATTAGTCAGTCACTAACATTGCGACATATATGAAATTAAGTTAGGATTTGCACTGTGGTAGGACACCCAACATGCTGTGCAAACCTCAGCAAGTGATCATAGTGTGCCAGAATGACATTTCAAAATGCAGAAAAATATCTCCTTCATTAACGGAGGGAGGCCAGCAATCGTCGATGACCATAAAGGGGAGAAAGTAATTATAATGATAAGGCAGCAATAAATCCTATTATCAACAGAATAGTGAATCAAACACTTGAAAGTATAACACAATTGAAGCGTTATATACAATAATGTTATTATTATTATTATTATTATTATTATTGGTTTATTTACGGACGCTCTTTAACATATCAGGTCATCAGCGTCCCATTCAACTCTGGGCGTGAAACGGCCGACAAATTTTGCTCACAGGCCTCTCTTTCAGGCTTGAGGTTCTTTTTCGTGCCGTAAATGTACGACACGGGACCCCCGGCTTTACTTCCCTTCCGAAGGAAGCCATACTTAGGATTTTTACGCCCGGAAAAATCATATCCGTCTTGGACGGGTTCGAACCCGCGATCTTGGGTTTAGGAGGCAAGTATGGTAACCACTACATCACCAGGACCGACAAATAACGTTGTAAGCGCCACAACTTCAGAAATAAATATGCTTATAAAATAGTGTGGTTTTTTTTTTTTTTTTGAGTAGTGTTTAACGCCCGTTTTTACTACTGAGGCACCACAGGCGGTGGACACTGATGATACATGAGATGAAATGATATATTGGGAAAGGATATTTTATTTTTTAAGGAAGGAAGCGTTCCAGGCCTAAGTTTAGGTACCTCCCCGGCATTTGCCAGTTATGAAGACTGAGGAAAACCTGGAAAAAACCCCAGTCAGGGAGGACGGTCCTGGCGGGATTCGAACCGCAGACCTCCCGCTCACGAGTCCGTGCCTTAACGACCTCGGCCACCCGTGGCGGTCAAATAGTGTGGTATATCCAAATGTCTGGATAATGCTGCTTTCTCGTAGCAGTAATCCACGAGTAATTGGAATATCAAAATATTTGTAGTTCAAAGTTCGTATGTGTAAAATAATTCTGGATGTGTAGGCAACTTCTAGCTGTGCCTCCAAGCATAAGAGAAAATGTGAATGATAAACAACAAATGTGGCAAATATTAATGAATGGCAGAATAATAAAAGGGAGATACTGAAATATTTCGTCAAAGGAAGCACAAGCTGTCCGAGATGAAAAATCAAAACCTAACTTGATATATGGAATAAGTTTCGATACGGATATCAAGCATGTACATTTTAAAAAACTACACCAAGAGGTATATTCGGTTATGACCTTGTTATATTATTTTATTTGTTTATTTATTTATTCTGGCAAAGCCAAGGCCTTTAGGCCTTTTTTTCCACTCTACCAATCTAATAATAATTACACTAAGTTATAGCGATAATATTACAATATTATCAGTAACAAGGCAACACTCGTACGCACAAGCCAATGTAAAACATGAAGCAGATAAATAAATGTATGCTAATGCTAAATACGGGTAGCGAAAAGGAATAGCGAAAAATGTTAACTTAAGAAGAGGACCAAAAATGAAAAGAACAATAATAAAACAACAATCACTAACAATGACAATTTATACACATATTAACCTATGTAAATCATGAAAGTGGAAATAAATATAAAAGGAAATTATAAAATTAAAAACCCTAAAAAATACTATGAAGTAGAAAGAAACATTTATGATAGTAATAACAATAAGAATAGCAATAATAGAATTAATAATTCTACAGCAGGATAAAACCAACAAATACCTCAATTGTAACACAAAGAATCTAAATTTAGAGTAGTACTTTATTCCTAATAATATTAAACAATTTCTTATGAAATGTCAGATGTTTATGTATGATGCGTTAAGTGCTTTGGATGGCGTTGGAAGTATGTTGATTGATCTGCAGTCTTTAGATGAATGGGACATTTTGATCTTAGGAAGGGGTCTTACGAATGCCTGTTTACATCGATTGGGCTTTGGTGATGTCTTGAGTGAGGCGTTGAAAGTGTGAGTTCAGTGGGCAGTTTGACGTGAATTATTTTGTTTATTAAATTTTATTAATATGATTTGGACCCTGTGCCTTAGTCTTTATTGTATTAATGCTGTCATAACAACTGTTTCCGTGATGTAGGTAAAGTGGAATTTCTCTTGCTCAGTTATCTCAGAGAGTAGTTTTCGTACGGTTTGTTCATTGCCGGTTTTGTGGTCTATGTAAATGCAAACCAAATATATTACAGTGCAAGCTCTCACAACACACAAAAAATGAGTGCTTTCATGCCGTTCTGAAATTGTCACATGCTGAACAAATAGTATTCCTTGGGAAGGAGTGCATGCTCATGCAACCTATAAAACAAATATGGTTAGAACAAGTAGTCTCCAAGATGCACTGTACCTTCAAATTCATATACATTGAGCATGAAGCGTATTCCAATTAACCAGAGAACGTATTGCGTTCTTTCCTGCGGCACTAAGTAGACTTCAAGCTATACAAAGCAAACGAAAATCCCATTTGAATTTGAAGGATCAGGTAAACAAGCACTTAAGCCGATCAGATAATAAAGTATTTATTCAACCGTATATTAGGTCATCCACGACAAGAGAGTTACTGTAACTGGAAAAAATATCCAAGGAATTTGCATAGCTGTCTGATAAATTTGTTGCAAAATTTTGTTTAGCTAAAACTGTGTTAACGCGCCTTAAACCTCATTTGCGTAGGAAGGGTTTACCTACTGACTTTAATTTGTGATTTGGATTGCCACTATATAGGTCACGAATGTTTTGACAGCATTGCTAATGGTGATATCGAGGCTCAGAAAAACCGTCTAAAGAGTGAAATTGTAATCATCATATGAAACTAAGTGGTCCAATAATAACTTTACCGTAAATGGCAATGCAGCAAATTGAACCAAGCTTTGATTGTGTTATATATTCACCTATTCACCTATAGTGCCCTACATTACTCACAGTAATATATTTTACCTATGACAGTATGCCAGTTACAAATGTATTTGTGATTCATGTAGTGGCAGTGAAAAAAACACTTTTGTGGCACTAAACTCGCTAAAGGTAGATCTGCTATGACTGGATAATGATTACTTCAGTATGTTAAAAGATTATTTCTAGAGAAACTCGTTAATCTCGTCTGACAGATGCGCAGATCGGAATTATAACTGGAAAGTTGTTAGTTTGTTATAGTATCAGTAACACAGAAATACTTCGATGAGGTGTATCGAGCAGTTTTTGTACTGCCCACAGCTTCCTGTAATATGATCGCCATTTTGCATTTATTGAAATAATGAAAATCTTTAAGATTTGCAATATGGTTAGTGATTAGGTAACTGTGACCAAAGGAAAGGGGGGTCTTAAAAGTCTTGTTTTCAAAAGTGAGAAAAAAGGCCCAAAAGCAAGCATTGTAAACGACAAAGAAGAAACACTAAAGCCAAGAGCACATTCGTTTATATGCAGTAACCATATAAAGGAATATTTCGTTTGAAACTATTATTATTCTACCGTTAATGGTATTATTCTGTTGTTGCCCACGGAAGTGGAGTTGATGCCCATTAATATAGCCTGGAGTTATGATGGAACTGAAATTTAAATTTCGGAACAAAAAGTGAACAAGATATTTATTTGCATAATCTAATGTCATTACTGGAAATCAATCAAGAGTGTGGAAGAGTAAATTCCAGGAGAAAACCCTAAGAGAAGTCATATAAATAGCAATTCTGGTCATATTACAGAAGGTAAGTTTGCATTTTTAAATGTCTTTGGTGTTTGTGATGAAAGGTTATGAGAACTGAGACAAAGGTATATAAGAAAAAACAGAAAATTGCCAGTGCAAAACCGCTTGAGAAATATTGTTAATTGAAGACCACATTCATGAAAACAGTTTATATAAATGTAGTCAAACAATTGCCGCTGAATCTCTTTGTGCAGTAATAATTATTTCACCTGAAACACACTAAAACGACAGTTACTTATTGGTTTTGTTAGAAAATATTCAATTCAAACCACAAATTGATTCATACGGTATCTGCAAACAAATAAAAAAGTTCCAGCTTAAAGGACAAAGCAGACTGCGTGGTAGTAGGAAAAAAAAAAAACAATTCACACCAGAGCAGCGGACAAATTTAACAAAATAACTGGTATGAGGTTGCTAGGATTTATATTAATTACATACAAATCTGAATTATTCAGTTATTTATATTCAAGAAACATTTTATTCACGCCAGCATATTATGCTTTCAATGTTTTCTTTATTTAAATATTGATAAGGTATATTTTACACGTCCGATAAAACAGCAGCTAAAAAGTTTCAATGAGGTTTGTTCACGCATCCTCAGCTACATCATTGTGACCCACATGGGTGACCGAGATCGCTAAAGCATGGACTCGTGAAAGGGAGGCCTGCAATTTGAATCCCGCCAGAACCGTCCTCCCCGACTGGATTTCCCAGGTTTTACTCAGTTGTCGTCAATGGCAAATGCTGGAGAGCCACCTAAAACTCATCCCTGGAACTCCTGTTTTCCAAAAACATTCCGTTTCCAAATTATATTTTCATTTCACGTAGCAACAATAAGTCTCAGATTTATAGGTGCTAAAAATCCGGAAAATAGTTATATGTGTTAAAAATACTTGAAATATGTAAGAAAAATAAAAAAATATTTAATTACTATATTGTGAATGTAAACAGCGTGCATAACGCTACAATATAATTATTGTTATGTCTCGCAACTGCAGAGGAATTGCGAGTCATTCTCAAATAATCTGTCTGTAATAATAGGCGATTATCTCGGAACATTGTGTTTTATGGGAAAACGAACAAGAAGTCAGTCTTAGCGTATCACTCACACTCACACCAATCTCATTTTCTTACTGGCCATCTGACATATTTTAAATTCTGTACATATTGTGAAACCCGATTATGTTTTTTTTTAAACACTTCTCTGAATTTGTGTAGTTCCAACGAGATTGTTAAGTTTTCTCTTGACATCGTGAAAATATTGAACTGTTTCTGAAAGAAGGGTCTCTGTCCTTTGTGGACGTTCAAATGTATTGCAAGTAAAGAATAGTATACAAATTTTATTTATAAAATTCATTATCAGAAGTATAACAATTATCCTAACATTTCTCATATACTGACTATTTAACTATATCTCACTAGCCTCATTGCTGCACTTTTTAGGCACGATGAACTCGGTTACCGAGTTATAGTGTCCTTCCTAGTATTTCAATCCACTCCTTCACACTCTACACATTCTTCACTGTCTTGCTTACTAATTTTTCTCATCCACTTAGGTCTCACTTTAGCTAAGTACATACCGTCTCTTTTCTTGCTTTAACATTCAACATGTTTTCCAGCACAATTTCCTTTGATAAACTAGAATATCTTCCCACTTCCACCTTTTCCCTAAAATACTTGGTTTCTTCACAATCCAGTAGTATATGCCAATAATTATGTTGCTGACTACACGATGGGCATTTATTCAGTTTCCCGCTTACTCTTAACTCTTTCATTTTCATAGCACCTGTTCTCGCACATGCAAAACTTTCTCTTGCTACTTTATCACATATTTCAACATTGTTTCCCCTATTCCAAACACTTTTCATTTCTCTATGTACACTCAATGAAGTTTTCAGTTTAAATCTAGCGAATAGTTCATGTGACTTTTAATGTCTTCGATTCCTAACCTAACTTCTTATTTCCCTGACCCTCCACATGTCCCCAAAACCAATTTTTTCTAGAACGTATTGCAAAGAAAACACGAGTTAGCACAGATAAACACCAAATCATTTATAATGCTGTGTCACTTAACATATTCTGAAGAACTCCAATTCAAGATGCCTGATTTCCGTTCAGCTCATTAAGGACATAAGATAAAACTATGACATTTACTGCTTAATACTGCACTACAGCTTATAAGTTTCCTGCCGCATTTGTGTTTGTTGTGAGCGAGGTGTTGTCTAAGTTGAGGCCACTGTTCAGCTCAGGTCATCAGCGTCCCATTCAACTCAGGGCGTGAAACGGCCGACAAATTTTGCTCAGAGGCCTCTCTTTCAGGCTTGAGGTTCTTTTTCGTGCCGTAAATGTACGACACGGGACCCACAGCTTTACTTCCCTTCCGAAAGAAACCATACTTAGAATTTTTACGCCCGAAAAAATCCATCGGTCCTGGCCGGGTTCGAACCCGCGTTTTGGGTTTAGGAGGCAAGTATGGTAACCACTACACCACCAGGACCGACTGAGAGAGAGAGAGAGAGGAGAGAGAGAGACTTCCTGAAGCGACACATGCTCGATGCCAGGAAACATGTCTGAGATTCGATAAGCTCATTATTATGGGCGATTCTGGAGTTGACAGGAGCTGGAGAGAATGGAGGTAGCCAAGGAGCCAAGGGAGATCGAGCCAACGGAAATCGAACCCAGGATGGCGGAGCGTCAAGAGCAGGTTACAGAACTTTCACCAAAGCGAGAGAGCAGACAGATACCAGCTAAGGTGAGGAGAGATGGGAGGGGATCAGCACCCGGGCAACAAAGATCGCCGCTAACTGACCATAAGGTCAGTTAAGGTCCAACTCCAGAAAAAATTAAAAAGGTGGGTTGGTAGCAGCGGAGCTGTTGCAAGAAACAATAGGACCCATCCTCCTTTCTGAGAATCGCTACCTGGAATATTGACGGATCCAAAATGAACAGTGAGAGGTTATTGTACTTTTTCAAAGACTTGAATGTCGGTTGTTTGACAGAAACATGACTGAAGAATAGCGATAATGTGGAACTTTTTGTAAGGGGCGGGAAATAAGAGGAAAGAAAGAGCGATGCCCAGGGGGAGTATTGCTTTCTTTCTGGTCTGAGTTGGGAGATTACACATCTAAAATAAATATAAATTTGGAAAGGGTAATTGGCACTTAATTAGCTCAGAAGAAGCAAACTTAATAGTTATTGGAATTTATAATCCAGAAACAGTGTCCAGATATAACTTCTGTAGTGACCATAATACAGATACAGGACAGAATTCAGTAGCGGATATTGTGATCAAGGGATAGTTCAACACCAGGATAGGGGGTAATGCTACACAGGCAGGGAGAGGGAGGGAGGGGAGGAAGAACAGCGGAACGTAAGAGCAAAGATAGAATATTGAATACGGAAGGCAAGGCATTTCTGCGTTTGGCGACTCATTCTCTTTGGAGTTTGGGTATGAAAAATATGGCCGCGATTAGGAAGGGGAACTTACGTTCATAAATGGTGGCAGTGCAATTGACTTTGTGCTGGTCAGTTAAAATTTAATAGACAAATTTAGAGACTTCACATCACTGCCCGACCATTCTGGACCTATCAATAGATGGATGCAACACACGTGAGGAGAGCTGAAAGGATTGAGGCAGGTAACACACACTACAGATGGAAACCAGAGCAAGTGGAACATTTTCTGGCAAACATACGGGTAGGTTTGGAGGGCTGTGAGATCGAGTCAGTTGAGTAGTTGACGAAATTATTAAGTGAATCAGCTGTGATAGTGACATATAGAAATAGAAGGAAATGCATAAATCATCAGGGTGATATGATTGGGAATGCAGAAATGCCATGAAACAAGAGAAGAGTGCACTAAGTGCGTTTCGGAGGGTAGGAGAGGATGAAGAATGCAGGATTTTTACTCAGGAACGAAAAGAAAGCAAGCAACCTGGCAAGAGAGAATAACAGAAGAAATGTGGTAGGCCGCGGGGAGGGGATTATGACATATATATGGCAAATGATCAAAACATTTAGAGGAAAGGGCTTAGCATGCAATGAAGTTTTGGCAGAGGTCTGGAGGGAACATTTTCAGAGTAGTGTTCGAAGGAGCTCGCTGGGGGCCCGATATTATCAGGAAGGGATCCCGGGGGACAGGAAAGCTAGAAATATCATTGCTAGACAAATCGATTTCAATAGGCAAAGTAACGAAAAGATGCCTAAAGCAGGGCAAAGTTCCGTGGCTAGATGGGCTACCGCCGGGGGTTTTAAAGAACCCTTGTGCATTGAGAGGTTTTATTTAGTGTTGTTACGAATATTTAACAAAATATTTAATAAAGGGTAACACCCAATTTGGATTATTCACCCGATGCGTAAGGAGAAGGATTCAAGTGAAGTTCCGGACAACTATAAGAGGATTACGCGATTATGGAGAAAATTTATAATTGAATTTTGCATGAAAGCATGAAAATCTGCAGGACGGAATTTCGCAAAAGTTAGACGGGATACACGGAGGAATACATTTATTCTGAACACATTAAAGTTGAAAGAAATGAAGAAATGATAAACAAGCAGGGGAAAATTGCACTGTGTTTTTTGTTGAGCTCATTCAGCTCATTGCGAAGCGCTATGACACAAATTAGGGATGAAGGAGATGTCAACAAAAATTATTCGAGCACTACAGGCTATATACAGGAATTCTGCGTTAAGTACAACAGAAACAGAGTATCGGGGCGTTTCTCTAGAAGGAGAGGTGTCAGCAGGGTTGCATTCTTTCATTCTTACTCTTTAAGACGACATAATCGAAGCATTACAACAAAAAACCTACGGTGGAATATATACAGGTACCAGGACTGTTATAAGCGGACGACATGACAATTGTTTCTAATATGATAGACGGAAAAATTAAGAAACGATTTGGGGCATTAATCGGCAGCTGACTCTCTCGGAGTGTACAGAATGTTTCGCTGGAGATATAATCGGGGCTGAAAATCGGACGAGACGTGGAGTGTTAGATCCAAACAGGGGCCAAACTCTGCAATCAGGGGCTCGCTTAGTTTAGGTTAGGTGTGTGACTTATGATTAATGTAACAGACAGAGAGGGTACGAGAATCTGTACTATATGTGCGGAGAAAGAAGTTTGGGAAGATATTCTGACGTACTACAAGGGGACGAAAGAATGGTAGAGATATCTACTCGCGCCATTTGCTAAAAGGGGAGAGGGTAGTGACAGTGCTGGACTTTGCTGCCAGATGGGGAGGAGGATGAGGAAGTATGTAAAATTTTAAAAGTGAGGCAGCTCAAATCGGAAGAGACAGACAACTGAGAAGGGTGTTAGGAGAACATGAGTCGGAACATTTTGGAAGTATTTGAGTGTCGGGGTGTAAGTTATTTACCATTGTAATTTCTTCCTATTTATTTTATTTACATATTTCGAAAATTCTAACATTATATCTAATTTCAATTCATTTATTTATTTCATTAACATATATTATTTGTCTCTTAAGACTTAAATATTGATTTCTGCAATATCAAGTATTTCTTGTTGTATTGGGAAAGTCCGTACGGTCCCACGACTCGAGAAACATAGCTGAGCTAGATTTGTAACAAAAAATACACACGCACACCACTACCACCGCTACTAGTGGAGCCTGCTTGCTCACCAAGTAATAGTTCAATAATTTTGAAATCTTCATACACAATGGATTTCATATTGCAGTTTTCGAACCTAAAGTTTTACATTTTCATGTGTCTTCTTTAAAATAACACATTTGGGCACAGGAATGGAAGGATGAATGTTTCCGTTATGAAGAAAAATGCCTTTAAAATCATTCTGATAGGAATATATGAATAACCTCCACTCGTTGAGATTATACATTTTGTCATAAAACTTTAAGACGGCAAAGTATCTCGACAATACACTACATTTTCTTCTTCAGAGAAAAAAGGAACAAGCTCCTTGTCACGATGCCTGTGCAATGAAAAAGATACACCCTTATCTAATAATGTCATTTTTTTAAATATAGAGCTTAATTGTTCTGCTGAAACTTCAGGCAAATATAAATCCCTCACTAAATCAGCAAGCTCAATTTGATTTAAACCTTTATCGCCACAACTCTCTGGTTGTTCATAAGTATCATATTCTAGAGATTCAATTTCAGTGCTACTGGATGCAGATAGCGATACATTTTATTGAGAGAGTATAGGAACAGATAGATCAGGACCATGGGGCACGGGTAGAGTGGCAGAAGGAATGTTAGAATATTCCATCTCTTTCTTTCTTTTAGCAGTATGTCCAACTATCTTAAAGAGACAAAAATATCAATCACTCCATGATTTTTAGGTTCCCTCCATATCATAGGGATACCAAAGGGCAATGACTTTCTTCTTCTATTTTTCCAACCCATTAACTCTTCTATACAACTACGACACACTTTATGTCTGTCTCTGTCATTTTACTCCCCGCTTGATTTGTTTCAATAGCAAGCTCTTAAAAGGGTCAACATTTCCTTCCGTATATTTTGTTCTGTAAACATGTGGGCTTTCAATTGTACGAGATGAAGTTGCATGGAGAGATTGGAGAGAGATAAGGATACCCAAGAATAAATAGCACGCGTCTTACCCACACATTTTAAGGTGCTAAAAGGACGGATATGGACTAAGTTTTACTCCGTACTGAAGGAAGCATGTTTTTTTTTTCCTTCCACATTTTAAGTAGTAAGTTGAAATTATTAATTGTCGTGACTTTGCAAATAATTTTAAACATAACTCAATCACAGAGATATAGTAATCGTTTACTATATTATAAAAATATTAAAAACAAAAAATATAGACGTGGTATATGAAAAGTGATTTCATTTTTGTAATCAGCATACAAATATGATGTTCTTCAAAACAACAAATCCATGCATACCAGGGTTATCAGAATGTTAGACTTATTTGTGTTTAGATGCAAATGATACAATGAGAGATGAATTCAAAAAGACCCACGGATATCTATCGACTGTTAAAGAATGTAACGTAAAAACCACATCACAACTCAGCCATATGGATCACCGACATGTGTAAGGCAAATTTATTGTTTATTCCAATAAACAATATAACATACTCTCTTTAGAGACATTCAGAGAAATGGATGATCGCATGATATATCCATGTGTTAATGTCACCACACTCAACGTATACGATGTGGACAGTATGGAAAGAGACGTCAATCTTTTAATGTGACCATATACACTTTCAAGGAAGCTAACAATGCTATCATTTCTTAACTAATCTATCAATGACATATTTCGGGCGTAAAATACTTCGTGTAAATTGCTCCTTAAATGTTGTTCTTTTACCATATAATATAATAATTATTAACCATTTTAATGCAAGTTAACAATGTGGAGTTCCTGAAAGCCAAACAGTAGCATGTGACTGCATCACTGAATTATACGAAACTATAATTGGTCGTATTTTCTCAAGAAAAAATTGTGCTGGGCGGTACCAGCCTTCGTTTTCAAAATTTTCTGTTCAATTGACCGATGAATGATTGCACAGTGTGTTTCAGCAAGACAGAACTTCCGCTCATACACATTGGACTTATTTGAATGCTATTGCTGAAGTCTTTGGTGTGACTAGGATAGTTAGTGCAGGGTTGTGAACTTCTCGATCTCCAGACCTAATGCTCTGCGATTATGATTTGTGGGGCATTCTGGGAGAAAGTGTGTGTAAAACAAATCTGTGAACGTTAAATGAACTGCAAAACAGTAAAAGGGAAGAAATGTAGAACATTTTACCGGAAGGGTTCCAAAGTGTGAACGAAAAAATTTAAGACGCTTCAATTATTGTCTCCAAGCTCAAAGAAAATATTTTAAACTTCTTTGAAAAGGAAACCAATGAAAGACAAATTCGCGTTTTCAACTCGCAAAATAATGGTGTTAAGTTAGCCTTGTCCGTTAATCGGATCTATTTTGGAATGCGCGTCGATCCGCCAAACTCGCGGGGACTGGAGTGTCGGCAGATGAGCGACGTGTGCCCGTGACCACTGGATTTTGAGTGCAAGCTCAGTTAAAACTGATGACCCGATAATAAAATCTAGGAGTGTAAGGCAAAGAATATTCTAATAACTACAATAACATGAACGCATAAAAAGCAAGTTTATAATTGAAAAAAAAAAATCAAAGCATTCTCATACCTAAAACTTCGTGTAAAATTTTGTGGACACGACCTATGGAGATCTTTGCAATGTCAGCCATCTCGCGCACCTTCAATCGAGGATAATTGAGTAAGACATTGTGAATGTTCGTCACAATCTGTCGGCGATAGGCGTTTTGAGACGCCCTGAGCGCTCATTATCTTGAATGGATGTACAACGACGCATAAATTCAGCAGCTCACATTTCAACCGTTAGAAACAAAGGTGACGAATAATTTAATGTGGAATCTGCACCTTTTGTATTTCTGTTGGAGATAAACCCTTTAAATCGAAATAGTTTATCACTCGATTTCAGTTCTTTTTTTTTTTTTTTTTCCATTTTATAGAAAATGTTAACATTAATTTGTTTACACGATCATAAAAAACAAATGACTACACTTATGCGTCTGAAACTTTACAGCGTGCCATCTAAAGAATGACACTTAACAACTATAATAGTAATTTGGCCATCTTCTCGACATCTCTGAGTCAGGCCGAGGACTTTTAGAACCCCCCTCCCCTGTACATTTGGTGAAGTCAAGGTTTCCAAGAAAACCATGCAAAACACAAGGTCAGGGTGGCCATACAAACAGAAATTGAACAAGAACTTCCCGAATGCAAGTCACCCCGCTCAGCAAATGTATACTTACTTTCCTTAATCTGTAAAAATTCCTTAATCTGGCCAGTATTACTGTAAATCTCTTTATGTAGATCAAGAAAATTAAAATAAGATATACTGAACTGTAATTTAGAATGTATAAGGGATTATGCATAAAATATACGCCCTTAATAAAAAGTTTTCATTTAAAGTCAAAGCCTCAAGTCCAGCATATTTAATATATAATTTTTCAATGAAGAAAAAAAGAAGTGAAACTTGCATATAATATACACGAGCTAATCCATATAAAATTTCACACCAATGAACCTTAGTAATACCTTGAACAAATTTTACAGAATGAGTTAGGGCCTCTGTGACAAATTCGGAAATGAGATAATCTTACAAAGAAGAAACTTTTTATTAAAAGATCTGTGTTCTCTGCAGCATATTTTAGAAATAAAGGAAGATATTTAGGATATTTAACAAGTATGGCATAATATTAATAATTTATTCCCGTAAATGCCATTGCGACAAATTACATAAGGTGTTTAAAGTGTCTTCTCTGAATCTGATTACATTCATTACACCATCATAGCACCCCTTGCTGGACTATGGTAAACATTTCAGGCCTGTGTCTCGTTAGATCAAAAAGGGGCGAATATTCGGTTAAAAAGAATATATCTTGTGTCAGCTGGAATCATGTATATGACATCGTATGATACCAAAAGGAAAAATCTAGGGGTATTTCATATAGGACAACTCTGGAAAAGCATTGACCGTCATTTTTCAATGGATGTTGGCATTCAACTGCACACACACACAGAGGTACAAGAGGAGGACAAGGCAGTGTCACGTGGCTTAACGTTGGGACCAGTACACATAAACACAAGCAAATAAGTAGTGCAAATTTTATGTTGATTTGGTTTATTTACGAAGGTTCTTTAACATCTTAGGTCATGAGCGTCCCATTCAGTTCAGGGCATGAAACAGTCGATAAATTTTGCTCAGAGACCACTTCTGGGTTTGAGGTTCTTTTACGTGCCAACAAGCTACTATATGGAACACGCGCTTTTACTTCCCTTTCGAAGGAAGCTATACGCATTTTTACGTCCGAAAAAAATGCACAATTTCTAAACGATACGCCGGAGAACAGTGGCTGTTTAAAAGAAAATGAATCTCATTGAGAGAGCATGTCTTCCCCGAATTTGTCGCAGAGGTCCTGATCCTGTATGTAAAGAGGTATAACACCTATGCATATTGATTATGTTAAGTCCATTTTCTCTAAATCCGTTTGTCTTCGTATTTTAATGCGATTAATTTCTCATATTTATGTAAAAATTCAACAATTTAAATTAAAAATGAGTTGATATTACACCTGATAGCACACGTTCATAATTGTGTATGTACCATACTTATGTAAGATTGCAACAGGGACACAAACCATTTAATTCATATTTGGCTAAAATTATGCCTCATAAAATAGGTAGAAATATCGGCTAATTGATCTCTTTCTGACAGAGAAAAAAACAAGAACAAAACGGGTTTTTTTTTTTTTTTTTTTTTTTTTTTTGATGGTCCAGCAAGAAGAGCTCCCATAAAATAATTTATTTGGAGCATTTTCTACTTTCCTCTACATATGAGAGTGCTATAACTTAATTTATTTATTACATTGATTATATCAGCGTTTAAAGCTGATGCTATAGACTGTTAATGAAAAATACAAGTGTGTATTTGTAAAAGAAATTTAAACAGGAATTTACAGACATGTTGCTATAGATGAAAAATGAAATAATATAAGTGTACATTAGTATTTGTCTGTCTGTAAATTTTAATTAGAGCTTCATTATGAGCGAATCAGTTGTCCCTACTTTTGCAGTTTTATGCATTCCGCAATTTATACTCTAATATGATAACATTTGTCCCTATGGTATCTACGCAAATGCTTTAATATAGATATCTTTGGTTGCACACTTAGCGAAATGACTAATAATATAGCAAATGTTATAATATCGTCCTATAATGCAATCGTAAATAGACAGCTGACACCTATAAGTTATACTGAAAATTTGTATCATGACAAGCAAATACTTCATATTATGTTAACGTGACTGTCAAACCCTCATGCTTCTAAATAGCTCAGTTGGAACGAATATGTGGTTGGTAGAAAATATAGTAAAAGTGTTTTGAGCCACCTTTGTTGTGCACTTATTTTAATGTTCATAAATTATCTTGGTTTAAACAAATACTATGTCTAACATTGTCAATATCGTTTTAATGTGCATTCATTGTTATTTGTATTTAATATTTTATAATTGTTTAGTGTTTCTTTATTGCTGATAAGCTACAGGTAAGTGAGTGTTTAAACGCATAGATACATTTGATAAAAATGGAATAAGGAGTATACACATCTACTTGTTTGAAACTGCCGGTGAATAACACTGCCCGAATACGATTTTTCTAACGAAGTGCTCGAATTGATGATCTTGTTGGTTAACACACACCTGAGCAGCTTTGCATGGAAATTCTGCCCCGGTAACATGGGAGGTGTAATGGATCTACAGGTCACCGTAATACGTGACGTAATAAGAGGCTAGATAAGATGATCTGGTTGGCAAGGGGACTGGTTCTTGCCTTCCTATTCAATGACCAGGATGTGTCGCATTTAGATGATTGTACAAGATCATTGATCTGTGCGGTGGAGCACCATCGTGTTGAAATCACATTGTTATTCGCTCCTCCAGGGGTACATTCTCTAGTAATAGTGAGAGCTCATTGCGGTTTGTGCGTGCTCCTGTTAGGAGCCTCTCAAAGAAAAAAATGGTTCAATAAGATGGTCACCCAAGATTGCACACCAGACATTCACTCCCCACTGCACTTGGAACGCTATCTCCCTTTCCTTATGGAGATTATCAACACTCCAATAATGCATATATGGCGATTTACTGTCCCACCGATGTGAATTTTCGATTCATCACAAAACAGGATTCTGGATAAGAACGCCATATCATTTGCCACTTGGCCTAGTATCCATTCACAGAACTTCACTCTAGCTTCGAAATCTTTCATGTGGAGTTCTTGAAGTAGGTGCAAATGATACGGATGAAACTAATCAGTGACACCAAAGAAGACGGCCAATCTTGACCTCTTGTGCAACTGCCCGTGCACTAGTGTGCGGATTATTCAGATGCTATTCAAAATATCTTTCGCATTTACACCGGAAGTCGCTAGTATGTCTTCTCTAGTAGGAGGTTTCCTTGCAAATGACGCTGTTGTGCATAGACATCTTTCAGCATTCCGGAAAGTTTTTACTGTTGATTGTCGTCAATATGTATGGCTCTCCTGATATAGATGCTGAGCTTGTGCATTCACTCTCGCCTCTCCGTACATAAAGTGTATATCAACATAATCGATAATCGAAACATCACTTTCCGGTGTGATGTCGATCAAATGAGACAGAAAGGCGTCATTTTAACACACTAATCAGAATGTTACGTGAAATTACAGTTTGTTATGTTTAGATATTATTTTCCATGACAAAATTTATAGAACCAAGAACTGTTAAAATTATAATTTCCTAATTTCTTAAAAAACTCGGGGGTCTTAAGATTTCAGTATTATGATATCGATTTCCAACTCTTAATGAGGAAAAAAACCATTAACAATGGCAACGACACGAACCCGTGTTACTGTTGATAATCGTACAGCAGAAAGGTCATAACTCCACTCACCTACTGGGAGCTTAATTCATCACACATTCTCGGTTCAACCTAAGATATTGCATGCAAGACGTCGGTACCACCGTGATACTGTGCTTGTAAGTTATAGCCTTTTAAGACCGTTTTAATTCTTTGTTGGGTGTTTTGACATGATTATTTAAATAGCATAAGTTATTAGAAATGTTATTTGAGATGTACGTGTTGTAGTTTAAGCCAAAATTTATATACCTTTTTATTTAATAATCTATATGACTGTACAGCATTCATTGTGGATATAGACGTGCTTTTAATTTGTCGTAGCCTATCTTGTCTCCAATTACAAAATTACAAAATTAGTTTTAACTGATTTTGACAATGGATCGCTATGATAATTCCATTTTATCAGAGCCATTTACTCAGTTGTGTGGCTTCGTATACAGTGATGTAAAATTTGTAATATCTGGTGGAAACCCGTAATTCTCTCAGTAAACGAGTCGTATGTTTTTGAGTTGTACTTTAGTGCGGAGTACCATGTGACCATTAAACCGCTTTTCATCTGAATTTTGAGCCTTCGCCTATCTAAAAACGTCTAGTAGTTCGTAAGCGAATAAAATGAACTTATAGTGCAATTGCAGCTTGAAGGGTGACCTATATTTCAGAAAAGGCAGGCAGAATGACTTTACATATACAGTAATTTCGTGACGCGCAAGGCAAATATCAGAGGTATGAAAACGTTTTGTATATTCAAATATCTTTGAGCATAAATTTAAAAACTATGTTTCATTGTATTATTAATTATCCTTTTTACCGTTTTTTTTTCTTTTCATTAACTTTTTGAATCGCTCAAATATACATGCATAAAACACATATTCTTCCAACGCGTTAATTTAAATATGCACACAACAGACATTCTTTTAACATATTAATTTAATATCTAAGTTTACGATTATTATATTCAGCATATATATGAGATATGTGTTGTTCAGATTTATATTTTAATGGGTTTGCAAGCTATGCATCTGTATAAAATACAATTTTAATAGAATACGGCAACTTTGGCGAATTAAGAGAAGACATATTTAGCAAAAATTTCATCTTTATATGTTGTAGTGCCATAAAATATATTTCTATTTAAGAAACGTGAGATAGATTTTTCTTACTTTCTGTCACACTTCTTACATAATCGCTCTTAATTCGTGCACTTTACACGGAATAAAACAGACGCACATCAGAAATAGAGTATGCAACCTTCCTTTATTCTCCTGAAAACTAGCACTACTTGGACAGGAGGGGGTTTCTGAAATAGGCTAGTCAATTGTGACCACGGCGGTGCAAATGTGTTATATTTTTAACCAGAGCATTACCGGTCAGGAATTTTTCTTTAACTACATCGAAAATAGCAGTGCATTTTCCCCCTATTGTTAGTGAGCTTTCTAGACCTATCCTTATAAATAACGCACTTTCACAACAACAATGCAGCAGCACCCGTAGTAGCAGCGTCACAGTGTTTACAATGCGTCATCTAAGCTTGCATTGTGTACGATGCAGCATACTTCATGAATTCAACAAGGTAGCTTCAGTTAGCAGAGGTGAGACTACCCACTGCGGAAATAAAGATAATGTTGATTGTTACAACAATGCATTGTCTATAATTGCTTCATTATCATCATTACCACCATTTTAAATGTTCACAACGGTATAACACTATGTTGTGCAAGAAATATATGCACATTTATTCACAAAACTATTGGATTAAAAAACTGGTTAAGGTGTTTATGAAATTCTTACAACGAAGAATACTAAGCAGCCCTGTGTGCTTGCAATACATCGATAAAAGGGCTTATTTTGTTAATAGTACTATTAAACTGTATTTAAAGATAAAATCTACATAACATGCAATTTTAATTGTGTGTGCTGAAAATAAGTGTTAAATCATTTGTACTGCTACAAGCAGAAAAATTTCAGTTGACAATATTTTATTCCATAGTCCTATAAAAAGTATTAAAACAAAGTGCCTACATTGGTGACAAAATGTGTTTGTTTTGTTATTAACATTTACATTGATTAAGAAAATTTAAACGGAAACACTAATCGATGCTATTTCTAAAAAGTGTTAAATTAAAAAAAAAACAAAAAAAAAAAAACAAGCCAGGATTAATACACACGCATTTCTATTCTGTACCCTATTCTGTGTACACTGTCTAAGAGGGTTTTGTCTTCTCACACTAAGGATGGTAATCACATAAACAGTATTGATGTTAACATTTGCGGCAAGTACTATCTCATGTATATTGCTCACAATGTTACAATGTTACACTCATTCCAATATGTATTTTATGGAATGTGTTTGATTGGAAATGTGTGCTTATAACTGTCTTTCTCTAACAAAACCAGTTTCCCTATCGAGGGGAGTTTAACAGACCATTTTAGTTTTCTTTACAATTCTTTTAATCTTTACAGTTGATTTTTTGGAAGTAACTGGCACTTCTTAATGACAAAATAAAATAAAATTGTCAATACATCAGGCTAGTGAAATATATGCGATTCTCCAAACATAAATTAAAATATGTAAAGCGTTTTTCTTGTTTAAAATGAATGCATTATGAATTAAAATAACAAAATTTAATACAAATTTCAGTTCTTCTCCTAAATTACATATTTTAATTTCAACATTATGCCATATCTTTCGTAAAAAGGGTGGGATGATGATGAAAAATAATAGACCTTTCCAGATTTTTTTCTTTGTTTTATTTACGAACGCTCTTTAACATCTCAGATCATCAATATCCCATTCTATTAAGGGCATGAAACGACCGACAAATTTTGCTCAGAGGCCTCTTTTTTAGGCTTGAGGTTCTTTTTCGTGCCGTAAATGTACGACACGAGACCCACGGGTTTACTTCCCTTGCGAAGGAAGTCATACTTTTGAATTTTACGCTCGATAAAAGTCCCGTTCCTGGCCAGGTTTGAACCCTCGATCTTGGATTTAGAAGGCAAGTATGGTTACACTACGTCACCAGGACGGACTCCGAAAAATTAAAAGTAATTCATATTATAAATGAAATATGCAAATTATTTACAAAAATGACAAAAAGTGAAACAAATATAGTAAATAAATAGCCTTCCCTAGTTTAAATGAAAAATATATTACGAAATGAAATATTGTCAAAGAAATCTACTAATAATTATACAGTTACAGCTATAATATCATATTCTATGATTCATAGGCGTATATTTTAATATAATATTAAGCTAGAATTATAGTTACCTTCTAAATTAATAAGAGTATGTAGCTTATTGTACTCATTATTTAAGGTAACTGTTATTGGCTGACATTATGGGGAAATAGAGGAAAGGGTAGGCAAAGTAGTTAACTCATTGAGGCCATGGATGTTTATTACTCGTGTCCATTCTTATACAGGATATTTGAATTACGGGCTACTCGGCACTTTCATCGTGTGTACAGTGTGTGCTAATTGTTTTCTGTTTGTCACACCACTACATATATATGCACATGTAATCTTGTACGGGCTTTTGTGTTCGATACGTATGTGAAAACGGATTCTTTAAGAGAAGTGGTAGAGCGATTAGTAAAAATAAATATTCTTATCATCGTGTTTCACTTACAGAAAATATTCGCCTACCGGATAGAAAGTTACAGGAGACAGAATCTCTTAACGACAAGAAACATGTTCCAAACCGCCACATTGTTACGGCAGAAAAGTAAAATGAAATAGCGAGATTTCCTACGCAGATGCCACCAATGCATTGCTGCTGGGGGGCATAACTTATAATACAGGTTAGTGCTTAGAAGCAGTAGCAGTAGTTTTAATGCATAATCATTTTATGCTTTAAGTAAAAATATAAATACTAAACAAAATACTAACGTTATGCTTGGTAACTCCATCTCCCTTTTTATGGTTTCGGTAGCTGCCCTTCCTGCGTTCAGGTGGCCGTAACTCAAATAATATCACTGTATTTATGAGGCAAGTAGGTGATACTTATCGGAACGTAGTAATGTGGACGTCGCATATTCGATATGTCAGGAGCAGTTGGACAAACCGAGGAGTGTATTTATTCCTGGTTTCTCCGTTATTAGGAGGAAGGTAAAGATGGAGACATAGTCGGAAGACTTGAGGTGTTCAGCAAAATGGATCCAGATGAATACAATGACATGCTGGAGGGAAGCATAATGCCCACTCTCCAACTAATCTATCCAGTTGAGAAAATGCTCACCGCCAATCATGATAACAGCAGTGTACAGGCCTCCCAGTTAACGAAGGTTGCTGACCATCCTGAAATCCATCCTCTCCACTGGTCATCTAAGCTGCCACTCTCATTTCTATCGAGTCATTATGGTTTCACATTGGGCCCAAAAAGCAGGGGAACTGGTTGCTGCTTTCATAAATAATGTGAAAAGTGTGGTAGAGCAACAAACATTGTCAGAAATCTGTTTCTCATTGGTCCAGCTTATTCCCCAATTGACAGGAGAGAATAATCCACCACCGGTGGCCGAGGTCGTTAAGGTACGGACTCGTGAGCGAGAGATCTGGGGTTCGAATTCCACGAGGACCGTCCTCCCTGACTGCGGTTATCTCCAGATCTACCTTCAGTCCTCATAACTGGAGGTACCCTAAATTTAGGCCTGGAACGTTCCCTTCCTTAAAAATTTCTTTTCGCAATTTATGATTTCATCTAAAGTATCATCATTGTCCACCGCCTGTGGTGACTCAGTGGTAAAAAGGGGTGTTAAACACTACTAAAAAAAGCGAAGAATAGTGAACTATACTTGTTTTCACGGCATGAACTGATGAAAGCGAAAGATACTCGCCGGGCGAGGGGAGATTGCAGATAAGCGCGGTAGGTAGATCGGGGTAGGGCTATTGAAGATTGAAAAAACGATAAACTGACTTTTCTCATTCAAAATGTCATCAGCTAGCCGAAAACCGGCAACATCCTAAGGTCACTTGCAGTTCCGCGCTTTGAAGCAGAAGACTATGCGACTAGTGTGCTACAGTAAGTGTCGAGGGAATAAAATTAATTTCACTGATTGTAATGACGTAAAGAAATGTAGTATTTTTAAACCATGGAAAAGGGAAATAATTATGTCCCATTGTGGGCATATTAGGGTAAAGCGTGAAGGCGGCGGCATCATTTCAGTACAGAAGCAGTGTAGCAACGGCTACGGCGACAGGTGTAGGCTACTCTATGGTTTCGAAATAAAAACCTTCCAAGACAGGTAACTAATTAACGACACCTAGTTTGCCATACCTTTTCATATAGCAGCTTTCTCATTGCGTCCAACACTAGACAGTAATGGTATCCCAGTCATGCGCCTTTCATGCAGTAGCCTTTATGTTTCTAGAGGGTAAGAACACGGAACGAGGAATGAGTATTTGGACGTTGCATCTTGCATTAGTAATAACATATTTATTGAGAAATCTTATAATTACATATTAGAAATACATATAAGACGCAAGACTGCTAACAATTAGATATTAAATTTTTATAGCCACAATAAATTTATAGATAACAGCGTGGCTAAATTTGATTCACACAACTCTGATGTAAAAATGGGGCCACCGTTAAATAAAGTTCATACAAAATATTAAAACCAGTTTAAAATAGCCTTCTGCATAATAAATTACAATAAAGAATTAAAAGGGAAATGCACAAATGTTCCGAAAACGAGACAAATTAATTAAACAGCATTTCTCCAGGCAAACTAGCTCACAAACTTGTCCCATAGACATATTGGCCGAAATAACGTAGCTTTCACATTACATAAATCCAAGAACTGAAGGATAAATTCTCAATGGAAATACGCATTGCGTGAAATTTAGTAAACCAGAGAAAGGAAGAAAAGCGCTGTCCATGTTCGAGCCCAAGCGTCCTCTCACTTTTCCTTCCGTGAGTGCTAAGCCCCGTGATCCTCTCGTAAAGACAAGAGGTCGTTCAGGAAAAGTCATTTCGCAAGCGCCAGTACTGCAGTTTTCGTTACCCGCAGGGCTGAAAGTGCTGCTGCTGCTGCTGCTAAGTGCCCTTGAGCTGCTAAATGCTCGAGCGGCTAGCCAGAAGCAAGCGAAAGCGGAGAGAGCTAAAGGTAGTGAATGCCACAGCTATTAGCTAGATAATAACGCTTGAGGATCAACTCTGTAATAGAAATGAATGAATGCTGTTTAACGCGCGTTTTTGCTAGAGGCAACACAGGCGGTGGACACGGATGATACATGAAATGAAATGATATATTACGAAAGAATTTTTTTAGGATGGAAATGTTCCAGGCCTAAGTTTAGGGTACCTCCCCGGCATTTTCCATTTATGATGATTGAGGAAAACTTGAAAAAAAAACCTCAGTCAGGAAGGACGGTCCTGGCGGGATCCGAACCCCAGACCTCCCGTTCACGAGTCCGCGCCTTAACATCTTCGGTCACCCGTGGCGGTACGGTGTAATAGCTCAGGTGGTTACAGCGACATGCTACACTGGTCAAGATAGGATTGTGGGTTCGAATACTAGCATCCCATGTCTTTTTTTTTTTCCTCGAGTTAAAGGAGATTTGCCACAATTACAATGATTTACTCGCTGAATCAGTAGCGAATTGGAATAAGAGCACTTTGCCACAATTACAATGATTTGCTCACTAAGCCACTAGGTATACCGGTTTCTAGGATTTGCCCGAGGTTAGCCGACAGATTAGGTTAATGCGTGTATATATGACTTAGTTGCGAATTGGAATAAGAGCACAATTTCTACCGATAAAATATTCTACCCCCCTAATAATGCGCTCATTACAGTGATTTACCCGTCCTTATGTATTTATATTTATACAGTAATGTGCGTGTGGATAAGTTTCGCTCTCTCCGCTGTCGCTCCCTTCTGACTGGCCGCTGGAGCATTTAGCAGCACAATGGCACTTAGCACTAGCAGCAGCAGTTAAGTGTTTTTCAGAACCGCACGTGAGAATTAGTAGTTTTTGGTATGCTCCGCGCATGAATGGCACAAAAAACGAGGAAAAGAGCTACTTACTTCATTAAGTACGACACTGTCACGATAGCACTCATAGGCATGAAAAGTCCATTTGCTCTACAAGGAGAACGGCCTTCCGACAGTTAAGAAAATTTTAAAAATAATTTAAGGACGATGAAGAAGTCATAACTTTTTTTTAACCCTCCCTTCAACCGTTCCTGTTGGATATGGGTTTCAAATGCGTAAAGCACAGGCGTGAATATCTCAATAGACAAAGAAGATATTTCTATATCGGGGAGTGTATTAAACAATACGTCATATCATTTCATAAAAATGGAATGTTTGCCAACGAAGTCCTCAAGAAAAGGCGTTATACTAAAATAGGTTCTCAAGTAAAAATATTATATGAGATCCGTCATTGAACAAACTGGAGCTTGTTGAACGATCAAATAATGTTCGGCAACAATATGATAGGAATTACAGTATTGAAAGATGACGGAGGTTGCAGGTAATGAAGTGCCAAGTCTGCTCCCTTATAATTATGATGCCAACGAAATTTAATACGCGTGGAGTCAGGTGATAGGTTTCCCAGTAATAAATAACAAATACTATAAGCTTCCAAAAGTACACAAATTCTTCAAGGACGGGGTTAAGTAGTGGAGCCGAACCATGGTCTAATTATGTAAATCACGTAAAAGCATATGTGGGCTGCAGATACAGTGTTTGACTGGTTTCATTCTAGGATCGGTGTTGACAACTTCTATGGGAATCTGTCTATAATGTGCGTATACCGAAGACAATTCATAACAAGCGTACGCGCTTAAAAAGTGTGAGCGCATAGACGGGCTCTTAGACAGAAATCGGTGCACTTGTAATGTATTCATGATACCATTATGGTTCTACTAGCATAAATTTTTCTAGTCCGATGAACCTCTGCAAGCTCCAATAGACTAATATGTTCTGGAGTTAGTTCTTCTTAACCTATACTTAGGTTTTCCCGAAATGTAAAACTCATTCGCACTCATATCGGCTGTTAGACCAAAGACTATAATGGAATAGCCTTAAGAATATTGATGTCTTGAAATTGTATGCCCTTTGTTCCTAAAGTGAATCCCTAAACCATCTTGAAAAGATTGAAAACACTGCAGATAATTGCCGTCTTCAAAATTGGGCTGTAGGCTGGTAGGGAAAAGTTTGTCCGTTCACATACATTTGGATGGGATTGATTTTAAAGTGTTGCAAACTGTACGGTTTTTTTTTTTTTTTTTTTTGGTAATGTTGCCGTTGCCGTTGCCTGATCGGCAACGTGGCCTCAACCACTGCTCTGGGGATTTGACCTATGAACATGTCGTTAAAAGTAATGGCATTAACTCCGTTTAGAAAGTTGAAAGTATGAAATTCGACATCGTTGAGATGGTACTTGGCAACACTCTTACTATGCCTAGTTCTTTTTCCAGAACGAGGACTCTAGTCTGGCATCTTTCGAATAACTGAGCAGAGTTTCAACGTACATTCTATAGGGGTGGCCTGGCTGGGGCATGGAAGCGATGACATCTTCTAGCTTTTGAAACAACGAGTTTGCCGTATTGCTGACAAAGTGTCATCTTTCAAGGCATTTCCTTTGGCACCTACTATTCGAACGCACAGCTGTAGTACTACGTACGTCATGTCAAGGTAATCGTCTGCATTGGCAGAGTAATGAAAGGTGGTGTGGGCATTTTTTCATAAGAGTATTTCATGGATTTACAGAAAAGTGACGGTACTCCTCCAGGTTCATTTGAACGAACAATTCTTTAAAGATGTCTAGCTCAAAGTTCATGTGCAGCAGTGATTCGTCGGATTCTTTGTTAACCATTAAGAAAACTCGTTTTCCACTCTCCTTCTTCGGGGTTTAGTATTGGACTGTTTGCTTTCGGACACTTTAATACAAGCTTGTTTCCAGAGTCTATCATAGGGTCTATCTTTACATCAGCTTTCCTCTTCAGATAGATCCCACCTACTTCATTATAGCCTTTAACAACTCCTTTGGGGAAATTCAGGAACCAGCCAGTCGGCAAGCACCATGGCGTTCATTTTCAATTTCTCTTTTCCGAAAGTTTTTACAACGCTCTTGGAAAATGGCAAGACGGTTCTGAAAAAATCCCGAAGAGCAGAGAACAAGCTGATACCCTTTTGATAACGTTTGCCCCAGCACAAAGGAAAATCTAGGTATAATGTTTCTCAAGCCCCATTTAATTGGGCGATAGTAAGCAGTTCCATTATGCCTTTTTGGACGAAACGTTAGAAATATAGTAGAGAAAAGCCCGTCTACAAATGACAAGAAGTCGCCATAACTGTTCCTTACATCTATGTTTACAATTTTAAAATCATCTGTTGCATCCCAGTTAAGGTGACAGACGGACTTTTCAACCTCATGCAGGTGTTACCGCGTTTTTCATACTCTGTAGAGACGCTTTCAATGACTTGCACAAAGGTGCTGATTGCAATAAATGAACATCTCGTAAGAGAATCCCATGTAAGGATCTACAGATGTTTGCGAATTTCCTGATCCACAACGTTGGTATAGGGTTTGAATCCCATCATCTTGGCCAGAGATACCGACAAAACTAAGATGTATACGAGATGCGTATTTTCGTTTGTCGTAGTTTCTGCAGAAATGGTGCAGAATATGACTTGCTTAGGTACGCTTGTTGGTAGTTTAGGAGGATTTCAATAGTCAGACTTGGACCTTGTCATCGTTTCTGTAGAAGGGGTGGAGGATATCATGCTTAGGTACGCCTGTTAGCAGTTTAGGAGAATTTCAATAGTCAGGGTTGGACTTTGTCATCGTTTCTGTAGAAGGGGTGGAGGATGTCATGCTTAGGTACGCTTGTTGGCAGTTTAGGCGGATTTCAATAGTCAGACTTGGACTTTGTCATCGTTTCTGTAGAAGGGGTGGAGGATGTAATGCTTAGGTACGTTTGTTAGCAGTTAAGGAGAATTTCAATAGTCAGGTTTGGACTTTGTCATCGTTTCTGTAGAAGGGGTGGAGGGTGTCATGTTTAGGTACACTTGTTAGTAGTTTAGGAGAATTTCAATAATCAGGCTTGGACTTTGTCATCGTTTCTGTAGAAGGGGTGGAGGATGTCATGTTTAGGTACGTTTGTTAGCAGTTTAGGAGAATTTCAATAGTCAGGGTTGGACTTTGTCATCGTTTCTGTAGAAGGGGTGGAGAATGTCATGTTTAGGTGCGCTTGTTAGCAGTTTAGGAGAATTTCAATAGTCAGGCTTGGACTTTGTCATCGTTTCTGTAGAAGGGGTGGAGGATATTATGCTTAGGTACGTCTGTTAGCAGTTTAGGAGAATTTCAATAGTCAGGCTTGGACTTTGTCATCGTTTCTGTAGAAGGGGTGGAGGATATCATGTTTAGGTACGCTTGTTGGCAGTTTAGGAGAATTTCAATGGTCAGGGTTGGACTTTGTCATCGTTTCTGTAGAAGAGGTGGAGAATGTGTCATGCTTAGGTGCGCTTGTTGGTAGTCTAGGAGAATTTTAATAGTCAGGCTTGGACTTGTCACCGTTTCTATAAAGGGGTGGAGGGTGTCATGCTTAGGTACGCTCGTTGGCAGTTTAGGAGGATTTCAATGGTCAGGGTTGGACTTTGTCATCGTTTCTGTAAAAGAGGTGGAGGGTGTGTCATGCTTAGGTGCGCTTGTTGGTAGTCTAGGAGAATTTTAATAGTCAAGCTTGAACTTTTGTCATCGTTTCTATAGAAGGGGTGGAGGGTGTGTCATGCTTAGGTACGCTTAGGAGGATTTCAATAGTCAGGCTTGGAATTCTGTCATCCTTTCTGTAGAAGGGGTGGAGGATGTCATGCTTAGGTACGCTTGTTAGCAGTTTAGGAGAATTTCAATAGTCAGGCTTGGACTTTGTCATCGTTTCTGTAGAAGGGGTGGAGGATGTCATGTTTAGGTACGCTTGTTGGCAGTTTAGGGGAATTTCAATGGTCAGGGTTGGACTTTGTCATCGTTTTTGTAGAAGAGGTGGAGGGTGTGTCATGCTTAGGTGCGCTTGTTGGTAGTCTAGGAGAATTTTAATAGTCAGGCTTGGACTTTGTCACCGTTTCCATAAAGGGGTGGAGGGTGTCATGCTTAGGTACGCTCGTTGGCAGTTTAGGAGGATTTGAATAGTCAGGCTTGAACTTTGTCATCGTTTCTGTAGAAGGGGTGGAGGATGTCATGCTTAGGTACGTTTGTTAGCAGTTTAGGAGAATTTCAATAGTCAGGCTTGAACTTTGTCATCGTTTCTATAGAAGGGGTGGAGGGTGTGTCATGCTTAGTTACGCTTAGGAGGATTTCAATAGTCAGGCTTGGACTTTTGTCATCGTTTCTGTAGAAGGGGTGGAGGGTGTGTCATGCTTAGGTACGCTTGTTGGTAATTTAGGCGGATTTCAATAGTCAGGCTTGGACTTTGTCATCGTTTCTGTAGAAGGGGTGGAGGATGTCATGCTTAGGTACGCCTGTTAGCAGTTTAGGAGAAGTTCAATATTCAGGCTTGGACTTTGTCATCGTTTCTGTAGAAGGGGTGGAGGGTGTCATGCTTAGGTACGCCTGTTAGCAGTTTAGGAGAATTTCAATAGTCAGGCTTGGACTTTGTCATCGTTTCTGTAGAAGGGGTGGAGGGTGTCATGCTTAGGTACGCCTGTTAGCAGTTTAGGAGAATTTCAATAGTCAGGCTTGGACTTTGTCATCGTTTCTGTAGAAGGGGTGGAGGGTGTGTGATGCTTAGGGAAGCTTGTTGGTAGCCTACGGGAATTTCCAGATCCAGGCTTGAACTTGGACAGCGTTTTGTATATGATTTCCGTTTCCGTCACGTTGCTATGTTTTCTAGAGGGTGGAAAATTTTCTACAAAGCCTACATATTGGGATAATATGCATGGACTGCGCGACATTAGTGTTCATACAGGTAATATTTTTGATCTCGTTATAAAGAAAAAAGATTTTGACTTGCAGATACCTGCATATGTTATATTTGTCGGTTTGTAACAAATCTTTAGAATATAGCAAGATACCATGGGGCAATTGTTAGTTAAATTTGGAATGTGTCACCGGAGTAGCCATATTATACATGGTTCGAATGATTTCATTTAGGTGTTTTGTAATGTTATAGAATTTCGCAGGGTACCTCTTTTGCAGTGCTACTTCCCACTCTTCTTGCAACACTATTCTCTAAAGCAAGATCTAGCAGTTGTACTGTCTATGAAGTGGTCCAAGGATGCATTTCTCAAGAGTTTGAGAGAAAACGGCCTTGTTTTAATCATATCGAATCAATAGTTGAACCCAGGAAACACGAATTAAACTTGTTAGGATAACCTCCCAATTTAACCAAAAATTGCTTATTGCGACTGTGAACTTTAGTGTCTAGTATTTTGTCTATTTTGAAAAAGATTACGGAAGAGCAATTGTTGTTAATTTGTTATATTTAAGGACGCTCTTTCACATCTCAGTCATCAGCATTCCATTCTATTCAGGGCGTGAAACGGCCGGTAAATTTTGCTCAGAGGCATCTTCTTTCAGGCTTGAGGTTTTTTCGTGCCGTAAATGTACGACATGGGACCCACAGCTTTGCTTCCCTTCCAAAGGAAGTCATACTTAGGATTTTTACGCCCGAAAAATCCATCGATCCTGGCCGGTTTGACCCCGCGATCTTGGGTTTAGAAGGTAAGTATGGTTACAATTACACCACCAGGATTGACAAAAGGAGCAACATTTGGTAACCCCTCGGTGTAAAAAAGTGCCGTCTATGGCTTGGCCGTCTAGGTCCTTTAATTTAACTTACACACAACCGGGCCATCCTGTATCACCTAGCAAATTCGAAAACTTTTCTTATGTTCGTACTCCTAAGCAAACTTCATTTTCTCCTTAGATATGCGAACGTGATCTCCAACACTAAATTTAAGTTTACGCACTTACCACACGGCCATTCTGACCATAAGATTTTTGTACAGTTGTAAAATGTTACCGCGTCATTGACATCCTTTGGAGCCATCTTTATGGATCTGTGAAAGGAACTATTGTAGAATTGTAAAAGCGCAAGAAGAATTTTTACGTATCGATAGGTGTTTTTACGCGTGAAATATTTCCACATTTTCGTCTTTAAGGTCTATTGAAACGTTCTACAACGCTGCCTTTGACATTATTTTTATAGTGTAATACTTTACTTCATTTTTGGGTAAAAATGTTTTAAAGATTATGATGGAGAACGAGGTTTCATTATCGATTTGCAGTATCTTGGGAATGTTATGAGAAAATATAGATTTAAACGCTTGTGTAATTTTCGTACCATATTTTGATTTTAATGACAATGCCGAAACATATTTCGAAAATAAAAAGTCAATCACCGACAAGATCTAAACGTTGTTGTGGTCTTTAACGATCATTACATTTAGACCGGCTTCCCAAAGGTCACCTAAGTTGGTCATGTGATAATTTCTATTGGTATGTCGTTTCTTTATAAGTTTGTGAGATGTACAACTATCGTAGGAAGTACTCGATGTTAGATTTTCGTATGCCCGTGGCGAAGTATGTCTGCTGCACCAAAGCCCGCGCAGAGATCTGACTTGAAATAGATTTTTTTTTTCAATACGTTCCATTCCTTCATAATTTATTTATACAGCGGCTCACACAGTTATCTGTGAAGGATATAGGAAGAACTGTCTCTTTTTTTTTTTTTTTTTTTAAAGGAGACCGGCTTTAATTTACCATTTTCTTTCTTCTGTTTTCGCTTCCTCTTTTACCTCAACGTCGTGGTACATTATATCACTGTCTTCATCATGTTTCGGTTCAAAATGTGCTTCTCCCACTTGTGACATAGGAGCCAGACAGTTTCCCAGTTTATATTTTATCAACTGTCATTTTTGGAGCTGCAAATGTGAACGATGCAATTTGTTTAATTTTGTTATTAATTGAATAACTGATTAGTCAACGAGATGAAGTTTTTCGACAGCTTTTGGTTGTGAAGCTACAATAATTTGCATTCCGTACTTCATTTCAGCAAAATTAAGTATTCCTATACCAGGAGATTTTTCTTTAAAGAAAGTATTTTGATGACTAACTTTCTCTAGCTGGTTTTGTGTTTCTTTAAGCGCTTCAAGCATTTGTATAGGCAAAGTGACATGACCTCTGCACAAGCTGAGTACAAATTCAGAGATGGATTTTTATAAGCTCAAAGTTAGTGCCTTTCAATAGGTTGTTTCGCAAAACGGGCTTGGCCCTAGCTAGCAGCGTCAAGTTTGCGTGCTGCCTTGCTATCAGAGGACTACTCTATTTGGCAATGCTCATCCTGCTTGTGTCTATATAAAATGACGGTAATGTGCTGGTTACTCGTTTATTTAAACTCTAGGCAACTCTCGACAGAGGACAAATTTGCATATATTGAATCAGGCCCTTCATTTTAGGGTATAGATCCTTATGGTGGCAAAACCTTTAGAATATGATCAACAAATCTGCGAAACTTCAGTTCGATACCCGTGCTGATTTAATTCTAATTGGGTATAAAATAAGAAAGCATTCCTCTCAGGAGGACGCCGGTTCGATACCTATATTGATTAGGTGTGTACTGTGTGCAATCAAGCACTAGGTTGCCATGCGGATTATCTATAAACTTCTCAAAACGCCTCTAACAGAAAAGTAGAGTTCTTTGGCTCGATCTGTTGACACAACCTATCAATTTGCATTTTATGTCTCTCTTTTTTTTAAATACGACAGTATAATTTACATTTACAGAAATAGTTCGAATTTTTTTCTTGTGGAAACACATTTTGTAGTATGTAAATAATTCCAAAACATTTTTGATGGAAATCTCCAGAAAAAATTTTTGACACGTTTTCACCGTCTTCTTCGTACATTCAACTGTCTAAAATGACCAAATCCCCCTCGCTAACCGACTCCAAATTTGGCATGCCCGCGTGGGTCACGAAGCACGCACTTCGTTTAGGAGAATATTCGGGTGGATGGTATTGCAACATTTTCATCAAGAGTTTGTCACACATTTGACCTGCATTACTAATTAAACTTTTCATAAATGCTAATTTTCTGCAGCGCGAAAGACTTTCCATTAACATGGCACATGGGAAATTAAATTTCTTCAAGTGGTTATTTGTAGACATTGAGACGTAGCCACCCCCAAAACGATTGCTAAAGAGTCGTTTAGATGCGTCTTCTTTTATAATCAAACGTTTGTCAACCACCATTCTATAGGTTTTGACAGAAGGCTCTGTAACTACTGTACCCAAGAATGCTCTAGAATGTTGAGTGTCTCTCAGTGTCATCGACATTGCATTTCCCCTCAAAACGGTGTCCCTGATGAAGTCAGAATTCACAATTTTCATATTGCCAGAATTTAGGTTGATTCATTTAATTTTGCGGACAGAGTGCGTCTTCTCCCAATACTTCAACATTTTAGTATAACTTTTCGGGGTAGTAGATGCAAACCTGGAAATATAAGCATCCTTACCTTATTTCTCTAACTCATCTGTCATACGCTCAAACAAAAATGGCCCCTTGGGCGGCATCCACTCCCCCGGCTTGTACGCGGTAATAATACCTGTGTCCAAATAAAACACGTATTCACCCAATTTCCTAAGATAAGAATATATATCGACCCTTGTATAGGTCGTCGTGTATGTTACTATGACCGTATTAGTCGTTGAATTTAATTTTGGATTCTGTTCAATATGCCACTAATATTGTTGTTTTAATGAAGAAGTAACATGGTTTTTTAATGAACATTTCTTTTAAGTTTAGGGAGACCGGCAGTCTAGCAGGAACGCTTGATACTCGTATTCCTGATGCCCAAGGTTCAAATCCTATGGTCAACTAACTTGGCTGTGGTTTTCCTCAGTTCATTTTATTAACCCTGCCATGCATTCACTATCCATTTCTTAATTTATTTTCAGTCCATTTATATGTGCTTACGTTTTTGTTTTTGTATTATAATCGAGGCGACCCTTACAGGATTGGTCATCCACACAGGGAACCTCTCAATATACCCAGGGTGCCAAAAAATGTATACACAGTTTCACAGTATATATCTGTTTGATATATTTCAAAGTTGGACCGAAAAATAACATTAATGTGTGATATGATGTTCTGTAAACAGATGTGATTTACACAAATCATGATAGCGTTGCTACGTGACAGTTAAATCAACAATGAACAAATAAAGTCAAAATTTTCGTATGATGTATTATAAACAGATGTGGCTCATTACGTTATGCTAGCGTTACTACAACAAAATGGAACCAAGATTATCGTTTGAACAGCGGAAATCAGTTTTGAAGTAGTATTGGAAAACCGAGAATGTTGTTGAAGTTCAAAGGCAATGGAAACGTGTGTACAGAACAGAACCGCCAACACGAGTAACAACTGCACGCACTGGGGACAAATTTGAGACTCATGGTACCGTAAGCGATGTTCACAAGGGCAGATCTGGGAGACCTCGCATAGCAACAAGCCTCGTGCACTGGATCCAAGGCAATATACAAGGCACTGGATAGGACGAGGAGGTTACCCTGGCAGCACTTCGGGAAGAAATTGAAACGGTATGTGCTGCAGGCGCTGAGGACACTTTCGTGAACATTGCTCAATCAGTACTTCAATGTACTCAGAAGTGTATCGACGTCGGTGGTGAACATTTTGAGCAACTGTTGTAACTGTAAAAGTCTAAGATGATTAGTGCTCATCATTTTCTGTTTGTGTGAATTCGGTTTTATTATGTTAACACAGTTTTTTCTTTGCTTGAAATGTGTATACATTTTTGGCACCCTGTGTATGTGTGTACTTTAAGTGCGTTCACAGTAACTAGTTCCCAGTCAGCGACTGCCAGGCACTGGCATATAAATCGTACAAACGAAGGAGGGTGAATACAGGGAAATAAGTTTAGAGAGGCAGAAATCAATTTAGCATTTAAACTTATTGATCATTTCGCATTTAATCCTTATTTTTAAAACGAACGTAAGTTACATAATTTATTCTGCAATTGAAGAAGGTTATTGATTATAATCAGCCTATTGTTGTTGACAATTTCATTTCTTGATGTAACCAAGAAACTTTTAATGTTTTCCAAATCAATTGTTTAACAGAAATAGCTGAGTGAGTGTAGCCTAAACATCTCTAACTCAGCCGTAGTGAATCCGGTTTACATGAGTTGCTACGACTGATCTAAGTACACGCTCTCACTTCAATTGTTTACGCAAAGGATATTTTGGTGCTAATGTACAGGATACTGGCAGGCCATCTTTAATTAGATTGGGATTTATTTCTATTAGTGCCAAGGAATGCATTTCACTTACACTAAATCATTTATAATTAACTAAATATTTCATTCTTTTTCAAATTTCTGGTTAGATGGATTAAAAATACGCACAATACACAATTTTTGATAATATGTAATGGAAACATTGATCAAAATTTAACAAGCAAGTTTTCAGTAACGTGTAAGATTAGTAAAACCCTCACGGAACCCTAATAGTAGAGCATCTAACATGTGGAGGAAAGCGAGGCCTAGCGGCTTAGGCTTGGCTGGGCAACAGGCAGAGGATAATGTCTGTCTATATAAACTGAACGAACGTTTTACCTCTACTACATCCAATACACTTGACTTAATGTGAAACAGTACATAATCAATGAAATAACCTCTACACATACTCCAGTTCATCTTTACCTACAGAACATACTGGCGCAGGACACTTTTGAAGCGCATAAAGACAAAAGGTCAAAGCGTACACAATTTAAACATAACCCTAATAAAAAAAATGTACACATAATTCTCCGGGCAATAGTTCACATAATTCATGACTTCGGGTTTCATAAATTATAGAAAAAGTCCATCGTTCGTTCCCTTCACAAAACTAAGTTGCCAACAAGTTAGATCAATAAATCCTCTTAATATGTCTAAAATTGAGGTGCACAAATATAGTCAGCAATAGACTTCCACTCACGAGAAGCAATAGCATGTTTATACACCCTCAATATTTAGAAAAATATTCCGTAACTACTTTGTTTCAGTGACGGATTACGGGATAGCAATGCCGTTCTTGATTTATGAAAAGAAAATAAAAGCTCACTGTAGGTAAAACTTTTACTTACAGGCTATTTTTTTTTCAATCCAGTGTATGTTTCTGAATATTTGTTCTATGACATTATTTGCTTTTAACTAGTTCATAAGTGTTTGTATGAAAATAAATAGTGCAGAATCTTAAAGATAAACTAAATAGTTGTTAGGTATGTACGATATTGCGATTCTCATTTTACTGTAGTTAATTTTAAACACCGCTGCTCGCAAATATACGTTGAACCATAGATTATCATTATTTTTCATGAAAATTAACGTAACATAAAAGTTTACCACAGAGCACAAAGTCATAAACAATTCTTTCTTGAGGAGTTTCGCTGCATGGAAAATGTAAACGTTGGCTAAAATCGAGATCGTTTTGCTCAAAATGAAATCTGAAATTGTCACATAGTTATTTTATGACGATTATGTATTTTTCTATGAGAAAAGTATTATTATTATTATTATTATTATTATTATTATTATTATTAATCGGCAGTAGATGATATGGCTTTTGATGCCTATTTGGTTCTTCATGAGTGAAACAATTTCAGGGCGTATTTCATAGAAGTGTCTCATTAATTCTAATATTCCGACCCATTAACTATTTAAACTGATTGTGTGGAACTGTATTTGACGTAAATAAATGTGCACACTTCACTGCAAATGACATAGTTTTATGAACAAAAATCTAATTGCACACAGTCTCCCTGCAAATTATGCAGGGATTGAGTACCAACTCAGATGTAATATATATTCTGCAAAAACTTCCTCAAACTGCCATAGCGTGAGACGCAACAATCACTATTGTATTCCATGGTAGATCAAACTTGTGTAAAATTATGAATAGAATTGAAAATTTATCCTCCAGAGATTTAAGTGTTAATAGAAACAATATCTATGAGTTCAATAATATTTAGTTCAAAGTCAATCCTTCTAAAAATAAGTTTTTATATACATTTTGTCCAAAACAAAACCAAAAATATTCTGTTATTATTTTTTCCTGTAATTTTTAACCAATAAGTCTAACTGACTTCTATATGAAAAATTTAAAGTATTCTCAAATATTAGAATCATAGGAAGTTGGTGCCTCTCAACATTTTAGGTTTTTGTGATACTATCTCCTGGAAAGAAAAATTTGGATTAACAATAAAAGATATTAACAATTTAAATTATTATACTCAAATGCACCGCACTAACTATAAATAACATACTCGACAGAATGTATCTGCCATAGTCATTATGGTGGTATATATAAAAATGTCTTTCAAACTATGGGAGACACTGGATGTTATGCAAAAACGATCGATGTCACCTTTTTATAGAATACTAACACAAAATGATGTGGGTGAAAGCATGCAATCTCTTTGTGTTTGCCTTATCATACAAATTTATATTTTATTTATAACATTAAAGCATAGAACATTTATGTTAGTTAGTCAGTCAGTCAGTCAGTCAGTCAGTTAGTTAGATAGTATTATTATTAGTAGTAGTGATGGACTTTAGTTGTGGAAGGTTTGCAAGTACAGAAATTAAGTATAGCTGTCGCATAGGTCTTATGGCCATTCATTCCAACACCGCTCTTTTAAAATCAAAATATACAATACAAAAAAAAAAAAACGGTAAAAGTAATTGTTATGATTAGCTTTATATATTTACATACATACAAACCTGCACGGATATATATATATATATATATACACACACATACAAACTCACCAATATACTTATATTCCACATTTTCTATTAATAAATTCATATGCATATATACAAACATGCGCATACCTTTACCCCTGAGCCCCTCTAGTCTTTATTCACTCCTCTCCAACTCAACTTTCTTCTCTATAGCTATTAACTTTCTTTGTCAGGTCTTCATTAGAAATATTTCCCATATGTTTAAATTTCTGTTGGAATTTAGAAGTTGTGGCGGTAATTTTTATTTCTTAAAACTTGTTTCCCTTTATTCTGCCACAGAAAGCCTCCATGCACCACTTTGTGGGCACAATGTGCAAATTCGTTCCCCGAAAGCATTAATTATTTTATGTAATTTCAAAGCCCCTAATTTGAGCCATGCGAGACATCTTTCTTTTCTCCCACAGACTTCTAGACAATCCTCCTACAGCACACCTAATCTATTTGAGCCTGCAGGTTAAGTGATACCTTTTCTGTGCATTGAGACTCAATATTTTGCCTATCCATATTCCGCAAACGTGTGATAACTACCTTCCAACCATTGACCATAATGTTCTTTCCCCTTAACCAAATATATACCAGTCCAATTTTGTCTAAGCCTTCCTTATTTTTAATGTCAAACCCATATCACTCTCTTCCCTTATTTGCTCCCTCATAAAAACTGCTGGAAGAAGTGGTTGATACCCTCAGTACTTAATTGCATTTTTAAATTTAAAATATCGTTAAAGATACCAAGCTCCTTAAGAACCCCGCCAATTGCTGTAGGCCTCCCTACTTGTAGCATCCGTTTTAGAAAATGGGTTTGTACCTGATTAAGTTCCTCCTTGATTTTGCACCCTTAAATTTCGGTCCCATACGGCATAGTTGACATAATAGCCGCCCTGTACATCATCCCCATTGTTCTCAAGTGTGTTTCCGGTATTTTTATTAAAATCTTTAATGCTTTCATATTTTTAATGTGCTCTTGATGTTGTGCGTTTGGCTCAGCTCCTGATCATAGCTTAAAGGGACCTTCAAATAAGTGAACTCTTTACATGTTATAATGCCTGACCTATACACTCCCAAGTCTCTTTCTTGCTGCATACCAATCCGTACTTGAACGTCAGTGTTTTAGTCCTCTCCTCATTGACCGTCATACCCCATTCCTGACAATACGCCTCTAAGCAGTTTAGTTCGTATGCTGACCGTAAATTGTTCTGGACACCAATGTCAGATCATCCGCAATAAACCGCCACGGGTGATAGAGGTTCTTAAGGCGCAGACTCGTAAGCGGGAGATTTGGGGCTCGATTTCCACTAGGCCTATCCTCCTAAATGACCTTTTTTCCTGATTTTTCTCAGTCCTCATAAATGGCAAATGTCAGGGAGGTACCCTAAACTTAGTCCTGGAACACTTCCTTCCTTAAAATTAAAAAAAAAAAAACTTTCCCAATTTATCATTTTATCTTACATATCATCAGTGACCACCGCCTGGGATTCCTCAGTAGTTAAAACGGTTAAAACACTATTAAAAATTATCATGAGAGTTGGTTCGGATATACCTCCTATATTCAGGGCAGCAGTTTTTCAACACGATTTCTTCCGTATGTTATCTACAAAATGACAGGATACAGCCTTTTCTCGGTCCTCTCCGTGTTATTACACCTTTTGACAGCGATCATACTTTACAGAACTGTATCTTACTGTATATTGATTTTAAAGCCTTGATCATTTTTCCTGAAACTGCTTTCGTTCATAATTTACTCCATAATGCTTGCCTTTCCACAGAATCAAACGCATTTCGAAAATCAATGAAGGCAAAGTGCAGTTTTTCTCACCTTTTCTGTGTTTGCTTCACTCTCAGTGTGTCCAAAACAAAAACATTGTTTACCGCGTTATATATTTTCCTAAATTCCGCTTGGAGTTTTGAGAGAATGTTTCAATCGAATGTAGTCCAATATCCATTTCGATTTTGCCTTTTTGCTATAGAGGTAAAATAAAAAATTTTGACTGAAAACACAGTCACAAAGTAAAATATGTGACTTGTGTTTTCAGTCACATATTTTACTCATCGACACACTCAACATTCTTCAAACAAAAACATTGGATGTGAAAGATGGTGACAAGAAAGTAAAATGATAGTCTGTTACCTTAGAAGTGCTAGAAATGACTTAAAAGCGATGTACAAAAAATTAAAATAGATGACATCATGGAGAAAATGACTGAGTAAACCCCAACTCTTTGCAGCTGCAAAATTGTATTATTGACATCATACTTGTGAAAATGGAGCCGGTATTTCAATACCCGAATGAGCTACAACTTCTTGGGCTATTAAATTCAAAGAAATGTCGACATTTCAAAACCCGATATTCTGGAAACGTGTTTCCTTCGCTTAAATCAAGTTATCGATTTTAGCCAAGACTGGGACTGAAATGATAATGCTCCCGAAAGAAATAGATTTGACAGAAGAAAGTTCCCAGAAACAGAAAGTGTGTTGCTTAGAATCAACAATGCCATTGTCAAGCCCATGTGGAGTGTAACTTCTCTCGCATAAAGACGACTAACAGTACAAATTACAGAGACTTTCCTTGTTAGCAATTGACAAACCTTACTAGAGGAAATACAAGCTAAAGGAGTCTTGTGTAACGCCGTCACCGAGAACATCCTTAAGAAAAGCGCCAGGATTGCATTTACAAACAATACAAGTGAACGTTTTATATTTATTTTGTCGCATTTATTAAAAGAAATGTTCATCAATTGCGGATAGCACTAAGCTACAGCTGGATGCAAAATGTTAAACTGCTTCTTTTCTCGCACATAAATCTAAATAAATTGTTTCCGGACGATGACTTATTTATAGCTGGCAGATTTTTAGATTATCTTAAAGGATAGACAGAAGATATTCCAGAATTAGCTGCTTTCATTATAGTACATTTCACTATAGTGCACTCAGGTCTTCGGAGACGTGTTTAAATACCCATTTCTGTTCAATTTTTGCTAGTTGCTGTTACTTTCTTAATTTTTGATATAGAAATTATAAAATAAAAGTATATTTAATCTACAAAATGTTAATAATAATAATAATAATAATAATAATAAACCATAAACAAAAATAAATCTCTATAAAATCTATGACGAAAAATAGAAGTTCCTAGCTAAGTTCATCAGTGCACAAACCAAAAATCTTAATAAAACCAACCCAAAAGACAAATAGTCACTTTAAACACTACAAACTTTACTCTTTTGCACAAACAACAATAAAATATTGCTCCCTCATTCATTGCGTTTAGTTATTTTCAGTACATCTGGAAGTATAGGGAATTGGACTGTGAACTTAAAAAAGTAATGATATTACAGTGTTACCAGATAAACGGATATATACTATACTTAGTTATCTGCATTGGACATACGGGGTGCTGCATGATGTTCAGTGATACTGCTGTTTCACACTGTGATAACTAGCGTTATGCATTAATAGTAATGAAGTATGTGAAGATTAAGAAATATTTGAGTAACTAAACAGTTAAGTAATACTTTTTCCATTTTAATCCGAAAGTTCTTATTTGGATTTTGAAGTATTCTTTACCTCTAATCTCTTTTGTTCCATTTTCCTTTAGATGCAGAAAAATCTAAACGTTCCTTTGTTTTGAAAGCATCATCGTCGTCTTTCATTGCTCTCTTTTTATCAAACTTTATAATACATTGGTAGCTATGTTAGCTGAATCTGTAACATTATATGATAGTACATTTTAATATCGGTTAAAAATAGGGTACATTATACACAATTTCATGAACCTCACCATGTTAAAGACGGCCGAATGTTATACTGGATTTCCACTAAATATTTTTTTGGATATTCAGGCAGTAGTTATTGAAAAAATTTAAATAACTCAGAAGTGTGTTGAATGAGTTACCTAATGTTACTAATAAAAACCACGACTTAAGCGAACGTATCACTGCACTTGATCCACATACGAAACTTTTGTAAAGATGGCTCTTGACTACGTCAATATACGCAGAATGAAATAGTCAACTAAATGAGCAGGGAAAAAAAACCTGTCCTTAGAAACTGACTCTTGTTCTAGTTAATGTTGAGGATGACCAGCTGATGATTTGTTTCTTATCGGTCAGACGGCAGTAGAAACAATATAATCTCAAAACCCAAAACAGGTCAGCTTGCACGATATCCGAAACAATAGGCGAGCAGAAGTACTCCAGAAGAATCAATGGTGACATATTCCGGTACCCTCTGTCATAGAAGCACTCTCATACTATGGGTGCTAATGACCTTAGCAGTTTTGGACTACTGAACAATAATTATCAACTCTCATAATATTTCTATTATACGATGCTCCATTCCATTTCATTGTGAATTAGCAGTTTCGGATTATTAAACTAAATTAAGCAAAGAAAGATACAAAGAGGATAATTAAGGAATGATTTATATATTCCACCTCTGTGCACGCAGCGCCTCTAACCTTCCAGTGTCAGCGAATCGTGAAAATGATAACATCATAGAACAGGTCTAAGCGCCAGAAATGTTGCGCAATAGGTACCACTATATATTACCCGCTGGACTTCTACTTGTGCACGGTAATATTCTGTTACTTTTCACTTTTCACATTTAAAAGTACAACGGTAAACTCCAGCATTCTAGCAGACAGGCGAATTTAAATAGTAGAGAAATTGGCTATGTATTTTTGTAATATGTTGATGTACTCTTTTTACAGAGTTAATTTTTCCTGGCATGCTGTTCTAGACGAGTTTAAGGAGCTCAAAAGGTCTGTTACCATTAATGATTTTTTACTTTCATCCAAAATGGTTGTAATTTATTTATTTGCTATATTTACGGACGCTCTTTGACATCTGAGGTCATCAGCATCTCATTCAATCCAGGGTGCAAAACTGCCGATACATATTGCTCAAAGGCCTCATTTTTCAGGCATGAGGTTCTTTTATGTACTTTAAATCAACGACACGGGACTAACGGCTTTTCTTCCCTCCAAAAAGAATCCATACTTACGATTTTGACGCTCTAAAAAGCCACTGACCCTAACCAGTGATCTTGGATCTACAAGGTAAGTATGGTTATTAATAGATCACCAAGGCCGACACCACTGTAACATGTGATGCTGTAGCTCCCAGGTATTTTATTTCATTTTTATTTGGTTTGTTTGGGTTATATTTGCAGAAAGGGCATCTTTCACAAAACCTAAAAGTTACTCATCAACTCTAACATATGGGCCTACTTTATACCATGGTTTGCAAGTGTGAACCTACTGTTGCCAAACTTTGGGATAGATGCTAATGATTATCTCTATCTTCTTGCCTAGCGCGTGCTTTTGTTATCAAATCTCAAGTAAGACATTAGGAATTAAAACTTTCAGGACTCAGAAGTCATTGTACTTAGAACCGCACAAATCTGTATTGAACATTTCCCGGTATGAGAGGTGATTCTTTTGAACTTATAACAAATGATCCAAAAAGAACTTTCAACTCAGTCATGCAGGCTTAATTTGTGTGTGGGTTGATTCATGATAGCATCAGTAAAAAACCAAATATAAACCTTGTGGAATTAATGCTGGCTTTTCCTATCGAATAGGGGTGTGAAACCAACGCACATTCCCTGATCCATTTCATTGTTACACAGGAAGCTACTGAAAAGAAAAGCAGCACGGTGCGAAATGAATAAAAGGTAAAAGACAGTAGTACCAATTAGACATTTATAAAACACGAGGGTTGGTATTCTAGGGTTAAACATAAAATCTTTATGTGTTGGCAATACATTTTTATCTGACAAAATAATTTATCTTTCACTTATTTGGCGCAAGACAGAATATGTTTGGACAGTATATTTGTAATTCAGGACAGCCCGAATGGTTTGGTTAATTACAGCTTCTTATAAGGTAAGTATAAAATGCACAGTTGGGAATATATATATATATATATATATATATATATATAATTTTTAGTACTTATTGTTTTATTTTGGCAACACAAATAAGCTTTATTTTACTATTTTTTTTTTCTTTTTGACAGAAAATGTATGCCTTTTATTTAACAATTAATTTTGTTTATTTCACATGCATTTTAGTCAGTCACTTATGAATTTTGATTGCATTGTGTGCTGAAGAAAAAAGTGAGACCATGCTAGTGCAGGTTTGTGCACGTGATATTTAGTGTTTAAGTTGGATGATTATTGTCATCCACGCGATTATTCGCATCATTGTTTCAGTAGCCGTTTGATTGAGAGGTACTGTTGAAAATTTATTGATGTAAAAGTAGTTTTCAGTTGTTTTCTCTTGTGTTAATGTCTCAACTATCGAATGAGCTAAATCAGTGGCTTCAGTGGCTAAAAGAAAGAGATGAGGAAGGGGAAAAAAACGAAAATAGTGACACTGAGGAAGAAAATAATGATCTTGAATCTGCTATGGAACACAGTACTGAGTCAGAGAAAAAAAAGATGTGATGATGAGGATGGTGCACAAATAATTTCTACATGGGAAAAGATGCAGGTAAGTGGAGTAAAGTAAAGCCAAGAATTGCTGAAGAATTGAGCACGTAATCTCACACGAGTTGCTCCAGGGTGTAGAAATGCTGCTATTTAAGCCAAAGTTTACCCGTTGAGTACCTGCTTTTTCTTCTTGATAATGATATTGATAATTACATTGTAAAATGTATTTAACAGCTGACTATTAAAGAAGCAACCAAATTATTCAAGAGAATGGGATGCATAGCATACAGATGAAATAGAAATTAGGACTCTTGTACTTTATCGGTACTCGTCGTAGCAGCAGGATAAATGTATTGCAAATGTGCGACAATTCACTGGATGAAGATATTGAAGTTTGCTACTTATCAATGAGTCATTACAGTTTCGATTTCTGTTACGTTGCCTCAAGTTTGATTTGTTTATTTAAGGACGCTCTTTAACATCTTAGGTCATCAAGGTTCAGATTTGATAATATAACAAGCACAAAAGAGCGTAGGTGCTCTTATAAGATAGCATCGCAAGAGAAATGTTTGAGATACTTCTTGAGAAATGTCAAATGTTTGTGAAGTCGTAGATAAGTAGCTTCTAGCCTTCAGGGAGAACTGCTCATTTAGGCAGTATATACTAAGGAAATCTGAAAAATGGTGATGTAAAAGTATTTACGTTAATAGATGTGTGGACATGTACTGTGGTAAGCATCCGATACCTTCAAAGAAGCAATTCGTTCGCTGATATAGTTCTTAGACAGGCACAATATATTTTGGAAAGTGGTAGAAACGACTGGAGATAAATGGTTCTGCAGTATACCATTAGCTAAAGCACTATTGTAGCACAAAACAACCTATGTTGGAACGCTTAAACAATTTAACCAAGCGTAAACTTCCTAAAGAATTTTTGCCAACAAAATCCAGAAATATAAACACTTCCTTGTTTGGTTATCAGCTATAGAAACACTGGTATCCTATTGTGAGAGAAACAATAAGTCCACAATATTCATCTCAAAATGCACTATGATAACAAAATAGATGAGATCACCAATGATAAGAAAACACCTGAAATTATCAATATTAGAATAACACCGAAATTCGAGTCGACGTAGTAAATCAGCTTTGCAATTAATATGATACAACAAGAAACATTCGCCGTTGGCTTTCTTTGAACTTCTAAATATTTGGACAATAAATTCAATGACCATTTATACTGCTAACAGTGATACAGAGATAATTAGGTTTAAATTTCTAGAGATATAAGGTGGAAATTGATAAAACCCTCAAGTTGAAATACGAGGAAGAATCCAAGTGGTTCCGGCTAAAATATGAAATGTGGGCTCATATTATTTTGCGTCTTCAATCCCAAGGATCTACGTCCTGAATATCAAAACCAAGGAGCTGCAAAATGTGGGTTTGTCCAGCCCATTCAAGGGATGTGTGCCTAGTTGTTTGCCTGGAAAGTAGTCTTTACAAGTCATTTTTCTAGAAGTAAAGTATATACGTTGTTATTATTGTTCATTCTGCAAATTGTTACATTGCTTTTGCTAGATAATACAAGTATATCCTGGTTGTAAAGCATTATACGTAAATTTTTGTTCCAATTTTTTTATCTTATAAAAGAGGTGCTTTAGTTGATTATAATATATACATTTTGACGTGAAAACCAAGTGAACTCTAATGATTTAAGTGATTTGTTATAATTTTAAATTGATAGCATATTCTATGGTATTCTTCTAACCAGTTAGAGTGCATAAATTCCTTAGCTTTGTGCTAAGAGCAGTTTCCCTTTTATTTCTAATGCCATGATTTCTGCTATGAATGTATATGAATTATGTAATACATTCAAATAATGTATGAAGCAACATTTATTGTTGACAAAAATATTTGACAATATGTCATGTATTTAACAAAACACATTTTATAATGCTAAATTACGCTGGTAGACTATTGTCATCTCTGCAACCATTTGTGTTAAATTACGCTGGTAGACTATTGTCATCTCTGCAACCATTTGTGTTACAATAATGGGTGCGACCATTGCAGGATTACTAACTGGCATGCCAATTGATTTACTTAACTATATACAATTTTTCTATAAAGATAATGTTTATAATTAGATAGTCCAAATTTTTCGGAATGTACAATACAACAGTTCTAAGGATTACCATCAACAGAATTATAAGTTGTACATCACATTACTGCCGTTGAGAATCAAAACCAACTATATAATAGGAACCAAAGTATTTGTTTTGTTGCTGTATTATATATTTTGTAAATAGTTGTTACATATGGTGATTTATAACAGTAATATTAACTTGTACTATTCCCGCTTCAGTTTTAGATATCGTTTTCCAGCACCTGCCTTTTCTATTCCTAACATTTTTTAAACAACCAACTGAGTTCATATCCCCCAATCTCGTTCCGTTTCATACCTATTTCCAACTATCACAAAATTATTTATTTTTACTGTTTACAGTACAGCACATATCTATTACGTCAGCAACTAACCCTCGCTCAAATCGCTTCTTTCTCCAAGACACAATACTCCATGTCTCACTCGAAACTCTTTACCGATTTTATCAAGTATCGAACCTTCTCCTACAAGTCCTACGAAAGCACAATACACCCACCATTCTCCGGAACACTTTGACGATCACACCTTACCCTAACTGGTTTTTCAAGGAATACTTTGCCAATGATATTATCATCCTCCAAGTGCTATTCTCAGCAAAAAAAGTCAGTAAAAAGTTATATCACGTCAGCCAACATTAAAAATCGTCCTTAACTGGATAATCCGGCAAAAAAATGTTTTACAAAGCATCGCGTGAGCGGATGTTGTTTTTATATGCATAATGTGCATGTTTTAGATGTAACTTACGAGGAATAAGGCATAAGTCATGGCAATTTTTTTTCTCTGGAGTAAGGAACAACACGAAAAATCTAAGATATACGATTGAAAGTATATGAGATTTACTGTCGAGTGGTGTCACCAACGGAAGACTGGATATAGGCGGCCCTCGTAGGGAAGAAGCAAAACTCAGGTAACAATAAACATCTGTTTATTATGCCATGAACAAAAGTTACATACAACTACTTACACAGAGTTGTATATCCATCACAGGACATGTCTCCCAGCTAATCAAAGGTGTTTAGTAGCCTTCGAAGTAAATCGGCGGTTCTTTGTCCGCGATGGGGACGGCGCGGAATACCATCTGTTGCATGTGAGTTGCTAACGTTAGCCACCTCGCGTTGAAATGCTGTCAAGATATAGACTTTGTTAGCAAAACTTTTCCCGCGTAAGGGCTGCTTCACTTTGAGGATGAGATCGCAGTCACAAGGACTGAGATCGGGCAAATGTGGCGGGTGTGGAAGAACTTTACTACCTCTTAGATTTAAAAGACACTGTGGGCAGTGTGATCTGTAGCGTCATCGTGGAGAATAATGACATTGACCAAAAGATTTGGCCGTTTAAAGCGTACGGCACGGCGCAATTGTGACACCAAAAGAGATCTGTAATACTAGCCATTCATAGTGGTCTCCTCACACACTGGGTGACGCACAAGCACAACTTGACTGTCATACGTCTGAATGACCATGACTTTTGTTGGTGAAGAAGTTTGACGAAACTTGTGTTTGTGTGGTGACCCAGGGTGGCGGCATTCACTGGACCATCGCTTGGGTTCTGGTTAATACGCCCTAGCCCAGTTTCATCAATTACAATGATATGATTCAACATGACATTCCCATCTTCTTTCGTAGTGAGTCCACTTCTATACCTAACTTAATAAATGTGGCACACATTTTCCGCATGTTCAGGTCCTCCCGTTAATGCAGTGCACTGTTTATGCCGGAATTAATGTTTGTTCGCACTGTTCCAACACCATCACCGGTACATTCTTGTCCATGTACACAAGACGCCCACTGTACGGCAGATCGGTGGACATTCTGCTCTGTTTCAAAACTTCTGGCCAACTCGCTACTGTTTGATAGGGCAGAGCAAACGCACACAATACTTCCATTGCTCTGTGTGGCATTATCGTGCATTCCTGTCGCGGGAAAATGCAATTTTCAATAAGCCCATTGTTCAATCTTCTTGGCCTCCATTCCTAATCACTGTCGCTCACCAGCTGAACTTCGGTGCGCGCTCAGACACGCAATTCTGGTCGCATACATCGTTTGAAAGTACATTTCATACACTTTCAATCGTATATCTTAGATTTTTCGTATAGTCCCTTGTTTGCGAGAAAAATATTAGTTGCCATGACCTATTTCTCGCACATCTGGCGCCACGTTGGGCATATGGCTAAGACCGGTAACTCAACTCTCAGGTTGTAAATTATATGCCAGGTCGTGTGGTATAAACTGCACAGAATTCATCTGCAAGTGAATACAAACACAACTATTCTCCAGTTGGTAAGTGGCACAAATACAGTTTTTTATTATGTTATTAAACATTAATAGAGTTACGTGACTGATTTGCTTATTGTATGACTTAGAATTCAACTTGTTCAAAAATCACTCTCTTTTTGTGACATTCTTGCATATTGATCCATCTATGACGGGACCACATTCCCTGATGCAATATGAACCAACAATTCATAGAAACCACTACCTTCACCATGGCCTGCAATGCATTTCATAGCATTTTCAACAATTTGTTTTACAGTTTTTGTTTGATATTTATCAAACTGTTGCATCATTAAATACTATTCAATCACAAACCTTAAAACTAAAGGAAAGCGTATGCCAGGTAAAAAGAGGACAACCGCAAGTAGATAATTCCATTTAGGGAACTATAGAAAAAATTACAGTGAAAGTAATATTTCTCCTCTTAATTTTACAAAGCATGTCTTTTATTTAAGCATATCCTTCCAACGAAAGATTTTGTTTACAAATGCGTCTAAATCAAATATCGACGTTTCGTAAAATATTAGTGCTATGACAAATTTTAACCACAACAAGTGAGAAAGTTATTGCTCATCTCCTATACATTATGAAAAAGTAGAAAGGGAATTAAGCCCTGAGGTTTTCATATGGTTCCAATCTAGAAACAAAAATATTCTGGAAGTCATATTTCACTGAGTGCACATTGTGGCGCTAGAGCAATTTTTGACTTTCAGTGATTCTTTAACATTGTCCCAAAAAGGCAAGGTGTGCAAACCCGAGGATCCGAAGATAACAATAAACTACTATTCTACTACCTTTACTCGCAACAAAACCACCTGCGCAAAGCGTACTAACAGATAAATATTTTGAATCCTCTTCAGCCTATGTCATATATAAAAATGTTAGCTTCTATAATGCATAAAAATGAATCAAAATAGATTTCAACCAATGTACATAAGTTTAATAAAGTGAAGATGCATTTAATATTATTACGTTTTAAATCCACCTAATGCCTTACAAGCTTTACCCCTTTTATATTTTGGGTGTATGCAAATTCTTCCCGGTCTTCTAAGGCTACAAAGTAATTTTCTTCTTCTTTTGCCCATACTAATTCGTCGAAGTAATCCCGCATTTCTACGCCTACACCACTTCACACTCTGCCTAATCAAACATTTAATTCTTAAATTTCCTCGCGCTCTTGGTTCATATTGCCATTAACAGGAACAGTGCCAATCCAGTCATTTTTAGATTGTCAGTCAATAAAAACCACGACGATTTCCCCCTATATTTCCATAATGAATCATTACTTTTTATTTTCAGCAATAATGACGTTACATGCCCGATTTTCCACCAAGTCTCGCCAATCACATCAATTATTATTTTCTCTAATTATCACGCGACAGACCCGCTTTTCCATTCATCACACTGGCTTTTGTTTCCACCGCTAATCGCGCTCAATTCACATTACGCTTTAACTCTCCTACTTTTTTCAATTGTGTTTAACTCTCGTTTTTACTATCAGGCAGCACAGATGGTGGATACATTATTAGTACATGAAATTAAATTGTAAACTGGTAAATAATATTTAGGAGGAAGAAAGTATTCCAGGCTTACTTCAAAGTAGCTTCCCTTTATGTGCTATTAACGAGGTATAAGGAGAATATGGTAAAAACCTCAGATTGAAATGGTGCTGGGGCAAATCGAAATCTTCTATCCACATGTCCCTGTCTTAGCAAACTCGGTCACCCGTGTCGGTTTTCCCACTTCGTCCGTTGTCTGTAGCCTATCAATGTCTTTTCATCTTTAAAGTCCTCGCTCAAGGTCATTGCCAATACACCCAGTTCTTCACTTTATGTTTACCGCAAATAATTATACTCCTCAGATACACTAACTCAAGTCTACGCCATACTCCTGCCAGTACACAATGGGTGAAGATTAAACAAAAAAGAGGAGAACAAATGTTTATTCTTAGATTACAAGAAGGAACAGCTGTCTGGCACCAGTCTTGTAAGGAAAAGTGAGGAAGACCATTAACTCCCCCACTGGTGCCAGATACTTCCACTATATGGATGATCGACAAAAGGTTTGAACTAGTAATAATACGTGACATGAACTTTTAATTTACCATAATGTACGCACTGTGGAAATAAAGCAAGAAAATGACGGAATTTATGTTAAAAAATGTAAGAGTCTGTAAGCAACAATAATCACAATATTTAAAAATGAGTTTACTGCCACAATTGGTAACCTACAACAGAGAGTGAAAAATAAACAGTAATGGAGATGCATTCACATAAATTCGATACATTCAACAAGCAAAAATTAAGTAACTTACTCTTCCCACACATAACTAAGTTCAACGTCTGTTTGGGTCCAGTTGCCTGTTTTCAAGGTTTCCCTTCACCATGAAATGATGAATCTTGGGTCATTTTAGATACCAGTGGAATGCGGATTCATTTGTGTAATTATTAATTCACTTATTTCAGTCGTCTTACAGATGTTTGCAGTAGCCTATAGTTCAAACCGTTGCAAAAAATCACATGAAACAATACAAATGCACAAATAGCCTTGGGAAGCATGCAGCGAATTGCAAATTAAATATATTATTGGAAAAAGAACGCTTAAGGCTGTTATATAATAAAATGTAGTACATACACACTTTCTGCGTGGTTTTTTACTGCTAAGGCACCAGTCGGTGAACACTGGTGTCCGTGAGAAGAAATGATAAAAGGGTATAGTATGTAGTTAAGGAAGAAAGCATTCCGGGCCTATGTTTAGAGTATCGTCCCGGAATTTGTCATTTATGAGGAATGAGTGAAAACAACCACAGAGAGCGAAGAATTTGCTGGCGGCAACCGAACACCTACACACTGAAATATCTGGAAAAACACCACATAAGTATTTTGGTTAGATAAGATAAAGTTAAACTCAGCGCTGACTTTGAAGTTTAGGTCTCCAACAAAGCAAGGATAAAACCAAATTACAACGAAAACATGAAAGAAAAAATTTGAAGATAATAAATAGCCTTGTTGAAAGTGGGATTAAATGCAAAAAATTAAAGTTATCACTATCACACAAAAATTAATTGTGGATAAATTATGAAATATTAATACACTTAAAACAACAACTTGATTAAGATACATAAACAAAGATGTAATCCTGATGAAGACGATTTAAAATATGTTTTAAAACCTACAATTGAAACCTTAGGATTAACTTCATTTAAGAGCATTGTAAAATTACTAAAACATTAGAGGAAATAAATGAAGAAAGGAATAACAGCAATGAAATGAAGTTAATGAAGTGTATTTGTTTAGAATTCAAAATTAGAATTAGCTTTAAATGCAACAATAAGAACAATTAAACAAAATAACACAAATTTCAGGCTTAGATCATAGTAGGAAACAACTCTCGAAATACAGTGCAGAAAAATAAAAATTAATAACGTCATTTATTTCAACACAAATTTATATCATACATATGTGCTGAAGACTAATTTGTACACACCAAAAATATTTTAGACTTATATTTAATAAGTATTAAGAACATGTCGTTATGAAATGCTAAAATAGTAATTGTATTATGAAAAACGGACTGAATGACTGAAATGCTCAGAACAGTACTGATCTAACGCTCTATTCATAAAAATGGGAAATCTATTCTTAGTATTAAAAGCTTATTAATTACCGCTAAAAGTATTTTATTTTAAATATGTCCACAATTTATACACAAGTGTGCACTGAAAGATTGCTAATGTATTATTATAATAGGTTTTCGTCGCATTTAATTAAGCGATTCAACAATGTATTTTGTTTCATTATCATTACATAATGACCACCGAGTTAACCTACAGTTACACAAAGTTCAAAGTCATACAATAGTGATACCGCACACTTATAATAAACTTAAACACTAAAGAACTCTTTACAGTTTGAATAAATATACTGGTATTCGTTTAGGAAAAGTAACAAAATAATATTATCATAACCATTATCATCCCCATCATTAAAATAGGAGAGAACACGTTTTTTGTAAGACCAGGATTTTCGCATCGGGCCGCTGATGGGTCTATTGTGCATATGCCCTCTTCGGGAGAAAGGGATGCGATAGTATACACCGGCGGTCAAGTACCCGGAGAGGCTATGCATGGGGTTAGGTGGGGCTCCTAATGTTTCTACAGATGACAAATCAAAGACGCAGCTGGTCCGAGAGAACCAACTTCGGTTTCACCAGTGTCCCGAGGTCTAAGGACAGAACCCATCAGACGTCAGGTGAAGAGCGCGACGCAAGCCACCGTCATCAAGCTCGCCTCGCTTGACGCTTCGTTTCTGCAAATGCTGCCATGAAATGAAATACAGCAAATTCGTAGAATGAAAATATCGACTTTAGCATTCGCCTTTGGGGAAACCATATAAAAAATCAGATGTACGGTGCAAGCGAATTTAACCCGAAATCTGCCGAATGCGAGCTTCCCGCATTACCGCCTGAGCCACCTTGCTCGTTATAAATAATATCTGCAAATGTTTCATCATATCTATTTCATTAATAAGAATATAATACATTAATATTTATCTTTCTTATATAACAATGATTTCCCTTTCATGCGACATCCTCAACCATATAATAAATATATGACCCCATCAACTGCAAATAGACATCACTTATTAATACAAATCTTTCAAAAGAATGTTTTGGGAGCGTGTACTGAGTCAGTAACTTTCCATCTTGTGATATTTCTCAAAGAAAATACTCTGCCTATGTTTTCAGTTTGTATAACAATAAATCATCGATCAATATTAACAGCGAAAATTTTCTAAATACCCTTATCATTAAAATATTAAGATGCTCCTTTTGATTAAAATAATTAAAGTGGTTTTTATTGTGTCTTATTTTTCCATTTTCAAGACTGCCTTTACGAACTTACTAAAATTATAATTTTATATTGAAATGTTATCACAGAGATAAAAGACCAAACAGTAAATATTTGAAATAGCTCTACTTATTAAGTTTATATTAGAGTTGATAATCTTTTCAGTATACATTTGAATGTCTTCAGCACATCTAATATTTTTCGTGTTATAGTTGGTCTGCTCGGGCTTTAAAAAAAAAAAAACTCAGCCAATGGTATATTTAAACCTGTATAGCTTCTCTAATATATTTTTCTTCATTATTTTAAGTGGAACTGGCTGAACAAATAAGGAAAATTATGAGATGGCATAAGAACAACATTCTTAGATTCAAGTTAGTTGGTTCAAGGTTAACTCTAGGACTCTCATTCGAGAGATCGCGTATTCGATCGCCATTGTCGGCTAACATGACTAAGGAAATAATTGTTTTTCCTTAATTCATGAAAACATTGTTGAATTTGTAGGAAAGCGACTAAGCGTACTTGTCCGAAAATATATAAACTGAATAAATTCAAGTTTCACTTCAGCAGTTAATTACCGATGCCTCGATAATCCAGATGATTGACCATATAAAGCTATAAATGCAACACTCCGTCATACCAGTTCACTGTAAACGATCATGGTGAGCGACGACTTATGTATGTGCTGCCATCAAAAAGTCACTCCGCAAGTATATTCAATGACAAGGAGTGACAGCGCAGACGCGTTTGAGCGTTTTTAACGCTTACACATTTATATTCACATCTTTGAAATACTCCCATAATACATTGCTCTTTTACAACCTATTTGAAACAAATTTTCCTTTGAAATTCTTGGTTGTAATGGAATTTGTTCTTTAGCAAATATATTGCAACTGCATACTACACTTTATATCATCATTGGTACAAAGATTACATACATTATCAATAGCACTAATTACAAAATACTTCATCGTGTACAGTAGACCTGATGACATGAGCATAAAAATACAAAAAAAAAAAAAAAAAAATTAATTAATTAGTGGAAAATAAAAAGAATAAAATTAAACGAAACTAATTTGGAAATACGTAACATCAGAAAACTGTTTAGTTAAAATATGGTATTGAACAATGGATTTAGCAGCTGTTACAAATCACAATTTCACGCTACATAGTATTAGCCGACGATAAAGGAAAGGAAATGAAGACTAGCGCTTAAAATTAAAGACACGAAGCACAAGAAATACATACAAATCTACCAGTGGTAATGTCCGTTATATTACCAAAAATAAAAATTAGTCAATTTAGAGGTAAGCCCAAGATACATAGCTCGATTACTGATCAGGGCTTTAATATTATTCGCACGTCGGCACATATATTGTGTCAATAAGCAATTTCCGATCCTCTAAGTTAGTAATGAACAATTGTTTGGATGCTTTAACAACTCAAAATACATTTTTTTTTTTTTCCATTTAGTACCGTTCAAGATGACTGAGGGAAGCCGGAAGATGTAACCAAAATGGACGCAGCGGAATATTTTGGTGATCTTGTCCATTGCTAGGAATTAATACGTAATACGCGAAGGAAGTGGGAAGAAAGAATACAGAACGCATCCTAATTCAATGATCTCATATTATTATGCGAAAGAACACATAAACTGTCTCTTTCAGTAACCAGAAATGACGAAACTGAAGAGTAATGTTGAGAAGTAAGTATGTCTACTTAGTTTAAGACTGGATTCAATATCATATCAGCTATAGTGCTCATGTAAATATGAGATTCGTGTTCATACCCGATAATTGTTTTAATGGGATTAAACGCCCATTTTCACCACAGAGACATTATAGGAAGTAGACATTGGTAAATTTGATAAGCTGGCAAAGGAATTTTATTTGGGAAGGTTAGATTCCAGGCCTAAGCTTAGGGTAACCTCCTCTGCATTTCGCATTGATGAGAAATGAATAAAATATAGAAAGAAAAAAACTCCAAGTTAGGGAGGGCGCCCCAGGCTTCCCGTTCATAAATCTGCGCCTTAATGAGCTTGGCCACCCGTAACAGTTTGCCCGGCAGTGAAAATAAGTATTGCTTGTTTTACTCAAATGAGCGTAGCTTGCTTATATAATCTGCATAAATGCATTTAATTAATGTTCATGAGATTACATTCACCCATTACACATGCGTATACAATTATGTAACTCTGTCCATGATATCAGAATGTGCAAATCTGAAACAGACTCAACTGTCACAGGTGCGGAATGAATAGGTTCACTGCTCTTTGTCATTGCCACGAGTAAAAGAATTTCAAACAAAATATTAGTACGAGATCTGGCTAACTAACATTTTTCAAATTTCAGCACTCTTTCTGACAACCCAGACAACCCAGAATAAAAACTCAAGAGATATTGACATTGATAAAATTAACTCGCGTCCCTCTCAAACATTTTATGTAATAAGATTTCGAATAAATATTACGTATATTATTAAAATGAATATTATCATATATATTTAAGATAGGTGCAATACACTTTCATATAACTAAGTCATCCTGTGAAATCGTCCTTCTAAGGCTGTTCGATGGAAGTAGGACTCAGAGTAGCTCAGATGTAAATAGAAAATCAATAAATAGTGCACTGCTGTTTAGTAGCCAAAAGCACATTAAAGAACTTGGTTACTTTGGGAGAGAGTGAGCAAAGAGGTCGAATAAGGTGTTAAGCAGTGTGACTGTTACATTTAATCCTTCTGCCAGACCGACACAGTTCATGCCCCACCAACTCACCAAGGTTCTTCCCTGGAATTTCCTGGAGGGAAGTCATCGCTCTGCTTCAAAGGAGATTCGCTGAACCTAAGAAATAATGCCAGAAATCAGAAATTAGAGCCCAATTGTCACTAGCTACCTTATTGGCTTATTATACATAGTTTTTCCGTGCAAGTGATTTAATATGAATGATTTAAAATGATGACGTAAACCGGAGCTGCAGTAGCAAATGTTTCATCCTCGCTTAAACTGCGCTTAGCAAATTCCGTGCAAACTGCCTCACACAGCAACGTGTGTGTGTTTTAATAAGAGTGAGTAACAGAGAGAGTGAATGAGTAAGTTTTTCAAACAGAGATAAGGAAAGAATGAGAGTTAGAGAGAAACTTATTAGTAAATGACTTAACACGCAGGAGTTAGTGCTTCTTGTAGAGAGAGCATGCAATCTAAATTTAAACCAGCATACATGCATCTAAAGAGTAAGAAAATTGTGTTTCACTTTAAAATGGACTGCGGAAAAAAATATCTAATAATAGTGCTCTTAAGATAACAATAAATATGCTCATATAAAAAGCATTCTAAAAAATGTGTTACCTTTACTTACGTAAAGTATACATTTTAAATTATTAATTCAGTTCAGTAATATTTAAAAGCATCTTCTGATAATTAAATATATATCATTACATACAAAAATTGTTACAACTTCAGCTAATCTAAGTAAAGATTTTTCTTGGTCTGCCCTCATCTCTTTTACGAGGTTTATTACTTCTTGGGTGTCCTCTTTTAATACGATATTTCCTCTTTCGTCTGCAAGCATGTTATAATTGAGTGAAAACATCTTCAGATATTATCTAATTACCTAGTTGTTTCTGCCTTTTTGGAATTTTTAAGGAGCAAAGAAATTTCATTTCATTTGTTAAAATTTTTCTTTGGTCGCATTGTTTTAATATCGAAAATTCCAATCCACAAAGTAAAGCAGACACTTTTATTACATAGCAAACTTTTTATTGTCTATCTTTATTGAATTGGCTTTTATTTTGTGTTTGTTTTATATATGACATACTTATTTAAAACTCATTTTAGTCTCGCTCAGATTAATATGAAATGTTGCAACTCAGATAACTGAAAAATTTACTTACATTACCCGTCTTTTTCCTAGAATACAATCATCAGGATTTTTTAAGCAGAGATTTTAAAACTGCATTTCGTTCGATCTGGTTTAATTTAAAAACATAAATTTCCAGTGCATCTCCAGCTCTTCTCACTAAACATCGAAGATTTAGGCCAATTGCATGAGGCTTCTTAACTTATTCAGTGCTCAACGCGTACAGTCGGCCTAATGAATCAAATAAACACGTAGTTGGCAGTTCCTCGCCTGTTATCACATGCAGGTACTTGACAAAAAAAAATCCCCCGGCGCAAAGTTGATGCCTTGTGGAGGTAAAAAAATTAGTTTTTACAACGCGATGAATTTATCTGTTGACCGGGTATCAACAATTTTGCTAGCGTTCGTTTTGTTTGCCCCGAAAGACTTCTAAAGTGCGGAGGAGTCACTTCAATTTGTTCAAACCTGACGCCGAATGTTTGTGTGTGTGTGTGTGTGTGTGTTATGTATAATTATTTTCTATAAGCTAAACCATGAATGCGTAAGAAAATTATTTGTGAAGATTGATTTGATTGATTTATTTATGGACGCTCTTTAACATCTCAGGTCATCAGCGTCCCATTTAACTCTGGGCGTGAAACGGCCGACAAATTTTGCTCAGAGGCCTCTCTTTCAGGCTTGAGGTTCTTTTTCGTGCCGTAAATGTACGACACGGGACCCACGGCTTTACTTCCTTTCCGAAGAAGCCATACTTAGGATTTTTACGCCCGAAAAAATCCATCGGTCCTGGCCGGGTTCGAACCCGCGTTCTTCGGTGTAGGAGGCAAGTATAGTAACCACTACACCACCAGGACCGACATTTGTGAAGAGTAAGTGTTTGCAGAATATTATGTAACTTGGTGCGGTTGCCCTTTGAGCCTCCGGTGAGCGACGCGAGATAACAATAGAATTGTGCACCTGGCAAGGACAGGCTACAACAATAACCTTTTTGTGTTTTAGAGAAGATACTAATCCCGTGGTGACGGTTGAACGTTCTTAAGGAGACGGTAACACAGATGTGGCGAGAATGGATTCCTTTCACTTTCTCATCGGATGACCACGAACTCGCCAATCAGAGACCAAAGAGTTGAAACATTTAAGTGAGCGAGTACGGGAAGATGAGAGCTCACCAATAATATTTCAATATTTTGAAGGCTCAGATAGCCGTGAGCTCCCTTCTGCAGACCCGTGGGCTCTCATGACCACGAGGTGATAATTTTGGTATTAATATAAAAGGGGAAACTTTCTAGTGAAGGTATGCTTTAATAAATGGCAAGTGAGTGGTGCAGGTGAGCCCGTGTAGGCGAGTGGAGTACAAGATGAGAGATAAGCTATTATAGATTTCAAGTGAGTCAGGCAAATTCATTGCTAGATCGCAACGCTTTTCTAAATTCAGTTCGGGCAGTGTGACGCAGTTCCAGACTTCAGTCGCGTAGTTCATGTATGCTGATGACCTGAGATGTTAAAGAGCGTCCATAAATAAATCAAAAGTAGTTCATCCAGATGCAATTCATGTAATATCACACAGTGTGGCATGCAGTTCACGCAGTCTCTGTAAGCAGACAATAAATCGCACATCGACAGCCATTCTAATAGCAATTTATTCCGTCACGTGCACACCCACGTAATGTACGCACATCTTGAACTTATAGAATCTTACACAACTACAGCAAACTTCGCATAATCAATTAACGTCGGCGGCCAGAGCAGCGCACCATTAGGCATCCCGATAACCATGGTGAAAACAAATTCAAGGATCAATCCAGTAGCAAAGAGTTGATATTATAACAATTCCTATCTTTCTCCCCTGTCCCGCGACTTGGTGAGCGCGAAATAGCAAAACTGGCCTCTCAGGTTAGCGTTGTCTGCGATAGTTAACCGCTCGTGACCGCGACGAAAAAAGAAACGGTTACAGTACTATAAGGGAGAATGTCGCCGAAAATACAATTTTGGTATCAGTTGATAAGAGTACAGATGCTTGTGGCAAATTTGTATACCATATGAGATTGTACGTTTACTTTGGCTTGTCCAGGGGAGAAAAAAAATTACCTACATCTTAATCTCTTGAGAAAGAAAATTATTCCAACATTGCAGCTCTTTTTGACTGTGTTGTTCCCTTTTTTTGTGGCCTTAAGGTATTAAACAGGAAAATGTATTTGCTTTTTATGGATGCTGCGTTTTATATGCTTGAAGCAGGGCTAAATATTCAACATTGGCCCAGTTTACCAGTTTACGGCATTGAATCGGTTAGTTATAGAAATAGCATCATCATTCAATGATACTGATGCTTATGTGTTAAATTTAAAATTGTTATAATCCCCTTATAGACTGAGAGAAAAAAAAATATGCAGCTAAACTTCCTCTACGTTCCCTGCTGGTACTGGAGAACTGACTGGATTGAACAATGTATAACTTATACATTACAATAAAGCTGCTAAAGCTTGAAGAGTAAAGACAGTTCTATTAAAAAAAAGCAATAGCTCTTGTGATGGATGCATTTTCAAACAAATTTATCCTAAAGATTTTAAGCTGAGTAGCATTAACACCGGGACCTACGTTTAAATGAAATCACACTGCCAAAGTCGTCCGCTAGGGGAAAATTGCGGCTAGTGTCGTTTTCGTGGTGGCAGTTTTTGGCGTCATTTGATTTGCGCGCCTCGGGGCTAGTTTTATTATTAAGTACATAAAGATTTTATAATGTGCAAGTATATGCATGTTACAAATATTTAATATCATATATATTTAATAAATTATAAATTACAAGTACAAACAAGTTTACAATAAAATTAAATTAACTTGCCCCAGTTTTGTTCTTACGGTGTCCTCATCCCCCCCCCCTTTTACCGTCAAGTACATACATGTTATATTGTGAAAGTATGTGCATATTATAGTTAATTTGTTATATGTATATTGCCACTACGTGTTTTAATTATTTAAAAAGTATATATTTTGTTTAATAATTATTTGCTTTACTTTGTATAAATGTGTCGTAATTTTGAACTAATGTAACGTGTCGGTATGGTCTGGTTGTTCATAATGTATATTGATTTTTTTTTTTGAGTAGTGTTTAACGCCCGTTTTTACTACTGAGGCACCACAGGCGGTGAACTACGATGATACATGAAATGAAATGATATATTGGGAAAGGATAATTTTTAAGGAAGGAAGCGTTCCAGGCCTAAGTTTAGGTACCTTCCCGGCATTTGTCAGTTATGAAGAGTGAGGAAAATCTGCAAAAAGTCCCAGTCAGGGAGGACGGTCTTGGCGGGATTCGAACCTCAGACCTCCCGCTCACGAGTACGTGCCTCAACGACCTTGGCCACCCGTGGCGGTATATTGATTATTGTGATTGATATATTTTGCATAAATGTATTTGGTCACTATTTGTGAGCTAATGTGGTATATTGAGAATAATTTATGTTTTTGGGTGGTAAAGGTTTTTATTTTGTGTTGGTAATGTTTTTTCGCCTAACTGGTGCAATGAAAGGCGATAAAGACGGTAAGGAAGTGATGTGATGATGATTAATACTTAAGGGTCAAAACTAAGGTCATAAGCGCCCGAACTCTAAAATTGTGCCAATAATAAAAATAATGAAATTATCTATATAAATTAAACACTGTGCAGAAAACAAGCTACATAAGCAAGCGGAAATTACAAATAATAACCCCATTAACAAAGAACAAGTTCAAAAGAAATCCAGCAATGTACGCAGCACATATCATAAATACACAAGCTAACGTCGGAAAAAAGGATCTTAAAATGCGCTTAAAAAACGCATATCCTCCTACAGAAACTAGAAATACGCATAAAACGCAGCACGCGCTCCACACCAGCAAAATAATCCGCAAGAATTTCAAGAGAGGGAGGTAAACCCTGGAAAATTTTAAAAGCCACAGGTTGGCGGCATTCAATTAAAATGTGACGCACTGTAGAGGGATGGTCACAATTTGGACACGCTGGAGCTGGTTCACATTTAAAAATATGAAGGTGACTAAAACGACAGTGCCCCATTAGAAAACATGCTGAAACGACTTCTTTGCAACGAACTGTGCCAAAAGTGGTTAACCAAATAAAAGGGGCAGATTTGCATTCCCGAAGCTTATCCTTTCAAAGCAAATGCAATTTTTCGCGCCAGTGCGAGAGAATGACTGGACGTAAAAACTGACTAAAATCCCCCAGGTAAAAAAAAAGTTGCTGAATTACGGCAGGGTTTATAAGAGCTGACTTTGCGGCGATATTTGCAGCCTCGTTGAATGGAATTCCTACTTGACCAGGAACCCAAAGCATTATTACGCTAACGCCCTGGTGAACTAGCGGAAAAATTGTGTCCTGGCTTTCTGTACAAGAGAATTAGAATTGTACAGGTTACGAAAGCTCCTCCATTAAAAAAATGCACACCCAACGCCTATCTCTGTTTTCGAAGCTTCGGTATAGATAAAGTTGCATGTCGCAAATGATGAGACTATTGCGGGTAAATGTACAACTATAATAGAAGCAGCAGTCAAAGAGTTAGGACAGCACATAAGCCCAAAAGGAATTTGGGTCTATGCTAAAAGCGAAGGGGGATAACAAGTTTCGTCTACTAAGAAAAAAGCAGGCAACTCCAATTCCAAAGTCCTTAACATGAAAGCCGGGAGGTTTAGGAGTAAGAGGCCTAGCAATGTAAAAACTATCAAATGACATAAACAAACGGCTCGATCATGGCTTCAATATATATATAAAAGCATACCCTGAAAATATGGCGAGAGAAAAACAGAAATTATAAATTGCCTTGCTCATAAGACACTTCGGCGCGAGCTGGGAATATACGTGGGAAGCCACAAAAAAGGATCACTGGAGTATAAATCAGAGAGGGCGTTCCGGGCAAGATGTTCATAAAGAGAAGTGGGACAGAAAGATAGATCCAAAAGTAAGAAACTGTTTGTACTATCGGAAACAAAATGGGCTGACCTGTATTAAATAAAGTAAGGTTGTGGCGATTTAAAAAGTCTACTACAATGCTACCTCTCGCACACTCCGTGGAATAACCACATAGGGGATATTGCGTATTACAGTACCGCAAGAGTAGAAATGGTTTGGTAGCTGGGAAAGAAGACAATCTAGATCAGCCTCCTAGATAGTAGCAGATGGAGGCATGTAAAAATTACAGGCAGCAAAACTAAAGTCCTAAAAGTAAATGGTATTTCCTGCAGCCGGTATAGGAGACTGTATACGTCATATCTGATTAAGAATGAAACTCCGCCATGCGCGGGAATGTCATCTTCCGGTGGTAGATCGAATCTCAACGAAGAGTAACAGCGGAGGACAAATGAGCCCAGTGATCGATCAAAGCTTTGGCTTCTGAAACACACTAGCGGAGCGTCAGCCTACCATAAAAGCAATTTCAGTTCAGGCTTCATAGTACAAATTCCACGTACATTCCCAGATATATGTTGTAATATATATGGGAATAAGCTTATCGAGTCTTACTTTTTCGCCAGTATAGGACGAATCAACGGTCTCTTCCTTAGACGCGTGAGGCTAGGTGCTTTAGCAGGAGCAGACATGTCCTGATCCATTACCTCCTCAGAGAGAGGACTATCCCGCTGAGAAATGTTAACTGATTACAACACCTGGAATCGGTGGAAAGTGGAAATAGGCGGAGAGAGAGACCATCTAGTGAGTGTGCTCCTGGAATCATCAAAGTATTTCGACCTCCGAGCAAAAGAAGGGCAAAAAGTCTTATTCCTTTAAATCTTATTGGACGATTTCAAAAAGTAAACCATTGTGTAGATCATCTTGAATTTTATTTCCCGAGCATCAAAAACTACGGTTTGGGTTTCTCGGTAGGGCGATTAGCGGGATTTGGAACATTAGGGACTTTTTAAGTCGCAGGTCTGCGTGCTACTGTCACGCTTCTTTATTGAAGTTGAGGCTACAGAGCTATATGCACTTAAGTATCCCGGATAGTCAGCCAGCTTGAAAGCGTTTCCGTGCCTCAGAAAAGGGCAGCTTTTCCTTCACCCGGAGCTCCTGGATAGAGCGCTTTTCGCGATAGAGGACAATCGCGGGATGAAGATGAATATGATCACCGCGGTAGTTCATGTAGAGAGGAGCGGATGGACATGTTTCTTTACCGCCAGGTCGCACATACGGATATAGCACTCTTAAATTTCATACGAGTGTGACCGAAACGTTGGCAGTGAAAGCATCGCATGGAGCTGGGAATATACGGGCGCACCTCTATAATGTACCAAGTTTTTATCCTGTGTGGTAGTTGAACCTTCTTAAATATAAGAGAGAGAGAGAGAGAAGAGGTCGGCTGTACTTCCCTGTTTCCCTAAACGGATGTAACGCCTTGCTCATCCAGAATATCCTGAATTTCAAAATCGGACATGCCGTCGAGTATGTCGGTGTTAATAACTCCACGAGAAGAATTCAGCGTTGTGTGCTACTTGACAGAGATCGGATATCCTTGGAGTATTGTCGTCTTGAACAATGTGTTATTTTGTTGTACTCCAAGCGTCTCTAACAAAATAGATACGTTTCTAAGTCTCGTAAACGATTTCATTGGTTCAGAGACGTAATCTATTCTCTTTTCAATGATGAAAGAGTTAACATGACCAAACGACTGACCTTTTTCAGGTCGGTTAATAACTAACTAACAAGGTAAACTCATCTCGGTAACTTCCTTTACGTCCAGTCTCACTCTCTTTAAATTTGTTAGTGAGTATAATTATTCACTATAGGAAGTTCTTCCTCCAACATTGCAACTGCTTCCGATGTTAGGCTGCTTCCTGGACGCTACCCCGGCTTGGGTGAATTGTTCTGGTCTGAACAGGTCACTTAAAAGTCACAATTCCCAGGGTATAGACAGAGGGACCCGATTGCCTTCGGGAAGTAAACGTCTCATGCATTGGTCCGTCCCCAGGCCTGGCTTTTACCAGGGTATACGCTGAGAATTAAGCCATTATCCGGTCACCTCTTACCGCGTGAAATACGAAGGCATGCATCAGACTAAGAAGAGGGGGTAAGAATTATAAAATTAAAAGGTTGGATCAATTAAAATGACTATACATGCAAGGTACGGACTGGTAAAGCAGCTCGGTTGCCTCAGGGTCGCTAAGCTCCGTATCTCAAAAAGTGGGCCACCAAGGGGAAGGAAGTGACGTGAAGTGGTGAAAATATGCAGCTTAGTGATTGGTGGAATAGATGAAGATGAGGAATGTGATTAGCGAAATAAAACGCTTAATGATTGGACGCACGTTATTTGTTGCAGGGTCCAGTATGCGGGGTCCTCGTCCAGATGTAGTGGAACGAGGTTGGTAGGCGCGGGGTAGGGTTGAATGGGTGGCGCATGCTTAAGGTATTGTGGAAGCCTTAGTGGAAAAAACTGTGAACTAAGGAGGTGGCTGTGGTGGATGTAACTCTTAGATGCCAAATTATGTACTAAATATTAGTTTAATTACAATGTGGCGGGGAATTTGAACTACAATTGGACTGGCAAAAGATGTGAACAAATCGGGATTAAAGAAATTGTTTAGAGGGAGCACTTAGTGGCAAAACTATGAACTAAAGATAAGTTCAATTACAAAATGGCGGGAATTTGAACTAGTACAGTGGTGACCAAACTATTAAATAAAATGAATTAAAGAAAATGTTGAGTCAAAGCACTTGGTAGCAAAACATGGAACTAAACGGGATTAAGAAAAATGCGGGGCGTAAAGGCTTCGTAACTAAACTGCGAACTAAATATGTCTTGAATTACAAAATGCCAGTTATTTGAACTGCAACAGTGGTGGCAAATCAAGTAACTAAAGGGGATTAAAAATGGTGGTCATAAGTGCTTGGTGGCAAATCTATGAAATTAACATGTGTTGAAATACAAAATACCGGAGATTTCTAATACAATAATGATGGCAAAACTATGATCTAAACGAGATTAATGAAAATAGTGAGCCACTTAAGTTAATTACAAAATTCCGTAAATTTGAACTATAATTTTGGTGTCAAAACTGTGAACTAAACGGGATTAGGGAAAATGTTGGTCGTAAGCCTTAGAGATGGCAAAACTGAGAACTAAACGCGAATTGAATTACAAAATAGCGGGAGTTTGAACTACAATAGTAGTGTCAAATCCGTGAAACAAAAGGGATTAAGATAACAAAAATGTTGGGCGTAAGAACCTGGTGGCAAAGCTGTAAGTAAACATGAGTTGTATTTCAAAATAGCGGCAATTTCAGCAACAATAATGATAAAACCATAAACTAAATATGTACGGAGCGTATATTTTGAGGAACCAACATATATATATATCGTTAGACAAAACAAATGTAAAAATAATTTACATTGTGATATTAACAATAATTAACATTGAAACAATAATATACATTAATAAAATTAGTAGTTACGTCGTAAGCAAGAGAGTTAACTGTGTAAAAATTGTTAATTGAATAGCAACCTAATTTGTTGGCAAATAAAATGCATCTATTTGGGAAAGCGTGTCTTTTAGGATATCTACTTTGCAATAAAGATATTATTTCGCTGCAAAAAATAAAAACCTTAACAAAAATAATCAAAAATACATGCATCCGTAAATATGAAATATGTAAATAATCGTTGGTAATATTAACAAAAGACAACATTAGTACGCAAATGCATATTTGCACAGATTGGAAAATTTTGAAATAAAATATACCTGTTTTTCAAATAAGTTAAAAAGAATCAATAACAATATTTAACTTTGCAAAAACTAATTATTCTCTAGGAAAAAAAAAAGACATTTACAATTCAAAAAGTAATTTTATTCTTCAATTTACTTTTATAAACCGCAAGAACATGTTGAGAAAAAATATACCTAGTTGCGAAAAAGGGGGGGGGATCTGCTATAAATTTTGGCCCTACAAAAATGAACTTTTATTATCAAAAAAAGTAGTTTAACTTTGCAAGAAAATCTATGGTGTCCAAAAAATGTTATGTTGCAATAAAAATAATGCGTTCATTTTGATTTACTTTTATAAATAAAAATATCATAAACCAAATATACATTTTTGTAAAGGAATGGAAACCAATTGTTTTCAATAATTAACTTTCTATATAAAACGAAGTTATGCTGTGCAAGAATGTACATTACAATTAAAAAATCTAACCTTTGCTTAACTTTTATGAACAACAATTCATGAAATAAAATATACCACTTTTGCAAAGAAAAAAAACTAATTGTTTTCAATATTTAATGTTCCAAATAAAAAGAATTTATATTGTGCAAAATGATGTTATGTGGCAATCAGTAATAAACATTTTCATTCTTTGATTTACTTTTATAAGCCAAAAGTACTTGTTGGGAAATGATATATGCCTGTTTGCTAAAACGAAACGTTTACTAAATTTAACTGTGTAAAAATAAGTTATGTTATTAAAAGGTTATGTTGCAATGAAAACAATACGTAAACATTCATATTAGAAACAAAATATAAAATTTGAAAACAAATTAATAATTTTACTCTTTAACTTTGCAAAAAAGATGTTATGTTGCAATGAAATAGTATTTCCAATTTATGATTTACTATTTTTAACAAACATTATCTTTATAAACAAAATATTAACGTTGAAAGCAAACCAGTATTTGCACTATTAACTTTGCAAAAAAGAAGTTGTTTTGAGCAAACAAATATTATATTGCAATCAATTTTTTCGCTCTTTGACCGCCACGGGTGGCCGAGGTCGTTAAGAGACGAACTCGTGAGCGGGAGGTCTTGGTTCGAATACCGCCAGGACTGTCCTCCCTGACTGAGGTTTTTTCCAGATTTTCCTCAGTCCCCATAAATGGCAAATTCCGGGGAGGTATCCTAAACTTAGGCCTGGAACGTTTCCTTCCTTAAAAATAAGTCCTTTCCCAATATACCATTTCATCCCGTATATCATCAGTGTTCATCGCCTGTGGTGCATCTGTAGCAAAAACGGGCGTTAAACACTATTCATTCATTCGCCCTTTGAAATGCTTTTCTAAACAAAAATGGAAAATAGAAACAAAAAAAAAACAAATTATAATATTTAACTTTGCAAACGAAAGAAGTTATATTGTGCTAAAAGAATTTATACTACAGTAAAAATCACTCTTTCATTAACTTTATAGAAAAAATTCATATAATAAACAAATATTAAATTTGAAAATAAAAAACATTCAAAATATTTAATTATGTAAAAAAATATATTGTGCAAAAAATATGTAATGTTGCAATCAAAATAATTTGAGTCTTTGATTTAGTTTTATAAACAAAAATGTTAATTAGAAAAAAGCTATTCAAAATTTTATATTTGCTTAAAATAAATTATATTCTGTAAAACATGTTATGTTGAAATCAAAATAACTAGTTTCACCCTTTGATTCACTTTTATGTAGAAAAAGTCTTTGGAAACAATACATATTTGTTTTGTGAAAATATGAAAACTAATCGTATGCAATATTTAACTTTGCAAAGAAAAAAGTTATGTTGTGCAAAAATAGTGTAATTAATTTTCCAATATTTTAATAACAAAATAATAAAACAAATGTTTTTCATATTCTGATTCAAGTAATTGACGCACGTGTGGAAAGAGAATTGATATACCGTACAAGTTATATTGTCGCTACTCTAAACACTGAAAACACGGAGAAAAATAAACCTTTCTGTCTTTATTAAAAGTATAGTACATGAATGGTGACCATACGCTTACGCAATCATGATATTCATGATTTGGAAAATGTTGTTTAGTAACGGTGAAAGTTGCCTCAAATTCGTACAATAGGTTGCGTTTTACCCATTTTGGGAGATTATTAACAACAGCATACCCTTGCTGTTTTGCATTATCATATCACAATGGAAGACAGAATAGATGCAATATGAAGCAATTGCAAGTTTTAAGGTTAGGAAGCGTGACGAGTTTAGACAGTATTGGAAATGAAAATCTCAGGCTATTCTGCGTAGTTATTTAATTATAGCATTGTACAATATATAACAACCAGCAACAATTGTGGATATCCGTTGTACGTGCATATAAAATACTGAAGGCTGATGCAGCTTGAGTTCGAGGTTCGCTGACAATAAATACTAAAATATAAAATATAGTTTGGTGATGGAGACGATAACAACAATAATGATACCGATAAAGGTAATGTAGGGTAATTCAAAATTATATTTTGTTAGAGCAAAAGCATTACGTTAGAATTACCAATTTAACATTTATTATTATTATTATTATTATTATTATTATTATTAACAAATTTAGGTAAATGAAATAATTAAAAGTTAAAGAAATGTATGGAAAATTATAAGTATGCAAAAGAATAAATAATTCAGAAAAGAATAAAAAGTAATATAAGGCACTTTATAAGTAACATTAAAGAATGCCGATCAAATAATTAAAAAATAAGTATGCAAATAAATAAAAAGTTATAGAAAATAAATGAATATAAATGCAAGAAACAAGCATGTTCATAAAAATAATACAATAATAAAATAATCGTAAATAAACAAAAATAATGTACACACTTTAAGTAGTAAACGCTTAAAATTGTAGATAACGGGTATGCCCTCATGAAGATGTGAATAGTAGCTCTTTTATTAAACAGAATTCTCAGAGCTCGCACACACTACGCGGTGTTGTATATCTCTGAATGGAGCAGTGGATGAGCCGTAGCTTTTATTCAATGCAAATTGACAGACTGTTTTAGCAAATTGGGTGTGGAAGCTGTGCAGAAATACATACTGCGATAGCATAATATGGAAAACAGGATGGTGTGGGTAATCAGTGTAACACCGAAAAAAGAAACACTATGGTATTGGAAGCTGACATAGCGGTTTGAATCAGAAGTAGTGATGCTACACTCTGGTTCGGTTGAGAGCAGATATTTCAATGCGACACTATGGCGTGCAAAGTACATGTGTACCGGAGGATACAGTTCTTACTTTGCTTTCTTTCTATTTACATTAGATTTTATTACCTTTTCATTAATGTTACTTATAATGCGTGTTATGTTACATTTCATTCAATTCCGATTTTGTATTCTTTGTACACATATGCCTTGCAGGTATATTCATTAATTTATTTAACTTTTTATATCTTTCCACACTTTTATTTAATTTCCATTCTTTAATGTTACTTATAAAGCATATTATATTACTTTATATTTATTTCCGAAATATTTATTTTTTGCAGTGTTAAATTTTCGATACCTTTCTGTAGCTTTTTATTATTTCACTAACTAATTATTAACAATAATAAGACCTGTTAAATTACTATCTTCAACGAAGTACTCTTGCTCTAACAAAACACTTTCTTAGATCCTTATATTACCTATATTAATTACATGGTAAGCTATCGTCTCCATCTCTAGGCTATTTTTTTATTTGTTTTATTATTTTTATACTTTAACCTCGAACTTCCAGCTGCGTCAGCCTGCAGTAGTTTCTGCGCCAGCACAACCGGGATCCACAACTATTGCTAGTTGTTATATTCTGCAATGCTACAGCAAAACAATTAAGCGCAATAGCCTGAGATATTCAACTCCACTATCATCTGAACTCTTCCCAATTTCTAGCCTAAAAATCTTGCAATTTCGTTATATGGCATCTATTCTGTCCGCCAGCGTGATATAATTATTCAAAACTAACTAGGGTTTCATCAAACCAATAATCTAATTAAGCCGGTAAAACACCACCCATTGTCTGAATTTGAGGCAAGTTCCACTTCTACAAAATATCATTTACAAAACGAGACAGTGGTACAGCGGATGTCGTGATTACGTGTGGTGTTCATAGCATAAAAATTGTGCGTGTGGTCACCATCCATGTATGAGGGCCATCCAGAAAATAAGTCCCAATCGCGCCTGGAGATGGAACCACTTGTCGGATAGGAATGCGCATGCGCAGGAATAGAGAGGAAGTATGTGGGAATAATGCAGTAAAGTTTCAGCCTTGTGACGGCCGTGGTTACCGCGCTGTGCTAGGAGAAAATGGGTGCTCTGATAATGTCTCCCGCCAACTGCGAGGTTCGTGCAGTCATATGAGGTTTGCTCGCTCAAAAGCAAAGTCCAGCAGAGATCCATCGCCAATTGTGTCAAGTGTATGGACACGACATTATGGTAAGACGATGGTGCAGGCAGTTCACTGAAGGACGAACCCAATATTCACGACGACGACCGTAGTGGCCGACGTCCCTGGTGACGGCAAAAGTGTTAGAAAGTGTGCGGCAAGCAATTGAGCAGAACCGGCGCTTCACAATTTCAGAACTCTCTTGTCAATTCCCCAGATGTCTCGCTCCCTTGTGCACGAAATTGTCTCCCGGAAGCTTGACAAGAGAGATCTGAAATTGTGAAGCGCCGTTTCTGCTCAATTGCTTGCCGCACACTTTCCAACACTTCTGCCGTCACTAGGGACGGTCGGCCACTACGGTCGTCGTCGTGAATATTGGTTCCTCCTTCAGTGATATGCCTGCACCATCGTCGTGTCCATACACTTGACACAATTGGCGATGGATCTCTGCTGGACTTTGCTTTTGAGCGTGCAAACCTCGGATGACTGCACGAACTTCGCAGTTGGCGGGAGACAATATCTGAGCACCCATTTTCTCCTAGCACAGCGCGGTAACCACGGCCGTCACAAGGCTGAAATTTTACTGCATTATTACCACATACTTCCTCTCTATTCCTGCGCATGCGCATTTCTATCCGACTAGCGGTGCCATCTCTAGGCGCGATTGGGACTTACTTTCTGGATGCCCCTCGTACTATCATTTTATAACGGCAGAAAGGTTTATATTCCACAGTGCTTACAGTGTTCGGCAAAGCGACGATGTAACTTAAAAGGTATAACAATTGCGTTTATCTACGTAGGTCAATTACATGAATCAGAATGTGGAAAATGTAAAATATATTTTTAAGACTGTTATTGGAAAAACAAATGATATGGTTTTCGCACAACATAACTTCTTAGCAAAAAGTAAAATAATATAAACGATTAGTTGGAATATTTTCTCAAAACAGCTATATATTTTTTGGAATGTGAATTTTTGTTTATAAAAGTAACTGATAAAGTGAAAATATGTTTATTTTGATTTCAAAATAACATTTTTTGAACAACATAACTTCTTTTTGCAAAGATAAATATTGTAACCCATTGATTTTAGCAAACAGATATTTATATTTTCACAACATGTACTTTCGGTTTATCAAAATAGTTCAAAGAAAAATAAAATATTTTATTGGAATATAACATAATTTTACACTACATAGCGTATTTTTATTTGCACATTTTAATAATGAGAAGGATTAGATTTCATTTCTTCACAAAAAGTATATTTTGTTTCTAATAGAATTTTGTTCATAAAAGTAAATAAAAGAGTGCAATAACTATTTTATTGCAACATAACATCTGTTTTACACGGTACAACTTATTTTGCAAAGTTAAATCCTTTTCCGCACAACATAATTTCTTTTTTGTAAAGATAGATATTATAACCTATTCATTTTTTCCGCACACAGATATATTTCTTTTCTCAGCATGTACTTGCAATTTATAAAAGCAAATCAAAGAGAAATTTCTTTATGATTGTAACATAAAATCGTTTTCCACAGATGATTTCTTTTTGCAAAGTTAAATATTGTTACTGGTTCTTTTTAACCTATTTGAAAAATAAGTATATTTTATTTCTAACTTTATCGTTAACTTGTTTGTGCTTGTTATTTATTGTGTATTAATATATATCATACATATTTATATCATGTATGTACTTGGCAATAAAAAACGAGCCCCGAGGTGCGCAATATAAATGACGCCAAAAACTGCCACCAAAAATTCACTAACGCCCATTTTTCCATAGCGAACGACCTTGGCAGTGTGGCATCTTTTATACACGCGCCTCGAGGTTAATACCACTAAGCTCTCTGGGCGATGAAAATAATTTACGAGTTCATGGAATATCAAGCGTATTCAGAATTCTCAACCAAGATTTCGGCTATCTCAACTCCGTGGTCTTCCTCAGGAAGCTTGGTGGACAGTCCAGAAAGTGCTTGGCGATATCCCGTGAAATCATCATCCAATCTGCAGTGCATTAATTAAAATTTTGCTCATATTTCCAAAACTATCCCCACTTAAGAATCATCAAGGGTTCCAATGACAGAAGTCTTAAAATATGCGGAAGATGTCTCATATACCCTTCAAGAACTACCCATCAATTCTATTACAACAGTAAACATAAACTTTGGTAATGTACTTCAGAAAAGTACTGGGTGACTATACGAAGTTCCAAGGTCACTAAAATTACATGCATTCCCTATGTGAACAGATATTTCTTATTTTCAATGTGCTCCTGTGAAGTGGAAGCATGTTTTCACAATACAAACACTAAGTAAATACCTAAGAAGCTATTAAACGTTGAATGAAAAGCCATCAGAAAATAAATTCCACCTAAAGATGACCTTTCATAGCTCAGCTGGCAGTATTCTGTTGCGCTTGTGTGTGGAGGAGACAGAGAGACTGCGATCGATTAAAACATTAACTCTGAGCTGTACGAAGCAGAATACGATTAACTTCATACATGTAAGGAATAACCAGATTTTTATTTTCTCCATGAAACGTAAACGTGCACACGCGTGTGTGCGTGTGTGTGTGTGTGTGTGTGTGTGTGTATTGTGTGTATGTATGTAATTACAGGCAACAGAGACACGAACCACACGCTGCGGTGACTCCGGTCATCCGCATTAAGCGAACTAAATAATATGGGAGGGGTGTTAAAATAAGATTTGAAGCTTAGTGAATCATTACATCCACATAATCTGCTTTCATACCCATTATCTTATAGGTTGCTGTCGCACACAGAAGTTTTAGCAAAACGCCACACGTAAGTAAATGGGTAAAGTGTGTTGCTGTAAGAAAAAGCACTACAGACGACTATATAGCCATTTTCTCAAGAGCAAGGCACGCAAAATCTGGTCACATAAAATAATATGAAAGTTGAATGTATTTTATAGCGGGTTAATATATATGTGTGTGTGTGTGTGTGTGTGTGTGTGTGTGTGTGTGTGTGTGTGTGTGTAACATAAAATGAAGTCATCCAAAGTAATATGCATATTAGATAACAGTTACATGTCAATTGCTAAGTATCTAAATAATTTTGAATTCTTATCCTATTTTACATAGGTTATTATTTTAAAAATTTAGTATTACAAAGATTGAATAGGCATGCAAAGTCAATTCTTTTCTATCAGGCTCTTAACAGCCTATTAAAATCCAACTCAATGAAATGGTAGTACTGTTTTTACGCAAATGTTTGCAAGATTTTGTTCATTTTTATTGTAGTAAAAACAGTGGCTGGAAATGTTCCAAAAAATGTAACAAACATCAATATTAAAAGTAGAACTTGCAATTACAAACTTAAAATACTTTTATTGGTGCAGCATGCGACTAATTTACATGACAGCTTTCCAAAATCTTTACCAAAATAAGCGACATTCCACGAGCAACTTACGGCACTCAGAACTAACTTTAATTTTCTTAAAGATAGAACATGGTTTCACCAACTTAGTCCTCTTTCTACATAACTATATTATTTGTTTACACTATTATGAAGCGTGAAATAGTAATGACTAGATTGTTGAAAGATGGATTTCAATGTCCGTACATGAAGTTAATAGTAACTATACTCATTGACAGAAAGATATTCCAGCAATTTTCCGCCAACGGATATCATATTCTATTGATGTAGCAGAACTAATTCCAGAAGATTCTAAAACAAGCCAACATTTACATTGTGTGAAAGCACGCAAGCACATTCGCGATCGCAAACACACTTGTGCTTTCATAAGTTCCATTATTAAAAGTAGCAGTTGCAGTAGTAGCAGCAGCAGTAGCAGCAGTAGTAGTACTAGTAGCAGTAGAGTAGTAGTACTAGCAGCAGCAGTAGTGGTGGTAGTAGTGATAGCAGTAGTACTAATAGTAGTACTAGAAGTAGTACATGTAGAACTAGTAGTAGTGGTAGCAATATTAGTACTAACAGTAGTAGTAATAGTAGTAGTACAGTAGTAGTACTAGCAGTAGTAGAGTAGTACTAGCAGCAATAGTAGTGTGGTATTGATAGCAGTAGTAGTGGTAGTAATGATAGCAGTAGTACTAATAGTAGTAATAGTGGTAGTAGTATTAGAGTAGTAACACTAGCTGCAGTAGTAGTGGTGGTAGTGATAGCAGTAGTACTAATAGTAGTGGTAGTAGTGATAGCATTAGTACTAATAGTAGTAGTGGTAGTAGTAGTACAAGTAGTACACGTAGTACTAGTATTAGTGGTAGCAGTATTAGTACTAGCAGTAGTACAAGTAGTACACGTAGTACTAGTATTAGTGGTAGCAGTATTAGTACTAGCAGTAGTAGTAGTAGTAGTAGTGACAGTAGTAGTAGTGGTGGTGGTAGTAGTAGTAGTAGTAGTAGTAGTAGTAGTAGTAGTAGTAGTAGTAGTAGTAGTGGCAGTAGTAGCAGTAATGGTAGCAGCTGCAGTAGTAGTAGTAGTAGTAGTAGTACTAGTGGCAGTAGTAGTGGTGGTAGTGATAGCAGTAGTACTAATAGTAGTAATAGTGGTAGTAGTATTAGAGTAGCAATACTAGCTGCAGTAGTAGTGGTGGTAGTGATAGCAGTAGTACTAATAGTAGTAGTAGTAGTACAAGTAGTACACGTAGTACTAGTAGTAGTGGTAGCAGTATTAGTACTAGCAGTAGTAGTAGTAGAAGTGGTACTAGTAGTAGTGGTAGCAGTATTAATAATAGCAGTAGAAGTGGTAGTAGCAGTAGTAGTAGTGACAGTAGTAGTAGTGGTGGTAGTAGTAGTAGTGGTAGCAGCTGCAGTAGTAGTAGTAGTAGTAGTAGTACTAGTACAGTAGTAGTGGTGGTAGTGATAGCAGTAGTACTAATAGTAGTAGTGGTAGTGGTAATAGTGATAGCAGTAGTAGTTTTAGTATTAGTTTTAGTTGTAGTAGTAGTAGTAGCAGCAGTAGGGTATAATAATAATAATAATAATAATAATAATAATAATAATAATAATAATAATAATAATATCGTTATTGGCCGCAATGTGAAATAACGGATTGTTTTTAACATGTATGTTAATTTTTCCATAGGAGTGCAACTGCTACTACATCACTAATGGTTGAGACTTGGAATTGCAGTAGCTTTAGTTCATTCGTTTATGGTTCTGTGGCATCAAAAATTCTTTCTGAGATTCTTTGGTTTTTCAGTGTTCATATTCATTCTGGTAGCACAATTGTAAGATTTTTTTATTTGTTTATTTGAGGACGCTCTTTAACATCTCAGTTCATCAACGTCCCATTCAATTTAGGGCGTGAAACTACCGACAAATTTTGCTCAGAGGCCTCTTCTTTCAAGCTTGAGGTTCTTTTTCATGCCGTAAATGTACGACACGGGACCCACGGCTTTACTTCCCTTCCGAAGGAAGCCATACTTACGATTTTTACGCCCGAAAAAATCCATCTATTCTGGGCGGGTTCGAACCCCCAGACCTTGGTTTTAGAAGGCAAGTATGGTTGCCACTACACCACCAGGACCGACAAAATTGTAAGCTAAGTAAATATACATTTATTTTGGTTTTGATACGGAAATCACGCTGAAAACGTTCTGTATGGTTTCATAAAACAGTATTTCTATGATTCTATTTATAGTAAGAGTAAATCAAAATGGCTAAGATTTTCATAAGTGAAACACTATTTAATATTTATTTATCCAAAGCCTGTCTGTGGCTGTTCGGTCATTTGACATCGAACTTCCCAATAGCGCAGGTCAATAGATGATCGCTCTCTATCCTTGACGTTCGGCAAAGAGAACACAGATCGTCATCAGCCAATCCTAAGCGGTGTAGTTCGGTTGTAGATAGTTGTGAGCTGTCATGATGGGGAACCGAGGACGGCTACAGATCTTTTTAATGTTCTTACGAATGATCCCTCAGTAGCGAGACGTTCCCGCCGTTTTCTGCTGCTTTGGTTCCTTAGAGTATAATAAGGGGTGTAAAGTAGCAGGCCTCCACGTGGTGCTCCCTGGGTAACGCTAAATCTGCTACAGCGACAGCCAAAGAGCCTCATAAGTCGCAACAAAAGGAAGGAAAGTAAGAAAAACCGGAAGTGAAATATTTCAATGTTCTCATTAGTGAATATTGCACATTTGAAATACTTTCCATAATTCTATTAATTTAATATCGTTGTGCATTGAGGAGAGGAAAAGTTCTGTGTATATACACTGCCGTCTACGACTATAGGCGTTGTGTATGTGAATTATTTCGGGTACGGTTTCGAAACCGAGGCATATTATTTTGGGGGGAGTTTAACTTTATAGACCTTTGACTAATGTTTCGTGTACCTCAGTATGCTGTAATTTGTATTAAGAATGTTGGTTTCAGATACGGGGAAAATACAAAATTTAAGAGGAATGCCGCAAAACATAAATAATGGTGGCGGCGCGCTCGACACAGAAGGAATTTCTTAGAGGGAGGAATATCTACAAAGTGGCACGAGATAAACTCTTTTTGATTCTTTACGATTGAAAATGCGGACTTTCAATACTGATAACATCGCCAACATCCCATTAGGAAGGAAAGTAATTTTGTCTTTCATATGGAAAAGGCGCTTACAGAGAGATGTTCTTTGGCCTATCCAGTGAGGATGCGCGTGAACTTGCTCATCAGTTTCTTCGTACAAGCAACATTTTCCATTCCTTTTAATAACAAAAATTATTTAGCTGGTATGAAGTGGTTAAATGTTTTATCTGACTAGAAACCTCTCAATGACTTTGCGAACACCTCAGTAAATATCTATAGTCAGAATGCGCGAAATAAACAATGAAAATTTTGTAAACTCATTGCATCCTACTGCAGTTAAACGACGTAATTATAAACCGTGTAGAATTTATTTGTAAGCCTGGCCTTGTGTAGTCAAAACACGTCAAAGCTCTTGCGTAAAAAGGAGAGAAGTAAATAACTACACTTTCTTTGTCTCAGCCTGGAAGCATAGGCACTGTTGTGTTATGCAAGACCGCTGCTGACAACTATGTGCCTCCTCTCCTCGTATTTCCAGAAAGAATACTAAGAATGATATTATGCATAGAGTGCTGCATGGATCAATATCTGTTTTTCATATATCAAGGTGGATGCAAATAACGGCTCAGCCACTATGTTGCAATTAACAAACATTTAACAGAAGAACCAGTCATCTGAATACATGAAGCACATTATTTCCATTTGCGAAATATAGGTGCGATCAAATAAACAAGCGAACATCATGTTACAACCGTATGTCCCCCTTCACATAGTTCGCACAAAATCCAACCGTTAGATGCTTCAGCTATGCATTCACTCAAGACCTACAACAAAAAATAAATGATCTGGCTGGCAAATCGCATAGATCCAAGACCCAAAACTGGATCAGCGAAGCTTCCACGTCCTCGCCAGATAAACGTAAATTGAACCATTTCAAATCCAGAATTATGAGTGCATTCGATCTTCAGAGAGCTAATACTAGTAAACGAACACTTTTATAAAGATAGGAGGCATAACAGATTGGACAGAGCATAGATGAAGGCATACAAAGTTCTGATAAAGGTTTGATAACCCTGTACTGGGAGACCTATTTAGTGATAATCTCGTTGGAAGAAGAAGCTGAATTAAAAAGTTATGGTCCAAAAGTAAGACAAATGAGTGGTTCAGTGTGAAATATGTAAGATGTTGGTACATGAGTAGTGTGATGGAAATTGGAAGAAGCAATTTAAATAAGTCAAATGTTTGATAAAAGTGAAATGCATATGAGAGTAATAACTACATTTAAAGTTTATTTCCCATTATGGATGATTCTATACATTTTCTAAAACAATTCACATCGTTGAATTATTGTGAAAAAACAAACCTCACAGTTCTCAATATTAACAATATGCGGAATGGACTCATGTTTTTATAAAAGGAAAAGTTTTGACCAGTAGTAAGATATGATATTGTTATGCTTTCAGTAATTGGTTCTTCGTGAGGAAGTGGTTTGTAAATTATTAACTATATATTCGAAAATGTGGCGCAACAAGTACATTTAAAACAAAAAATTCCATGTTAGGACACTTTATCATCAATTGTGTCTATTTATTTATATACTTAGATTTGTTTTTTCTTACGGGCTTATGGAACAATAGATTTGATTTGTCACAACAATATCCTTCAACTTATTAAACAGAGATTGTAGGGACTTAGATTGTAAAGTCCCAACTCTAAAATGTTTCCAATTTATGGTGCCAAGAATACCAAACTTTTATTTTCAGTTTAAAATATTCCGTCACAGGTTGGATAAGTGCGAAGAACGTAATTCACTTATATCAAGAATATAATTTGCAAACATAATGGAGCATTTTAAAAATTAGTATCGGAAAATTATTAGCAATACTTACTCACAGAGAATCATTATTTATATCTGAATGCCAGTACATTTATTTAAAGGGAAATCAAAGGGATCTAAGTTCCGAAATTTAAAATCAAAAGAAAACTTAATGCATGTTCTATTACAAGATAGCATTTTATAAACATTTCAATTTACCAAATTTCGTAAAACATTAATATATGGAAACATAATGAGGAAGTAAATTTGAAGAAAAAACACTGCTTCAGTACAAAAAGTATGAGTGACACCTGAAAACTGAAACAGGGTCTATGTGCCACGTTTGTTCACTAGTATAGACTCAATGTCTTTACATATTTTATCAAATGTAGATATGCACAATTTTGGTACAGTCACACCATAGTACACATTCACACTACAAGTTTACTGCAAGATTCTCAGGTAAAGTTATTTGCATTCTTCTGGAAATATTCGGCAGGTCAATTTTATTTTCTGCTCTTGACGCGATTTATCCATTCAAGTTGCCCCACCTCCTAAAATGCTAGTTCTTCTTGTCTTCCCTTGTTTAGAATTTTGCAAATGATCTAGGAAAAATAATGATAAATTACACTTCTAAAAACACATGCCTATGATATTGCTGAGTGATTTTAATACAGAAAGCTTGGATAATATTTCATTTTCCAGTATTCACAAAGATATTTGTAGCTTTTTTATATTTGAAATTAATTTCTTCATTAACATAAACGAATGTTTTGGATTACTAGAGTTACTTAAGATTGCTTAAAAGTTAAAAGACTTTTGGCTCGAATACTTTGCATAATCGTTTTCTCTTTTCAATATCGTGGTCATAAGGGAGATAAAAGCATACGATAACCAAGATTTGTGACTGATTCGTTCAAAGAGGTCTTTAGCTACTATATACGAGAGCAACAACCGTAATTTTATTTTAATTTTTTTCTACACCGTTATTTGATTCTTTTATTAGAATAAATCAGTGAAAGTACTATACTTTTACCAATGAGGAAACAATCTAATTCCTTCATGTTCACTTACACTTTCAACCGATAAACATATGAATGATTTTTCTTTATTACATATACGAACACAAATGAAAACAAGCTATAATACATTTCACAGTGTATCAATGACTATAACACAGTACCTTCTGCAAGTCCACTGTGCTTACACACATGTGGCTAAAGTTTATCTTCATGTAAAGTAGGTATCGCTTTTTCTGCCATTTTCTGATGAACTGAAGTACTGTCTTGCGATCTGTAAATGAGGACTTACACTTGAATAGGCATGAAGCAAGTCTCAAGTCCAAATCTTAAAATAGAAAAGTTGTATTTAAACGTTTCTATATGGCAACGATGTTGATCATTGCCTGGATATTTTGGTGTAAACGCTTTACATGTTCTTGACATATTTAAGTCTCTGTGTGATATATATTTTTTTAGTCAGTATGGATTTCCATCCTGGGAAAATACTCAATATGTTCATAAATTTCGAATATTTGCTTAGTGCGTTAATCCAAGAACTTTTTAGGTGCCCCATGTTTCTTCTATTATTAATACAAACACATTCTTTTTCATCTTAAAAAACTTAGCACGTATATCTGAATGATAGACTTTACCATCTGGAACTGTGTAATATACTGTTGTTTGTCGACAGCTAGCTGTAGGATTGTCATGGCTTCTTCTGTTTAAATCATTAAGCTGCATTAGACCAAGAAGAACGGTATCTGTTTTCTTGTATGTACTTATACAAATGGGCATATAGCTGTTAATTTTGTTCAGCAGACAATTGCGACATTCCTCTACACAATCTGTAATTAAATTTAAGTAAATTACATTTATTTACACACACGCAAGTTACATAACACAAACAATTTGAACACCCAAAGAGCCAAGTTCGCGCTTGGATGTTTTTACAAAGCAAAAAGAAAGAAATGAAAATAAGAACGTCAAAAAATAAATAAGTACACTATATATAATGATAATGGTGTATCACCATCCTTTTTTAATATTATATTATTCTCCTCCAACATCTGCTTCAGTCGCCGCTCGTTGATTTAAATTTTAGGAAGGTTGCAAATTCTGGTGTTTACAACCTCGTTAGGGGTCCGTTTTTAAATTGCTTACATTATTATATATGTACTTATTGTCATTAATAGTTTTTATGTTTACTGTATTGTTAATATCTATTTTATATTGCTTACGAAATTCATTGTCTTGCGGATATAGACAAAGTACCAAAACCAAAATATTCACTGTTGAAAACACAATCACACGTGCGAAAATTTCTAACTGCTAACAGAACAACGCGGTTTTCCGTTTGGTACTGTGTAGTGGTACACTCTGGCGGAAATTTCACAAATCATAGCAGAAAAGTCGTACAGCTTCTGAGTCTTTGCCACAACACGGAGAAGCGAGTACTCCACGAGACCACGCCTCCCAGCTGTTTCACAAAGGAAACATAGGGAACCTTGAGGTTGCGCCTACAGCTACTATCTACTGATACTAAATATTCCAAGCACAACAAAATTTTGTTCTACTTCTTCCCATTCGTATGTGAATTACAAAAGTAGTAATTACTTATATTTTAATGAAAGCCTTCAATTACAAGCTGCGACTGATCTGCTTTATAAAATAAATCAATACCCCTTACAATATTTTGGCAACAGGGTGAACAAAACATTTCCTTGTGCTACCAGAGTAATATAAGAGGCTCTTACCTTTGATTCTGGAAGTTTGTTTGCAGCGTGTTATATATTCTTATAATTGTTGTATGCCTCCTCACTGTTCGTTAATCTGTTTCTTTCTTACAACATTTTAAGATTCCTTCATTCTCCTTCTTCCTTCTTATATAGAAAAGGAATTTATGTTATCATTAAGCGACGTCTTCACAAAGTAAATCTGAACACAGTGAAGGCAGCTATATCTTCAGCGAAACAGCAATTAAAAGATATACATTATTACGCATTACATATTGTGGCATGTGGTTTTGTTCGCGTGTCCTTTGTTACACTCTTGTAAAGTGTCAAGAGGGGGAAGGAAAACAAAGTTAATGCAAAGTTGTACATGAAAATATTTTCCCTTTACAGGATAACGTTTCTCAGTCCTATATGCACCGCAACGGGCGGCCGAGGTAGTTAAGGCGCGGACTCGTGAGCGGAAGGTTTGGGGTTCGAATCCCACCAGGACCGTTCTCCATGCCTGAGGTTTTTTCAGGTTTTCCCCGGTCCTCATAAATTAAATGACAAATGCCGGGAGGTACCCTAAACTTAGGCCTGGAACGCTTCCTTCCTTTAAAAAAAAATCCTTTCCCAATATATCGTTTCATCTCATGTATTATCAATGTACACAGCCTGTGGTGCCTCAGTAGTAAAACCGGGCGTTAAACATTATTCAAAAAAAAAGGGGGGGAATCCTGTATGCAAATACTCGCTAAGTTAAAAAAAAAAAAAAAAAAGATTAGAAGTTTTAACATTTGCAGCGTAAGAGGGGCAGCTTTAGAAACTTAATAGAATCTGTTCATGAATGTTATTATTCAGGCATCAACACTGAAATACTTAGAAAAGCTATGCGCAAAATAAATGATTTGCTAAAAAGGAAGTAAAAAGTACAAACTGTTAGTAAATAAATATCTGTTAGTTTAAAATAAAAAGAGAACACATTTTGCAACAGTAAGGGCTTACCAATAACAGCATTAAAGAATCATCGTTGCTAATACTAGATTCCGTTGAAAATTTCCCCTGTCGCATTGTGATGCGCAGTGCTTATTTTCCACATGTAAGCCGATTCTAAGTGATATGGTCTAACCCATTCAAAACTATGGAAACCTTAGTGAAGCATGTAAATAGTTTACATTATGCTGAAGAAGCAGTGAATCATGAAGTGTTGATATATACGTTGCATTGCTAATGAGCCTTGTGAAGGAAAACTCTCCGGCTGTTGATTTTAACAATAACTGAGTAAAAGTGAACAGGCGCAACATGAACGATCAGAGATAAATATCTGTATCACTGCTAAAAATAAAACTTCGAAATATCAGGGACATAATTCGTTGCTTTACCAAATATCATCACATGCATATAAGACTCCGTAAATCATAAATGGTTTATCCTTTTTGAAAATAATGTTACTTTGTATTTATGTTATCTGTAAATATAAAATTAGTTACTGATTACGAAATGTTGAATCGGTTAATAGAATTTTAAATAATTAGAGAAACGAATCCGTTAATATATTATAATATGCCTATTTGAGTTACGGGTCACATGAGCGCTTGTTTCTTGTACGCAGCCGCGTTCTACCGGCTAGTAACTCAAATAACCGCACTATATATGCATTGATAAGTTCTACAGAGTATATCTTATTACACCCTGAATTAAGTAAGTTTGGCAAAAGAATTTTCTTCCTACTAATTAGTTCAAAATGTATTAATTTATTTATGCATTTCGTACAATATCAATATGTACATAAAACTAACATTTCTGTGAGCAACAGGCCGGCAAAATGCACTACAATATGAATATCTGCTAATAAGGAAATACGTAATATGTTTCAAGAAAGTAAATGTTCACTTTCGCGGATCAGCATAGTTCAAGCGACTTGAACAGTAAATTGATTCTGCATTTCATAGAGCAGCTGCAGTCGGTTCCTTCAAAAATATTTGTGCATATATTTCCCCCCTTTATACCAAAATATGCAATTGATTATCGCAAAATAAGTTAAAAATGCACCTGTTGCTAAACTACTGACAATGCCATTTAGGTGAATATTAAATGAAACCTATACCACCGCCTGTGGTGCCTCAGTAGTAAAAACGGACGTTAGACACCATTCAAAAAAAAAAAAAAAAATCTTACACCACATGCACTTTTAATTTCATTGGAATCTTGTTTCTGTATAAGAGGTCACCCGTCACAATAGCATGTTAGCTACGTGGTTAAAAGAATTGGTGCAAGCTGCGTTGTAACGCTCACAGGTTTGCTGTTTAGTCTCTAACACATTAGCACACATTTTATTTCAGTTATTATGTCTTGCATTTCATGCGCATGTCCAACATATCATATTCATGTTATTTTTACACTGTTATGCAAAATATTTATCTTAAAAGACCATCCTGCTAAGAAAAGTAAATGCTTACTCAAACCAAAATGTCGTGCAGATTGCCAGAAAACTTGTTCCAAAGAACGGAGAAGAGATTGTTAGATCGGCACAAGGAGCTGCGCAACACGAATATTTGCTGGAAGATTTTTTCATAGTGTTTAATGACCGTTTTTACTATTGAGGCATCAAAAGGCGGAAGACATTGGTGGTACATGAGATGAAATGGTAATTTGGGAAATTATTTTTTTAAGGAAGGAAGCGTTTCAGGCCTACTTTTAGGGGTACTCCCAATATTTGCAATTTATGAGGACTGAGAAAGTGTGGAAAAACCTCAGATAGGGAGGACGGTTCTGGCGGAAATTAAAGAACGGTTCTTTAACTGTCTTTCTAGAGAAAGTATGTGCTCATATGAAACCATACGGCAAAGATTAAAGGAAGTAATCATTAAATCTCATCGCCCTGCCACTAAGCTACTTCTAACTGAAGCATAAGGGCATAGGGTTAGAATGGACAAAGAGGAATGTTGACCTTCCTCAAGCATAGTGGGATCTGGACTGACAAGAAGATATGCGATCTCACCAGCAAGGAAGACTATATCTGAATGAACCACATATGAGCCTTAGCATGTAGTTCGAGCTGATTACGGAAAGAACGACAGCACACTCTTGGCCTTACCGACAGGATTGAATTCAGAGTATAAACTGATTCAAATGCCAAAATGAATGACAAATGCCGCCTTTGTCGGTTTCGTGGAAAACACTTTGCTATCATCCTTTTGTGCCAGAATCCCAGAACAAGGGAATACATATTCATGCAAGATAGCAGTGGTGTGCATACCTAAAAATATTACCCAGGATTGGCCAGGGAGACGCCTAGAAATAATCTTGCCTCCAAGATCCGCTTATCTGGACCCAAAATGAACATGTGTTGGCCTTCAAGGTTCAGGAATGGGAAGAACGGCGAGCTGACAGAGTGCAAGAAAATGTGGTTTTTTCATGTAATGGAGTTGTTGCAACATAATCAGCGTACCTAAAGTTTTGCACTTGTTGCAAACATGCAGGAAAGAACACATAATGTAATTACAGCTTCAGGTCATTACACCAAATTCTAAACACGAATTTTTCTTTTCAATTCTTTGAAATCCAAAAGGAAAGTTTAGCAATTATCTCTTTAATATTTTTCCACATGAAATAAATTATTTTTTCAAACGGAAAGACATTCTAAAACGTTTTATTATTATTAAGATACTATTCTGGCTTCAGATATAACAAAGCAGTTTTGTGTTCCTTTTTAAAAGCATCGTGGCTATTTTTATTCTGCTCTTCTTTCTTATAAATCATGAAATTTTTTGGCAATATTCATTATGTAAAGTAGAGTTCCTGTTTAATTTTAATGTCTTATGCTAACGATCCAATTGTGCACACCTGTTTTCCGTCATTGACTGTAACAAATTAACGCTAACTTCCGGCTGCCAGTGTGGATCTGATTCTGGCCGAGTTCAGTTTAGTTATTACGAATGGTGTGTTTTGTTCTGTATTGTTCCTTTGTTGCATAAGTTCCTTTGTTATTTTGGTGATTGCATTAGGAACTTGCAGAGAATTCACATGTTCCATTGCTGTTTTTGTGATTGGAGTTCAAAATTTACATTTATAGCGTAGTAACAAATATATTTAATATTTATTTTAAATAGCATTTGTACATTTTCTCATTAGTTACAAATAATTACAATAATTTAATGCTTCATTACGTAATGTGTTATGATAAAACTTCTATTTAGCACAAAAAGAAGAAAAAATATATTGATGAGGCGCCAAACATTCTCAAATAGCTTGTTAGGCCTGTTATTTCCAATGCTAGCGGTAACTGAATGTATGTGTTGTTAACATTGTTCCAGTAATCAATCTGTAATGGCTAGTTTCATTTTCGTGTAACAATACCTGCTTTATTGTTGTTTATAACAAGTACATTTTCATCCATTATCAGTTTTAGATAGCATATTACTAAAACACTGAAATAAAAGCATAGAAGTCCATAGTGAATACACATGGCTGCTGCTGCTGCTTGCATGTGCCGGATTCCTGAAAAGGATGTAATAACAGAAGTTCATAAATAAAGGGAATCGTATTATGTTTCACATGCATTTACAGCAAAGAGCGAATATATTAAACATAAAAACGCAACGGAAAGGAACGTGGGAGACGCGAACACTAGATTCGTAACAAAGCCGTACTCAGCTATTACCACTGCCCTTTTCGGCTCGGCCACCACACGCGGTTATAAAATACACATTTACTACAGGTGTATAGCGTTTTATTTTTTGTCTCGCTCGATATTTAATACATATATACACGCCGTTATTATCTGAGCTATAGGTAGCTTTTCACTAGTTTTGTGCTATTTAGTACATATTAGAACATAGTAATTAAATGACGATTTGAAAATCTTCGAATGAACACAGGCTAAATTGGCTCTCTGAACTTGACTGATTTAATTTTCATACTCTCTTTGCATGTCCCTGAACGTAAGACCCGGAAAAGGTGCACATTCACTTCCTTTAAACATAGTACAATACAATAAGCAGGGCACTAAAGTGCTCAAGAAATACCAAATAACATTCGAAAGTTCACAGCTATTGAAATGATTATATGCATAGTGACATCGCAAGACTTTTGACCCCTCTGTGGTATTGGGGCAAGTTTTGCTTATTCTATGAACTGTCATTCAGAGGGATGAAGATTTATCGACTTTTGAGGCTTGATGTTGCAGTGGTTTCTACCTTTCCATTTAGGGACTGAATTATTAGCACCTTTTTATTATAGACCACAGATTAAGAATGAGGTGTTCAACAACACAATTAAGCTTTCCTTTCATGTGTTTCAAATGTATCCTAAGGTGTGAAACATATGATTTGATTATGTCTGGCCTTAATCCTATAACACGCTAGGGTATATCTTTTATTTCGAAACCCAGAACCTTTGCGAAATTGGAAGCATTGGGACCTATTATTGATGAACATAAATATGCGGATGGTAGGACGCACAATTATAGCTCCCGGAATGTAGATATTGAACTGCAAATGTCTTCAATTAGTGTTATAGAGGTGCAAACTTTGCCTGACTGGAATTCCAGCCGGCAGAATGATGTACAAAATCAAGATACTCAGTATTGATATTGCCATGAACTAGGTCATTCTATTTCTCAGTGTAGGAAATAAATGCGGGCCGAGAGTAAGCAAAATAGTCCAGTTGAAGGTCCTTAATCCCATAATAGTTAACGCCAAGGTGTTACTAGTACTAGTAACAAAAGATCTGTTCAGCTCCATGTTTCGGCTGTTGTCGTTCCGCCTAGCCCCAGACCAATCTATTGAGTTATTGTAGGTACTCGGGGTGGCATTGTTTTAATCTGCTAATTCGTGCACTTTAGTTCACTTTTGTTTCCTTCGGGGCTTTCGTGCTGCCACTAAGCTTAAAGTTTGGCCCCAGTAAATGAATTGTCTTTCTGTTAGAGGGCAATCTGTGGTAGTTTTGGACATAGTTAAGTATATCATTTGACTTTATGGATATGCTGGACCGGGGTATAATCCGGTCATCTTGTTCTATCTATAGCAGCCCGATGTTCCTGGTTCCCAAAGTGATTCCGATTGTCTTGTCGGTACTTCACGTCATTCTTGACTACTTAAAAATGTATGGGTGTAGTGGGGTTTCATTTCGTATAGCCACTGGCGCTCAAGTTTTAAGGACACTGCTTGACAAGATAATTTCTGATATTAAGTTTTAATTGGTCTAGAATTATTACTGTTTATTCGCCTGATTTCCAAACTCATATACAGCATTTGGGACAAGTGTTTTCTCGGTTACAAAAAGCACCGTGCGTTTCGCTGCTACTCAATCTCCTTTCTTGGTCATCTGATTTCTCCGTTCGGTGTTGAGATTGAAAGGGAGATCACAATTTCTTTCCCCGCACAACTTTGTAGGTGCTGAAAGAATTGTGGGCTTGCTAAAATGTTTATTCAATGCTATATTTACTTTTTCTCAGTGTGTGAAACCTTGTTAATCTTCTTCACGATCAACCGATCATATACTGGATATGTTGTTGCTGCTGATTTGCTTCAGGAATTTCCGGACTGTAAATGCCTTCCGAACGCTTATTGCTCCAGAAGGAAATTCTCAGTTTACCAGAAGGAATCTATAGCAGCTTCCTTTATCGTGGAAAATTTTCGATTATCTTGAGCTTAATACATTTACTTTGGAGTACAACAGCCGGTCATTAACATGGGCGCTAGCTTCTTCGCGTTTTTTGGACTGATTGATCCGTTGGGCGGTCATTACGCCCATCCTTATAGCATTTTGCCATTTTTCCGAATCATTCATGAGTATTTTGGAGTATCAGAGACGTGACCGCGAGCTTTTGAAAATTACCTCAGATTAGATTATATCAGATTGTCCTCCAAAATAAAATTCAGAATCATACACGGAAGAGAAATTCGAAATGTTTGGGATCACCTCGTTGATACTCAGATTACTAGTGAATGCTTGAGGAAAATGGCAAAATGATACAAAAAAGAGCACAGACTCACCCCTTGAATCCCCGTATTGGACTTCCGACCTTCATACGTCCTCATTAACGAATAGTGATATATGTGATCGCCGCATTTCGCAGTTCTAAGTTACCCGCATGCATTTATGACGAATAGGACGTTTAATTACCGTTTTTCAAAGTCACATTAGTACCTTCAGGTGGGGCAGACTGCTACCAACATCCAAAAATGTAACCAAAAGGAAGGCGGCATATTAGAAGGGTCTGTGAGTAAGGTTCTCCTTGGTCTTAAGCACTCTTTGTACATACTCGTAGACTTGCATTTAGTATAGCGCCATTACGGTTGCTATGAACAAATCGACGATGACTGGGGTTTCACTAACGATGATATTATTTTTTTTTTATCAACGGAGAAACACATCTAATGCAGCCACGGCTCCTAGACGGTATGCCCAGTGTTGTTCAAGAGACGTCTGCCTTCTTTAAAAGCATTTTGCTGAAAGGAGCTGCAATTAAGAGTTAGTGGATCACTCAAGACGTACTGCAATAAGGCTATACCCATTTGTGACAATCCCAACCTTGAACAGAATGCACTAAAACACTTTTAACACAATCCTAGTAACTAAATAAATAATAGCAACTAGAAACAGTAAATAGTAGTGACGGCACAACAATAATTAATAATACTTCGGTATTATAATATGCAAATTTTAATGTTACTTAGGGCAAAGATGAACTGCAGTTGCGCTAGGGGTGCCTTAAACGGCAATACAAACCATCCTGGAGACACACTGGCACCCATAAAAGCTGTACCTACATCAGCATCATCCTTAGAGAGATGATTATGGGCGCAAGGTAACATTCTGCACAAGAGCTGCAGTTGTATTACAACAAGATCCACGGTTTATCAGGCAGGTGCTGTGAAGCAATGAATGCTATTTTGCAAATTATTCCACATTCACAATCCCCATCATTGAAAACAGCAAATCCCCATTATGTTTGTGCACAGCACATGAAAAAATAAAGGGGCGTTAATGAATGGTGTCATGGCTACATTATTGGGCATATTTTCAAAACTCCTAGTCTTACTGACCAGCGTTATTTGGAATTTATTAAGACTTAACTTGGCTCTTGAAAACCTTCTAGAAATGAACCACTCCAGCTAGCACTTCACCGAGCATGATGGTCCATCGCCTCACAATTTTAGAGAAGTTAGGAAACATTTTCATGCTCCATATCCTGAACGATAGATACGTCTTTGTGGCCATCTCTAACCGTGGTCACCACGTTTGTTCGATCTAATCCCCTGGATTTTTCCTGTGGGGTTCTATCGCAGCCAAAGTATATGAAACAGAACGCAAAGAGTACAGAAGAATTTAAGCGCAGATTTCGTAAAGCCTGTGCTACAGCGACACCGAAATGCTAAGACATGTCCATACTAATACTGCGAGGGTTGTTATTTATTGTATGGACCGTCAGGAAAAGGTTTTGCACGTAATTATTTACTATAAATAATAGTAGAATAGCAGTAAAAAACTGTATGTTTACAAAGTTTCACCCTTATATTAATAATTCCTTGAGGATAGTCAGGATAATACTAAATTACAGGAAAACAGCTCAATTGTGATATTGGATTCCTAGGTAAGAGCTATCACAACGTTCCGAATTAAATGTTATAGGTAACCCGGATGCAGCTGCACTTAAACAACAGCTACATGTTTTAAAACAATTATAATAGAACCTAAACAGTTCTCATGGTATGCAGCAGGCAAAATTGCAAAGGTACATTACATTAAATACCTAAAAAATTGTTACTATTACACTTTATACTGTAACCTCATCAAATGAACCGCTTGGGCTAGGCAGCGTGTGTGTTGTGGCTGTTAGCTTACTGACCTTCCAGTGCGCGGCCGTCCGAGTGTTTACATCTGCGTCACCTGCAGGAACTAATGCCTCATTGAAATGCCCTTGGATTACACATCCTATTCGTCATCAATGCGTTCGGAGAAGCGTAACATTGTAAAATGCAACGGGTATTAAGTTTACCTTAGTAGTAGTTGATGCTATTTCTACATATGTACGGATTACCTCAGTTAGCTACGCTATCTCTATATTAAGGAACTTATTTATCTCGTTTGGTCACCTGTTAGTTTCTAATAATCACTTACATTTTATTTCAAACGCCTTCAAATATATTTGCTTTGACTACAGAAATAATCATTTCACTATAACATCTAATTATTCGCATCCTTCTCATGTCGAGCACATGAACCTGAGCTTATGGGCTGCTACCGCGAGGATCATCGTCGTTGGGATGCTAATATTTCCCAATTGCAATTTGTCTTTAACAATACCCATCATTAGGCTGATGGATCTGTCCGTTTTGAGTTAACATTCACTTATGTGCCAAATTCGCCCTTGAGTAGCTTGTGCAATTAAGTGGATTGTCAGATAATCCTCTCCTGGTATAATTCACAATGCTTGGCGAAATTTAATTAAAACGTACTCATGAACGTTTGCGTGCTAGGTATGATGAAGGTAGGCTTCCTAGTGCTTTTCAGCTTGGCGACGGGTTATGTTCTACTGTTATCCTTGTGAAATTCACGGTTTTGCTGCTAAATTGGCTCGTGAAATTCACGGTTATGCTGCTAAATAGGCTCCGAAGTTGATTAGCATTTGAATTTGTAGATTGAGGCAATGCTACTATCAAGAACCTTTAGAAAGGACCTCTCCGAAATGTTCAGTCTTGCAGTTAAAACAGATAAATAGTCTTTCCACTTGTTCACTTTTATTTTTGACATGTTTAAGCACGAGCCGATTTTATTCATATCTACCTTTTTTCCCCTTTCTCTAATTATGCAGGTTCTAATATACTTGTATGTTCTATTTATTAAATCTTTAATTAATTTCCCAGTACATCCTAATTTTAAGTAATGATGTCATAAAGCGAGTGTATATGTGTATGTATATATTAACGGTTATGGATTTAATTTTTGTTTGTTGCTTTATTTCTGGTCTTTATAAAGCTTAAATACTCTAGATTTACTTCCTTATAAACATTAGTAATTATATTAAAATGAGAAAATGTTTCAGAGATAATTAATATCTTCTATTTGGCAAGTTTGAAATTACAATTTCGGTGCTTGTACGCGTAAGTCACTGTTTATCTTTTAAAATAAATTATTATTATTATTATTATTATTATTATTATTATTATTATTATTATTATTATCGTTAAGATTGTTATTTTTGTATTTTGAGAAAAGTATTGGATTATTTTGTGGATTTTTTTCCGGAGGTGCATGTGTGTCAAACTGTATTTCTCTTTTTATACTTAATAACGGCTAATCTGACATAGTGACCATTTATTATTCTATTTAATCTTATACTATGTTTTGCATGCTCTACTGAGCACCCATATAGCACACCGTTCTCGTTTCATCTTTCCTGAAATTACTATGCACTAGAGCTTATATTGCAATTTCCCTTTGAGTACTAGTAGGGAGCATTTAATATACTGGCCACAAGAATCTTGGCGACTCTATAGAGAATCCAGCTCTGCTAGGGAAATTTCAAAGCCTCTCTTTTGATTTCAGTCTTAACACGCCATTAGCAAAGCTCGGGAATATTTCCACGGCTTATTCTTCAAGGGGTTAGCGAAAAATTAGCTTCAATTTTTAGTTCTGCCGTTATCGCCACTGTCCCATGTCTGCAAAAATGGGTTGTTCGCTTAACCCTTCGTTTTCCAGTCAAGGTATTGCTGCCTGACTTCAGTCTTGATACGCCACTTCAGCTGAGTTACAGACACGAGGCTACTGCCTGTCTTTAGGAACGTTTGACATAATTTCCATACTTCTGTTTAATATGAGTAAGCATTCAATTTAGAAGAACCCGGTTGCTCCCTTATCAAATTATGTACATATTTTATTAGGTTTTGGGTGCGGGGAAAAGTTCCTATTTCTAATTATTTTGCGTGTACTATTGTTGTGTAGCGTTTGCCCTATAAGAGCGTATGTGAATCCTTGATAATTTCGGCAGTTCCGGTTTTTATTGTAGGTTGTATAATGTTATCGGTAGTTGATTTAAATAATTAACTATTGTTCGAGAAGTATCTTTTGTAAGTTGAAGAGTGTTAATAAACTCCATTACAGCATTAATTTTGTTTTATGTAATTTTTTAAAGGCACCATCCATACATGTAGTAATGAAGGCTTCTTGGCGACGTCTCCAAGTGCTGCCGTTTACTACTGTTATAGACTAGGCAGGCTAATGGGAGAACGTGCAGCGGTGGGAGGCTGGAGCAACGGTGAACGCTTTAGCTTAAAAAACCATGTATGAATAAGACAGCAATACATACTTTTTCAGTCTTAATTATCCATTTCCAGAAACTTACCCATTTCATGTTAAATTGGTGTTATTATTAATTCTCCATTTCTTTCATTTTTTCGAGACGATGACTGGCCAAGAGATGTTAGTTAAAGGCTTTAAGTTTAAATTATAATTCCAAACAAATATATACAATTTTCAATACAAAGTTGACATTCAAAATGTGAATTACAATTTAATACCACCAAGCGCTGATTAAAGGCTTAGATCAGCTGGATACTACTACTCCTATTTAAATGAATGACTGCACACTTAACTTTTCTCAAATGGAGTTTACGGGTCGTCCAATTCGATGTATTTAAATAAACTTCTATTTATACCGGACGGATTTAAAATCCAGATAATATTTCTGTTTGTGCGCTTTCAATAAATTCTTATAATTAGAATATTTATTAAGCTAATACTTAAAAGTAAAAATCAAATTATTCCTTAAAGCTTTGTGTATATGCAAAATTGTTTTAAACTTAAAAAAAATCCCTAAGATATAATAGTGACGTTTGCGAATTTAACATTATATTTACATTTTGTTTCCAAAGGGAATCTAATAAAAAAAATACGATTCGTCCTTTCAAGAAGAAGTGGCAACACGGCATTCTGAAGGCTATTTCTGATGCGTAGACCAGGATTTAGAAAGTTTCCCATTCATTGCTGTACAATGGTACTGTGATGACTTAGCACAGGTTTTATTGTTATGTCTTTTCTAGAAATTATTCAGATATACGCAGAAATATACAGAAGATACTGCCGACAGTATCGGATGCTTTCATGAATAGCATTGTGCACCCAAGGATATATATATATATATATATATATATATATATATAAAGTTATACAGAACGCATATATATGAGGACTGAGCTTGACACATGCATAAAAGGTTTAATAACAATTAAGAGAAATGTATATATGTCTTTTAATCGAGAAGCTGTTGTGCAGTACCATGTTTTAGCGTGATATTCTTTGAAATATCACAAAGTCGCATCACAGCCCTCCCTGTAGTACTTAAAATTATGTTCTTATCAGAACAAACTCTGCAATGACGAGAAATTCCTTTCACTGGTTATTGTGTTAAATGCTTTGCTTCAAAGAGTGAGATCTGAGTTGCAGTTGTTGAAGTCCTTCCATAGTAAGATCTACAAGTTTCTTTTTATGTGTGTATGTGTGTTTGCCTTCCGTTTTTACTACTAAGACACCACAGACGGTGTACGATACGTGAAATGAAATGGTAAATTGGGAAAGTATTGTTTTTTTAAGGAAGGAAGCTTTACAGGCCTAAATTCAGGTTACCTCCCCGGTATTTGCCATTTATGAGGACTGAGGAAAACCTGGAAAACACCTCAGTCACGGAGGACGGTCCTGGTGGGATTCGAACCCCAATACTCCCGCTCTCGAGTCTGCGCCTTAACGACCTCGGCCAACCGTGTCAGTATATTGAAGGTGCTGAAGAGGGTACACATAGATTGAATTTGTTTGTATTGTTTTCATGATTAGCATATCTAAAACACGTTCTTTTGTTGTTAAGAATGTTTAATGATAAACGTTTAATCTTGAGATTATGAGGCCTATTATTAGTATTTTTTGAAGTTTACGTAATAATATTTGTGATTTGTAATATTTTCAATGCATATTCAGTAGCATGTTTCAGTAACAGGTGCATTTCACAATATATATTGACACATTTAAAGTAAAACATTCTCTCATATTGTTAACAATGTTGATATATTTAGTGATTTTGGCACAGTATCCTACATACAGTTTGTGTTTTGTGTTAATTATTATGGTGAATAAATTAATTATGTGAAGTGAAGTGGAGGGAGGGAAGTGAAAAAGCAATTAAATTTCACACCACAGCTATTTCTGTGCCATATTATTATTATTATTATTATTATTATTACTATTATTATTATTATTATTATTACTATTGTTATATCGTCAGCGCCAAAAACTGAAAAGGGAGAAGCTACTAAAATAAGGATAAATGAATTATATTAGATATATAGTAAATAAAAACTATGTAACTTTGTTCAGAGCCATAGAACAATTAGTCAATTTACGTCCATTTTCAAATATTAACAATGTTATATCATTAAATAGGCACGTGTACATTACAGCCAGGGGTAGCCGAGGTCGTTAAGGCGCGGACTAGTGAGCGAGAGTTCTGGCGTTCGAATCCCACCAGGACCGTCCCCCCTGACTGGGTTTTCCCCAATACTCATAAATGGCCAATGCCGGAGAGGTTCCCTAAACTCAGGCCTGGAACACTTCCTTCCTTAAAAAAAAAATCCTTAACCAATTCATTCCTTCATCTCATTTATCATCAGTGTCCACCGCCTGTGGTGGTTCAGCAGTAAAAACGGGCGTTAAACACCATTAAAAAAAGGTGTACATTATTGAATACCTTTGATTTTAACCACGAAATAATTGCATTTTAACTTCAATATAAAGTGAAGCTGGGAAGCATTCTAGAGAATTCCATGTTTACAATTTATGTAGGGTCATCTTTTCAGGAAATAGTGATGCTAAGAAAGTATTATTATTATTATTATTTTCCGAATAAACATTCCAAAAAATGGTTTCACAGAACATAGTAGAATAAAATGGGCAAGGAAGACCTATGAACTTTATGCATTGCTATATTAAACTAAATTTTGGCAAATTATTAATATCAGAAAATTAGTCTATTAAATACACACACACACACACACATATATATATATATATATATATGAAATTACTTTTATGTGTAAAACAGGACACGTTTTATTGATTTTATTTAGAACTTCGTACGGTTAATTGAAGAATCACATTGATATGACTTCAAATAGTAGAACTAATTAGATACACGCATTCGAACAAATTAAGAATGTTGAAGTTTCTGTTAGCTTTATTCAATTATTCCAGAATATAATATTCTTTAGCCGGAGATAGTAAAAGCGTGTGAGGTTTCATTTAGATTCTTCACATTTATCTTGTCATACGCTAATTTGTCACCTAATGACGTAAGTTTACCTTCCTTCTTTCTATAAATGATTTAGGTTACTAGCATTACGTTATGAATACTACGTTCTTACTCTGAAGCATTGTCTGTCTACGTTAATGTTAAAAGAACATTATCAATGGTCGTTGATTATCGTTCAGTTACTTACAACTACTTTGCATGAAAAGCTGTATTAGGCAGATGCATTTCGGTATGCACTTTGTTACAAATTAACCTAATATATAAATTCTTTGGCGGATTTAAAGGAAATTATGTGTTTTCAAACATAATTTAGAATTTGAAATGAGAATCTGTTTGAAAAAGAATGGTATTTAAAAATAATTGAAGCCACCTACAAAATATATTTGAACACAGCTGTTGCAATTTAGTTCATTAGCCCTTGCAGATATTAGATAGTGTTAATTAGAAGCGTGGTTAATATTCTTAGTTACACTGTTATTTGAAAGATTAAAAGTTTTCCTCAAAAATATGATTTAGGAAAGCGTCGCGATACGATAAATATATAATTCGAAACATCGCATATGTTACGAATCGAATTTTAAATAAATAGAGCAAATCTGCAAATATACTGCAATTTTATTTAATAAAAGCACAGACTTCAGAAAATGTTTACTTAATTATTATGCATTTCACAAATCTTTTCGTCCAATATTGAACCTCATTTAGCAGCAAAGAAAGCCCCCGCATGGTTGAACATGACAAAAGAAAATGCCTTATTCTACATTCTAGAGAGAGAGAAAAAATAAACAACTTCACGCAATACGTTCTGAAGCTTTATGATTTGGTTTAACAAACACATCACCAGCTGCTTTTCCCATTCATTCCATATGATTTCTATTGGAGCATAAATTTCTTTCCTTGCCATGAAACATTTTTAAGGAGCTCTCACGAATGCATTAAGGTTATAATGTATGATATGTTGTATTATTTACACACCCAAAAGTTCAATTGCTACGACAGTTTACAAGTAAACAAATATCGCATTTAAGTTATCTTTCGCTCTGTGTTACATTTCTTTAATAGCGTTTAACACCCGTTTTACTACTATGACACTACAGACTGTGAGCACATTGATTATACATAAGATAAATTGGCATAAAAAAATTTTTTTGAAAATAAAACGTTCTAAACTTAAATTTAGGGTACCTACAGGCCATTCACCATTGGTAAGGACTGGGGAAAACCTAGAACAAACTCAATCAGGAAAGACAATCCTGGAGGGATTTGAAACGCAGACCTTTCATTTCCCCTGCTTTGGGAACCTCAGCTATCCTTGTCAGTGCTGTACCAAGGTGCTGAATTGTTTCGAAATATGCAGTGACGGTATTATAAAAGCACTGAATTCTAACTAGCAAATTGAACTACGAAACTTGTCGGTACATATAACATTCTCAAAGCTCCAAAGAATCATGGCGAAATCTTAGTTATTAGGAAAAGTTCTTCAGTTTTCTGTTATTGTAATAATTGTCTTTTTGAGTCATATATGCTCTATTAAGACTCTCAAGAATATTTACTTATTTTCAACTTCTTATATTCGAGTTGCACAGTCCACTGCATATTTAAGCCTTCAAATGCATGAGAACATGTTACCATGTCTGATCTACAATCCTTTTCTTTGTATTGGTATAAGTGTCCACTACTTTCCTCAGCACATTGACATCCACATACTTATTTAAATAAGTGAATGATGACGGGACCTAAACGATAAAAGCTCTTGCCTAGCATGTTATACAGCAGTTTTTGTAAATGACAGTGAGACTTACTGTTACGATAACGGCCCTAAATCACTCATTCGCCTAGACCAGAGTCAACAAAACAAGCAGTTGAGTGTATAATTAAGCCCAAGAACAATGAAAATAGTAAGAGATAAATTCTACCAAATTCATGATCGTGCAGAGAGAGATTATAAAAACGGGGTTTCAAAGGAAGCATTGAGGGCCAAAAGAAGACAAATATTAGTAATATACAGAAGGAAGTCCATAATAAAAACAATACCAATATTATAAGTATTTCAGAAGGAAGAGCCAAACATGAGCAACAAACTACTGGTGGAATAAAACGAGCAAAAGGAATGACAAAGAATAAGGAACAGAAGGAAACAGAAAACGATTTAGCTATTACCCTATACTAGTAAAAGAAACAGTGAATGGCGGGTTATTCTTGAGTAGCAGAAAATGGTTAGCTTTAAGATAAAGAAGCTGAAATATTGCAGTGGCGCAAATAGTTACTTTCGGTATTAAATAATCCAAATGCAAAGTTTTAAACTGCAATGTGCTCATCCTTTCCATAGGTTTATTCTCAGACATGCCAATAGATTTCCCACGAGTATACCGTTCCCCTGCCCCTCGTGTTAAACCAAGCCGAGTGCCGTATTGATTCCAGAGAGATCCAGCTTGGACCAGGGTATGCATCCCTACTGGCGAACCGAAAGGCATAACACATGAGCATATACCTATCTGTAGAGATTCGCGACACGTGTTAAAGTGAACTGCTTTATTCTGAACAAGATTTTCAATATGTAGCTTATTTTGTCATATTTGAACACACACATCTTAGCTTAAACACTGGAGCAATCGTGGCTAACTTGGCAGAGTTTCAGGCGTCAACGTGATTATTTGTATGGGATGCTGCAAAGCACGTAAATCTCTTGTATAATGGCGTCATACGCATTTGACAAGAGAACGATATGACGTATTCTGCGGCTTTAATGACTGTGTAGCGTAGACAATCTGAATTTCTCTGAAATTTTGTATTAAATAATTTTGGTAAAGTCTCTGAAACAGAAAATTGGCCATTATGTGTATTGGACAATTAAACGCACAGAAAACAGATATACAATTTCCTGAATTGACTATTGGCTTGTCGCTCTTATCTTAAGCTGCACGTTTGAGGTACACTAACCGCCTGAGGACACTACATTCTCTGTATAGCTAAGTCATCCTGATTACCGAAACACCCCATGCAACAACCAGACCACCTGTTGGGTAGTTAAGTGCGCACTTGTGATTGACCTTGAAGGCATCGGATTGGACTACTACTATTACTACTCTGTTTTGAATTATTTTGTAGTGGTGTTAGGGTATGCAAATTACTCAGGTGATGTTAGTAGTTGCAATGTAACAAAGAAGCAAAGTAATTTATGTATAATAAAGGAATGTTCATGATTTATTTATTTCAGGAATAAAGAAATAAGCTGCAAAATATGGAGCGAGTGCTAAAAAGTATAGTGCGCACTACTATTCCAAAGTTTGCACATATAAACTCAAAATTTAAAGTTATTCAATAAGATTAACAAAACGGACCAGCATAAAACAGAAATGTCAAGTTCCTGAACATGAAAGTAGTGAACACTGCGCCTATTTAATGAATGAATGTGTCTGTTACAATATCTTCATTTTCTCTTGAAAGTTTACAAAATTCAGGAACCATCTCCTTTGGGTATTGCTTTTCCTACTACACTGAATGAAGCTTTTGGTTCATGCATGAAATACGGCCGTTTTAATTCAACTTATCCTTTTTTCAATAATGATTTCTACACATTCCAACATGCCAGTCTTTAATACCCAGCTTACATTTACTTTTAATATAATCCATTAGTAAATATAATTATATATTTTATTATAATTATGTTAATAATTATCAAGTTCCACACACTGCTCCATTAGGGTATAATAAGGTATTTTAAGCATAAAACGCTAATGCACTAATGATGAAAATAATAATTTCTAGATTACACACTCTTTCCTATCCTTCACACCACTCAGGCCAACACCTTGACAACATCTGTTCGCATAGACAAGACTTCGGTTACAATATAGGAATTAGATTTCTGGCGGAAACTTTGTTCGTCATTTCATTATTAAGGTTCAAATTTATGGCTTTCGGAAACAAAAAGTGTGTTATTTCCAAAATCAAAGTTATCTGTGAATGGATGAGTGGGCAGGTACGGCTAGTTTCCGTACTAAGGACCGCCTGAGTTTATACGTTATGTGTAGGACACATCAACAAAAAACTATCTGCAGTGAATTTGTGTCCGTACCTAAGCTTTAAAAAGGTCTTGTATTTTATCATGTCGGTGTGAGAGGGTCTCACTCCCAAAGGAGGAAATTCATCATATACTCTTAACCATTTTACAAATGTTATAAGTACAAACATTTTAAATTTTAAAACTTGGCATGAATTTCATTTCTTTTCCATAAATTGGCATAACAACGATTAGGTCAAACGATAATATCTAACCAATTCAATCATAGAATTTCTGTGTACAAAAAAACTTGCTTGTTTAACAGCGTTCAGCTAGTAATTTAGGTCCACAACTTTGTCAAGTCTATTGGGTGTTAATAATAATGCTTCTACTGGTGTTAAGTCCCAGTATAAATGTGCATACGTATGTAACTTGCAGGGCATCAAGTGTAACCGGCTCAGAAAATAATGATTATTACCTAACAACAAAATTTACTTTCACAAGTTTGTCTAAAATAAGTATAATTATATATATTGACAAAATATTATCAATAATGACTACCTGTAATTATTATTGGCCACCCCAATGGACAGAACATAGAAATATATTATACACATGAATAAGTTTAGAAACCAAAAAATATAATGCAAGCAAAGAAGGGCAGAAAACCAAATTGTATAAAAGGAATGTCAATTGTAAAAAAAGAGAGCTATTTAAAACTGTTCTGTAAGGATACTAGATTGCCGTACAGGTAGACCAGCTATCACGATATATTTTACCCCCTTTTGTTCCTACCACTCTCCGCAAGTTATACCTTTTCCAGATAATGAAAAAAAGCTCGCATCATGAAGCCAATGACTTGCATATTTTGCAGTTTACTGTATTTTTTAACGTATTTCGTTCTGTACGATCATTGTTGTAGAATATGTTGTCCACTGGTTAGGACTTATTTTGTTAATGACCATAGATGAAAATGAATAACATGCGGATATCTGTTTAAATTTGTTCATTTTCTTAAGTAATCAGAGAAGTAACACTTCTCTGTGCCAAAACATGAATACATCTATTAAACCTCAGAAATAGTGAAAGTGGGAATAAAGACGAATCACCAAAACTAAAATATGTGGCACCATTTTCAACTTTTGACACTAATGCAATAAGCGTTGAACCATCTACACGTTGTAGGAAATTCCAAAGATTAAGAAATGTAAAATAACTGCACAGAACTTGCATATACACCAAAAGCTCTAGGATTATTAAGTGGAAGAAAGATAATATTTGTGGGAAGGAAACAACTTTAATGTATTCGCCTAGCTGGTAGATCGACAGTTCTGAACTAGCTAGACTAGAGTCGGAAGCAGCTATCTGTGCGGGTCTTGCCTGGCTACTGCGCAGAGAGAGATAGCTATATTTGCTGAGGTGCCAAACTTCCGTGTCCTGGCATGCTGTTTGATTGAGAAAGGAAAGAAATCATACATATAAAGTAAACTAAGATAATTTGCTATGGAAGATGATAGCATTAGTGCTGCATGAACATAAAATACTTACAAATTGTTTACTCGCTGTCGCTGTGACTTTCGTCGTCCTCTGAGTCGTCTTCTGACTCTGGTTGATTCAGGCTGACGATGACAGAGCTTCAATCACCCCTTTTTTTCCCCAAACCCGGCCAGGACCGATGGATTTTTCGGGCGTAAAAATCCTAAGTATGTCTTCCTTCGGAAGGGAAGTAAAGCCGTGGGTTCCGTGTCGTACTTTTACGGAACGAAAAAAAAACCTCAAGCCTGAATGAAGAGGCCTCTGTGGAAAATTTGTCGGCCGTTTCACGCCCTGAATAGAATGGGACGCTAATGACCTGAGATGTTAAAGAGCTTCCGTAAATAAATCAAATCAAACGCTGTTTCTTATCAGCTCTCGCTTTGCAGTCTTTCTGTATGTCTTAAACAATTTTCCCCACACTGAAATTGTTACACTGTCAACTGCATCGTGTGTAAGTTTTTCTACGTCAACAAAGTTTTATATTCGGCAAAGTAATGCTTTGCTCTTGACAAAACGAGCTCGCTGGGATTGTGGTGGCTGTGATAAGGTGGAAGTCTCATTACCCAATGACCATGGTTCCTGGCGATAATGTCAATTGCGTATATTTTGCACCCTGACTTGTTTCTCTTTGCTAACTGCAATAATTTCACCCTTGTCTGTGTTACAGAACCCGGAATTTTCTTGCTGGACAACTAAGCAATAGTGCCCGCCTTTCTGGTGTTTGTGCCAGCAGTTTTATCTAATTGAAATGGCATTATCCATTAAAATGATAGAGGTAGGCACTATATGAGCTAATAATTGTTCTTTAAATCATTTTCTGAACAAAAAGTATTTCATTTCAGAATGATACTCTTTAGTAGTTAATTTTGTTCTAAAAATTAACTTCCATTGCTGAACAAACCCCGTTTTTGCAGAACCGACATGGCAAACAATATGCCGCCCTCTCTTACCGATTGAAACTTCGACGCTTCCAGAGCCATCTTCACTTGTCCAGCACATCTTTGTGTAGCTCTGATTCATCCACGTTTCATCTAATTATTAGATGTGTCAGCCTCTAATTTCATGAATGACTCTCAAAAACACAACTCTAGCACTTAGTATGTTACCTCTTTCCAAAAGAAAAATTCTCCTATTGTTACACTGCCTATATTTAAAGCCAGTGTCTTTCAAAATACGCAGCATAGTATGCTTGTCCCCTTTATACCCAGTTGAATTCATTTTCACTGCTAGTTTATATGCAGTAGGAAACGCCCCGTTCTTATACATGAGAAAAATCAAGTTACGTAGAGCAACTTTATCAAAGTCATTTAAATCAGTTACCTCTTTTTTTTTCTTCTTCTTCTTCTTATATGATTTTCTGTGGTGATCTAAAAAGAACAGAACCACTATCATTCAGGGATGGTCGTTCTTCTTTAGCAACTTTCTAATACCGTTCTCATAGCAATGCCACAGACTTCAGCCGTGAGTTCCTGGCACTTGGCAACACCGTTAGCCGAACTGCTAGAGATACGTGCCTCCTGCTTAAACATATAGCACATTTTACACACCATTTTCAAGAACTTGTTTATGCAAAAGAACACTTTGCGTTTTTCTTGCTCCGTGTTTTATTTCTCTGTAATATTTTAAAATGAAAACAAGACACAAACTGATAGAAAACCACGGAAATCACACACCAACTCACATACAACAAAACGCACTAGGCTTTAGACTTCAAATGATGCTTGTTGGTTGAGCTTGGCATGCGACTTTCCTTGTCCATTGTGCAACCTTCCCAGATCCGCACAGATAGCTGCTCCCGACTCTAATAGAGTTGGTCCTGGTGGTGCAGTGGTAACCATACATGCCTCCTAAGCCAAAGATCGCGGATTCGATCCCGGCCAGGAGCGATGGATATATTTACGGGCGTAAAAATCTTAAGTATGGCTTCCTTCGGAAGGGAAGTTAAGCCGTAGGTCTCGTGTGGTACATTTACAGCACGATAAAGAACCTCAAGCCTGAAAAAAGAGATCTCTGAGCAAAATTTGTCGGCCGTTTCACGCCCTGAATTGAATGGTACGCTAATGACCTGAGATGTTAAAGAGCGTTCATAAATAAACCAAATAAAAAAACTCCAATAGAATAGGTCCAAATCCTTCTTGGTTTACTCGTACTTTGTCTGAGACACTTAACCAAGTTCTTTCTCAATGAATAGGGAAATACCGGGCAACTTAACACTTTGTCCTGGTCTCATACAGCGCAAATATAATGATTTACCAAACAAATTTTGAAGACCTAAATAATGGACGTAGGTCAGTTGTTAAACACCGTGGTTAAAAAACAATATCCTCTACTAGTGACTGCGAATCACATTTGACACTTTAAACGGTCATACCGCCCCTCAGTCCCGCAATACTATAGCCAGAGTGAACTGTATTATTGTATAGGACGAATCAGCTTAGAAAGTGCGTCCTATAATGAACCTTCTGATTATATAATTAAATGAACGCGTATATTTAGCATCTCTATAACCTCATTATAGGCATCTCAATAGGACTAACTTGTTAAATGTTTTACGTGTTTTATCTTGATTGAACATATTTTTATTCCCCCTTTCCAGTAGAATTATTTTATATTTCGGAGAAGGTATTTATAAGTGTTTTGCAAGTTATTGGTTACTATGAATCAATACAATACTCATGTTATTTATTTGTACTCTGAAACAAATATAAAAGATAGGAGAATGTGGATAATGCATAGCATATGGTTACTATGTGGTGTAAATTAACCCTCAAGTGCCAGCAAAAGAGTACGTGAAAGTGTTTGAATGAAGACAATGTCTTCTTCGACACTCTCGGTAAAAGAATCGCAAAAGGGTTGAAAAACGCAATCCTAAGAACACATTACATTCCTGACTTGTCCTGAGTGAAAACATCAACACTGAATGTCGCTCTTTTCCTGTATTTCCCTTAATTTGAATGGAAGGCTGTTTTTCATCTTCGGGTGTAAATAAGATAATTTATGAGGAAAGGAACTAATTTATCGTAAGTTTCCCGCATTCACATACTCTGATTTAAGAAAAAAAATACCTATTTTGAGCTCTTGCTTTGCCTTGTTCTAGTCGTTCACCCGACTGGGGCTTTTAACTGCAAAATGTGCTCATTCCTTTAAGGCAAATGCTTGAAATATTTTAAAAATCAGTTAATAGTACACTGTTAATTTAGAAATAACTATTTGATTTAGCAATAAGAATTTCTACTTTTAAAACCGTGAATAATTATATATATAAAATCAAAGACAATGTAAATATATGTCGTTTTTGTATTTAATACATACCTTTTGTAAAGGAAAAACGGTCGGTGTTGTTCAGGTAAATAATTTAGCTAAATAGAAATATTACACAAGAGTATGTGCATATCTGATTGTGTGTGAGAGAGAAAGAGAAAGAGAGCGAAGGAGAGAGCAAGAGAGAGAGAGAGAGAACGTGCATGCAATAAAGTGAAGAAAATTAATTTTACAAAGAGTATAGCGAAGTATTAATCATGAAGCAATGATTTATGTTAATAAATCCTCTGAACTTGAGAGCATGAAGTTAATAAAGTAAAGCTGCACACTCAAGTAACATTTTATGTGAGAAGTTTGAATGGTATGACTGCAGTTGTCATTCCAGGTGCTGCACATCGTATGAGCAATGAAGAAACGGTGCAAATGTTATGTGATAGAACAAAGTTCCAAGTTTTAGTTCTAGTTAAGAGTAATTTGCGACTGGAGCAGAATACGGTACTACAGTGGTGATAAGTAGCTCGCTAAACCTATTTGCTACCGCCAAGGAAAATACTAATCATCTCTAGAGATATACAATATCACTGAAGCGCAGAGCAGTGGGTGATTGAACAGTACTTGTGTTACGGGTGTAACATGGAATGTTATTTACATGCAATCGTAGAGCGTTGAAGGAAAACTTTGTAGAAACTGCCTGGTAGCTGTGGACTAATGAAATGTTTAAAATTTTATTTAATTATGTTAAATATATCATATGTGATAGTTCACATTAGTAATAGAACGCAATTACAGGTAAAATATACCGCCATGGGTGGCCGAGGTCGTTAAGGCGCGGACTCATGAGGGGGAGGTCTAGGGTTCGAATCCCACCAGGACTGTTCTCCCTGATTGAGGTATTTTCCAGGTTTTCCTCAGTCCTCATAAATGACAAATGCCGGGGAGGTACCTTAAAATTATGCCCGGGACGCTTCCTTCCTTTAAAAAATAAATCCTTGACCACTTTATCATTTCATCTCATATATCATCAGTGTCCACCGCCTGTAGTGCCTCAGTAGTAAAAACGGGCGCTAAACACCAATTAAAAAAAAAAGTAAAATGCCATAAACAAATGCGTTTATTGGGCTTCCAGGTAAGGAGAACTCGCTAACGTTCATATTAAAAACAATTTCATACAAATTTGAAGAGCTGTTCTTCTATTGATCAGATAAACAGAATCGCTAACAAATTGGACAGTAGCTTAAGAGTACAAAACGACTTCTAAATAAAAGCACCAGTTACATGATTTTAATTGAAAAAATACACAAGAATATAAGATGATTGGGCATACATTTTCAAGAAAATCAGAACATAACTCAGAGTGTTAGGAATTATTCTATCTGAAAGTTCTCAAAATTACATTTACCATTTGAAACATATCACACTATTGGGACCCAGCATTTTGGCAACACTGTTCTCTTTGGAGTCATTCAGGTGGAAAATATTTACGGTCTCTGTACTAAATATTTCTTCTCATTGTTCCTGTGCTCGTCTTTCAAGTATACCTGCAATTTGCCTCACATTACAGAAAAGGTTCTGTAATTTGGAGCCAAGGTGTGTAATAATGAAGATCTTCGGTGGACATGGTGGACTGAGGGAAACAACACTCCACTGAAGGCTCCAGAGAACCGCACGAAACACCTACTGAGCGAATCCAATCCCTCTACAATGCTCATCAGAAACGCTCTCTCTCTCTCTTAAAGTCGGGAATCCACAACTCACCTCCGTTGCATTATACTCAGCCTTCTGCCGCCATTCTCCACTCACCAATGCCGGAACCCAGCAACAAATTTATTTCTGTCACACAACTTAAGACACAATCAACACAATCTCAATGGCGCGCCTTGAGCACCGCCGTCAACCGGATATCACCGCATATCCTCAATAATATTCCCATGACCGGGCTGCTCAGGAGTTTTGGGTCTCCAGTATCCAGCTCACTAGTATTTAGTCGATCATGGGCTTCATATAGTTTATACCATTAATATTTGGAAAAAAGTGGGCTGCGTAGATAGCTCCAGAGAGATCTTCCCTTTTCGGAGAGCAATTACTGTAAAGGCAAGTTGCAGTCATACCGCCACATCGCTGCTGCGGGTTGCCCTTATAAAAATGCTCTTCGGTGGCAATACGGTGACTCGGGGGAATTCAACTCCGAGCGCATGACTATGACACACCACAACAAGGGACGTGTTGTTTGCCCTCTCTTAGTTAACAGAGGCAACAAGCTACCTCTGAACAGAGCAAAATAAAGGACAGTCATCACAAAAATGGCGCTCTCGAAAATGTTACAAATGAGCACACACACTGCACGTGCATTAGTCATCGGTGTTGAGGAGTAGTACACTGCTGCCCGCAGTGCGCTCTTTAGAGGACTTGCCTCTTCTTTCAAGGGAGAAGGCCACACCAATCAAACTGAGAGAAACAAACCCATAGACCTTTTGAACACAGCTATGGCCAATGGCGTCTTTGCAGTTCAAGTAATTTGACAAAACCATGGATTGCCAACTGGTCATTCGGGAAATCCACATCACACTCCTTCCTCTAACCAATGAACGCAGGGATAATACGTTGTATAAACATTAATTCAAGTCAGTCTTTATGGGCTTAAGTCGTATCAATAACAATACAAATGGCCTTTCCTAACTATTTTTGCAGGGAAGAAGAATGTTTTTATCAAAATGGAAAGGTTTATTGTTTGTTATGACTGGCAGAAATTAAATATATGGCTCTATCAACACTATAATAAAGAGCATTTTAAATGGTTACATTCTTGACTTCCGGAAGATGTCAGTCTTAGTAGTAAAATTAATCATTCTGACGTTTCGTACAGTTCAGCCAAGAATTTAACTTTGGACACGAGCCGCGGAAGCTTACGTCTTCACATAGGGTTTTAAATATTTCAAAATTCATATACTATCTGGCTTATTATTATAATTATTATTATTATTATTATTATTATTATTATTATTGTGAATTTCGTCTTCAAATGGTCCTTTCCTGAACATGCAGGGGTTTCATACTTTTAACAATATAAGATGCAGGACCTTCATGACCAAAGCATTTGAAATATCTAAAGAATAAACGACACACTGAACTTGCCACGAAGCATAAAGATGAACGTGCTGTTCCAGATAATATTCACATATGCGAGTGCAAAGGAAATAGTTTTAGGAATTATTTGGTGGGCAACTTTAGAAAAGAATGCTTCGTAACGGCTGCAGAAGATGTCTGTCCGAAAGTGTTAAAAGAGTACTTTATGTTCATAAATCTGTCCCATGGCACTGTGACCAACAGAATTTCTGAAAAATGAAAACGTGGAAGGTCAAATTTTAGAACGGCTTAAAATTCTTTAATCATAATTTTTAGTCCTTGATAAGAATTTCTATAAGAAGAGTACATTTGAACTTGCTGTATCTATAAAAGGCATACATCATAGAGGAATTTCGGGATTTACGCTAATGACCTGTGGTAAAGCTATTTTTGAAGCAGTGGCAAATATAAGTCCAACTCAGCATATGAATAATATTGTAATCTTGAATATATGCATATAATTACTAAAACATAAAATACACAATATGACGTAAACTAAAGTGGGGGATAGTTAAGGCCGCGTGTGTAAGTCTTAGTGACAAAGCTGTGAACATGAGTTGAATTATTCAATGGTGGGAATTTGAACTACCATGCAAAGCGGATTAATGGAAATGGTGGGGAAGCGCTTGTTGGCAAAACTGTGAACTAAACAAGAGATGAATTAAGAAAAATGGTGGGGGAAGAGCTTGGTGACAAAACTGTGAAGTAAATGTTGGGTACATAAAAGAATATTTACACACCGATTAAAAATATTAATTACAAAATGACGGAAATTTGACCTAACATAGCGGAGGCAAAACTGTTGATTTTTTGTTGGTTTCATTTATTTACTGAAGAAACTGAAGACACCAATACCCTTGGCCTTACTGCTAAGAACTATACCACCATCTCAGGTAGCTACACAACATTCAGTGGGTCATTCCACTCCTGTTGTAGACACCAGCCGCACCGTGGTCAACCTTTCCAGCCACCAGCTGCTCTTAGCTGAAACTTCCATTCTTTCAAAAGGGAGCAAATTTGCCATTTCTCATTTATCTGATCCAGCGGTTGAAATTATTTTCAGCATAGAAGCCGATATAAAGGAATTAAAACCAACCACATCGGAAAAGATACACCGAGACACCTCGAAGATATTACAGGAAGCTCAGCCATCAAAATGACCTTTTCTGATAAGAAAGAGCGCTCTAAGGAAACTCATTTCCAACAAGGAAATTATTGTTACGCATGCTGCCAAAGAAAATGGTACGGTAATCCTAGATTTTGAAGACTACGTGATTAAAGTCACAATTTACTTGACACCCAAACATATAGAAAGTTTCCTCGAGTTCCTACTTCGCGGATTCTACGGCAAACCAATCTATTCATCAAACAATCTTCCATATTCCCAGAGGCCATTAAGAGAACGGAAGACCTCCACCTAAACTTTATGGCTTACCGAAACTACACAAGCAAGGAATTCCTTTACTCCCTATAATTAATGCTATTGATTCCTCCACTCCGTTGCTAGCGAGGTATATTGCCAACATGCTGAAACCCTATGTGGGTAAAACTGATGCACATATAAACGATTCAGGGCATTTTATTGAAAAACTCAAGAATCTTACTCTTAAACTGGAGATCTTGTAAGCTTCAATGTCGTGTCCCTTTTTACCAGTTTCCGCATAATGAAGCCGTTTTGCAACTCAAGGAAATATTTCCGGAAAAAACTTTAACTTTGTTCCAGCATGTTCTGACCACCGTATATTTTCAATGGAGTTTTACGAGCATACTGATGGCGTGACTATTGACAGCTCTGTTAAGTCTTATCATTGCCAACTTTAACATTGACCATTTTAAAAAGACAACTTTACAGACCACACTAGCCGACCTGTTGGCATCGTTATGTGGGCGACACTTTCGTAGTGTGGAACCAAGGTCCACGCAACCTCAATTCTTTGTGAAGTGGACAGTGCAATCAGAGTTTTAACAAATTCTTATCAGTTTGTAAAGTGGAACAATATACCAAAACATTTCACTATGAATTACAACAGTTTGATATGGGACTTATATTTCAATTAATTATTATGGAGTCTACGTGCAAATCCTATTTATGGGTATGAGGCCATGAAATATTAAATGATTTTTTTTTAATATTTAAGTAATATATTCTTCAAATACGTATAAGAAAGCATGTTCTTAGAATTCTATCGTATACACAATGCACAAATTATCATCAAAGGTGTCACAAAATCTTATATGTTTATGAAGTGCATCCAAATACGAAATCGTCAGTCCTGGTGGTGTAGTGGTAACCATACTTGCCTTCTAAACCCAAGATCGCGGGTTCGAACCCGACCAGGATCGATGGATATTTTCGCGCGTAAAAATCCTAAGTATGGCTTCCTTCGGAAGGGAAGTAAAGCCGTGGGTCCCGTTTCGTACATTTACGGCACGAAAAAGAACCTCAAGCCTGAAAGAAAAAGCCTCTGAGCAAAATTTACTGGCCGTTTAAAGCCCTGAATAGAATGGGACGCTGATGACCTGAGATGTTAAAGAGCGTCCGTGAATAAATAAATAAAAAAAAAACGAAATCTTTTCAACCTACACTACAGTAGCTCAATACCTGTGTTAAAGTTATGTTTAATTATGGCAGAATTTACGTACAAACTATTGATAGGTCTGCTCCCAAGAAATATAAGATGAATAATTATCTTTTTTTTCAAAAATTCATAAGAAATTAGTATAAATTGCAAATGTAACATCACATTTCACAAAATGTCATTAGAGATGTCACAAGATATTTTATGTTTGTGAAGTGACACAGTATACGAAAGCCAAATATGAGTATTGTGAAAGTTTAAAACAACTTCATGTGCGAAACACGCTTCATCAGTCACTAGTATCTGTGAAAATCCTTCCCGAATTTATCATTTCATGTAACATCAGTGTCCACCACCTGTGGTGCCTAGTAGTAAAAACGAGAGTTAAACGCTATTAAAAAAATAGCATCTGTGATGAAAAATTAGGATTAGGCACACACTTTCCTTTCAGTCACTGGTAGAATGCTATTCTATTTACTCCGAGGTGTTGCACGCTTTGAATATATACGGGCGAAGAGCTGTTTCCTTTATGTTCTATAAACTGTCCAATTCGATACATCAACAATACGTGCCATAACTCAGGTACTTGAGCCTAGATCCTCTTCTACCAGCTGCAAAATTGCTTCCCCTGCCTGCAGTACCGCATCCACCTGCTGTGGTTCTCTGTCCATTCTCGTATTCGCTGAGCTACTGCATTAAATGATATTGGATTTGGAATTCCCCAGTTAAGAAGCTTAACCTTAAACAAACGTGAGCTTCATGCGCGTTGCATTCAGCTTTGCCACACGTAAGCAATATATTCAGATTTTCTGATTTGAAAAGACTCATTGCTCTGAATACTCCGTTTCGAATTGTGTGGGCATTCAAGCATATGAAGTACTGACAAACAAGGCACTTGTGCAGGTGACGAGGCGGGTAGTTACGAGTTCCTGTGTCTATATGCGTGAATTTTCTCTCTAAACACACGCCAGAGCTGCGTAGTTGCCAAGCGTATCTCCACGAATTTATTCGAGTAGATGAACTGAAATCCAATTATATAAATCAAATTATGGCTCAGTAACTTGTTTTAGTAACAAATGGTAAAAACATAATTCATCTTTTGAAGCCCTACCTAACTTTATTAATTTCAGTAGTAAAAATAAATGGGTGCTGACAACGTGGCAGTCAGTAGAAAAGTTTAATATTTTTGTCATGAAACTATTCGCTAGAGAGAAAAATGAAAGAGGAATTAATATTTCAGCGTAACATCAAGAAGTCGCTCTTAATGTCTGTGCTGTCATACCTCTAATAACCTGTATATATTGAAATGTTTCTTTCAGTACTAGTTCTATCTAACTGCAATATGCTGCACATGCATATCCTACACAGGCATGAAGGACAAACGATGGGTTATGGGCACAATTTGAAAGGCTGGGATGTTGCAACCTCTCGTCCACACTATGTACAAATCTGATAGCACTATTCCCCGAAGATTTAGGGCAGCTATAATGTTGAATGTTCATACACCCGATATTATTTTGTTTACTGTTGTGTGTCTGTAATTTAGAAGATAGAGGTTTCAGTTTATGTATTTAATTATTATTTATTTATTTATAAAGAATACGTTAGTTTTGATCACGTTTGTGTGTGTGTAGGTAATGCCATAAAACTCAAACGATACGTTAAAATATAACATGATGTTCTACATATACACTTATAAAACCAATAATAAAAAATAAAACAAAAATGCCGTGTAGGATTTGAGTCCTCGAGCTTGCGGAGAAGAGCAATGCTTTCTAAACTGCTAGTCCACCGCTAATCTGCCGTAATGTTCTCTTTCCAGATGCTTATGATTGTGACCATCGCGTTCATAGGCAAAGCTCCCGCTACAGTGTGCAGTCGCTGAATGCGCGTTGTAAATAAAACGTTACAAGCGTCCCCGAAGTTCTCCGACCGACACGAAGATGTTTTTTTGAAGGGGTGTACAGCTCAAGAGCCCTGCAGGATGAGAAATGCGTAGGGAAAACACGTAATGTAACGTGTTATGCGTATTGTGTCTATATTCCTTGCAAGGTTCATGAGCTTGGAACGCAAATAGCGTTGCCCGTTGCAACGAATTGAAGAAACGCATGTTTGCTGCGAACCATGAACGTAACGTATCGCATACATTCTGTTCTTCATTTTACTGCAGCTGTTGATATACCGATGTACTGGTTTGCATGGTACGCCGTCCTACTTTGGTTATTTGTTTACATTATGACAACTTTCATTACCCTCCCTTTAATCGATTATGCAGTAAAGAAACCTTCGATTCCAACAGAATATTTGAAAAATAGTCGCTGAAGAGGTAAATTTCAGGCAGGCCTTCAAGGTTGAGAATGAAAGACGCAACATCAGGACGGGGAAATCACATTAAACGGCAGCTTCATCTCAAATCAAAAGAGCGGTCTAAGATACCGTAAATATATTTTACTTCCAATGTAAGTATTAATTATGATTTGAATGCATAAAGCGTAGCGCAAAATTTTAATGCTTGGTTTATCCCAATAAAATACGTCACTTCTCTATTCTAAATGCGTTTGGTAAAGCTGGTTTTAGTTGTAGCTCCCCTGATATCAGTAGCAAATGCAACTATTCTTGAAATTGTACTCTGGCGCACTCCTATTTCTTTACTTATTCCATTCTGGTTCTTTCCGATACTCTCAATTCCAGGGAATTAAGTCAGGTGGTCTTGGTGCCTAATCATGAGGGCTTCTCCTACCGATTCATTTATTTTGAAACTTCGTGTTAAGCACAAAAATTGCTCCATTGATCGAATGATTTTGCTGATGCACCTTCAATTACTATACATAGATCACAAAGGATTTACTGCAGTCAGCGTTCAGGCAAGTGTTATTCAAATGGATGATTTACAAACGCAGATCTTAATTGGTCAGGTTTAATGTACGGTCGCAAATGTTGTGCAACAATGCGGTGAACATGTTGATGCCTAGGATAAAAATTGGGATGCTGTTGCAGATGAAGAATATGGTTGTGCGCCTTGGCACATAAAATCTTAACAGGTATTCTCATATAAATAAGCTAATATTCTAATATAGCAGTAGACAAGTTGACAAGTGAACAATGATTGGGCTAATTAAAGGAAGGAAAATTTTTCAAGTTTTCACCACGGTGTGAAGTTAGTCTTACCTCATGTTCCATTGATTCTGTTAACCTGCTTCGTTCTACACTATTGCAAAATATCTTGAACTTCGTGATGACTGATGAAATGAGTGACAGTAATTATTCTAAAAGCGGTAATAGTATGACAATGTTAATGCTGCCGCAGTAAATAAGATAATCGACGTAAGACAATAGAGATTTCTAAAATAAATAAATGGAAAATAAGCACACGATTGCTGTATTTTTCAGAATAAATTTAACTAAAATAAGAAATTGTAATTCCATTGCCGCAAAGCTTTCATACTTTTCTTTTAATAACAGGTCCACAATCGTGTCAATTTTAGTTCTATTACTAGCATTAGACGCATTTTTCCGGTGCTGACTGCCTGAATTCTTCCGTTTCAAAATCTTAAACACGCACGCGTTTAGCTGTCCTCTTAATGGGTTTTATAATCAGATATCTGAGCAAGAGTTCGGCTCAGGAATTATTGCTGCAGTTAACTTCTGTATGTTTAAAAACGGAATACTTTAATTCCAACATACCTTAAGCTTTCACAGCCGGTGTTCATAGAGTTAAAATTTTCCGGGCTGTTGTACCGTGGTCTATGTTTTAAAAAGCTAAAACGGAGCTTTCGCCGGCTGGTTACGACCGGCATCGTCAGTGTAGTGAGAAGTTGTGGTCACGCGGTGTCGTGGCTAGCCAGACATGGACCGATCGATATCGACACATACGTAGGGCAGATGGAGGGAGAAACGGAAGCATTTTGTTATGAAGGACAGGTTTCCAAGCGCTGTCAAGGCGAAAACCACCATTTCTATTGTGAGGATGTTGTTGTACTTCCACAATATCTTACAATTTCTGCACTTATGCGTGTTTTTATTTATCACACGATAAAGTATTTTAAGCGTATATCACTTGGCTTTATAAATACGATGAATAAAAGGATAAAGTGATGTCGAAAATTAACAATAGCTCTTTATTGGCTTTCAACAAGATTTCTAAAGTGAAAGAAACTTCCGCTGCATACCTCACCTAAACATATGTGTCGATTAAAATTGAACCGGGCTCGCAAGGTTAGAAGCATTCTAAAAACCACAAAACCTCGGCTGTCTACGACAAGTAATAATAGCACGCATGTCTAGTATTGCCTTTACAGTAAGGTTTTCAATTCTCCAAATCAAATTTTGCTTGTTTTATGGCAAATAATATTACCCTTTTTTTTGTTTTATCTAATCAATTTTGGCCCTTATTTGCATTGGCAGCTAACTGGATCTCACAATATCCCTCTGTATATTGTATGTGATGAAGAAAAAGAGCATGATGATACGTTTTCCTCGTACTGTGGCAAAGAAATGCTATGATGTTTGTGCTAAGAAACTCACAAACATACACAGGGTGCGGCATTTATAGGGTCGCGGCCATTTTGCTCCGAAACGAAGGGGAAAATCAAAAGGTGCTTCAGGCAAAATTTGAAGTGCTCTAAAGGGGGTATAAGATAGAGACCTTAATTCGTCCTTGAAATGACAACTCCAAGGTCATTTCAAGGTCAAACAGGTATTTTCAAATGGAATAGTTTATTTTTTCCTGGGAATATAAAGAGCATTCTATTTTCAGTATAAAAGTTCTAGTACATCCGCCAGGGGTGATAGGTGATGTAATATTGCACAAATAAGACAGCTAATATTATTCACTTACTTTCACTTCTCTCTCTTTTATTTTGTTGTTGCTATGAAGGAAACTCATTTGTTGACATCGGTACACAAACGAGCGCTCATCATTATCAATTCAAGCCTAATAGGACATTATTCTCAGTTAGTTCTACATCGTTTTCAATTATGGATGTTTGATACACGATCAATGAGAGGATCGATATTGTTTACATTTATGGCAAACTTCATAAGAATGCTAGAGCAACTTGCAACTTTAGGGAGATTATGTCCTGAAAGGAAGCAGCCATTTGTTGGAAATTTTCAACGACTTGCAAACTTACACGGCGAAACGGGAGGTGTCGCATTAAGAAAACGCAATCGAATGAGCAGTGCTACTGGGGAAAATTAAGAAGTCGCTGTATTAGCTGCAGTTGCCGCTAATCCTCACACAAGTTCCTGTCAATTGGAACGTAATTCGGGAATCTCTCAATGGAGTTTTCTTCCAATACTTCAGCGTCACAACACTTTAGCTGTTAGTGATTCATTTTTTTTTAATAATGTTTAAAGCCCGTTTTTACTACTGAGGCACTACAGGCGGTGAACACTGATGATACATGAGATGAATTATTGGGAAAGAATTTTTTTAAGGAAGGAAACCTTCCAGGCCTATGTTTAGGGTACCTCCCCAGCAATTGCCAGGTATGAGGGACTAAGGAAAACCTGGGAAAAAAACCTCAATCAGGGAGGAAGGTCCTAGCGGGATTGGAACGCAGACCTAGCGCTTACGAGTCCGTGCCTTAACGATCTCGGCCACCCGTGACGGTCTTAGTTATTCTGATTTGGTGCTGGTTTACATAGGTAAAGTATTTACGAAAAGAGAGTAAAACAAAGGGAGCCATTAACAATGGAAGTATGTGTAAGAACTACCCTTAGCACGTTCCCAGTAATCAGATTATGAGTTTGTTAACCCAGCTCTTGCTCTACCTTGAGCTTACAGTATAATGCGGGTTGCCTATTTCGGAAAATTTACCGACTATTCCGGGACAACACGTATGTGGCAAATGGCTTAAAGGAAGAAGGGGCTATTCTTCGTACTGCAGGATGTATTTATTTTATAAACGTAGAAAGGTATACAATATCTTACCTTTGAAAACAAAATATTTAACGTTGAAAATTGCATATCCAGCCAAGGGAAGCTATAGTTAGCCTGATTGCTTTAAAATCCACCTACAGCTTTGAGATTTCCTACTGAACATACGGACATTCATTCTGCACAGAGGAGGTTAACTGAAAATCGCTTGCCCTAAACAGCCCAAGTAATATTTTTATTTTAATCACTGAAAATGCTCTTTTAACACTTTTTGGTTGTACTGCTGTCACCTGTAAATTTGTCCAAGTCAAGAGAAGAATAGCAGGTGGTCATTAAAAACTTATACACGTATATAAAAAATAAGGAAACCATCGCAGCTTATGTAAATACAGCGGACACAGTAAATTGGAACACATACTAACATCCTCAAAGTAGTTCCCGATATTGCCCACAGTACGTAGCGGAAGGAGGTAATGAATGAATTGTGTTTAACGCCCGTTTTTACTACTGAGGCACCACAGGCGACGGACACTGATGATACATAGAATGAAATGATAAACTGGGAAAAGATTATTTTAAGAAAGGAAACGTTCCAGGCCTAAGTTTAGGGAACCTCCCCGGCATTTGTCATTTATGAGGACTGAGGAAAACGTGCGAAAAACTCATTCAGGGAGGACGGTGCTGCCGGGATTCGAAGCCGAGACCTCCCGCTCATGAGTCCGCGCCTTAACGACCTCGACCACTCGTGGCGGTGCGAAGGAGGTGAATACCAGTGACTGTATGCACAAATGAGCAACTTACGTGTTGCACTGCAAATCTTACCGAAATGCCAATAAAACAAAAATAGTACGCTAAGCGTTTTGCATGCAATTTACATTAGAAAACAAATGAAGGTCGCATAATTTGAGGTCTGGTTTTCCTAAACTTTCCAGGCCCACAGACAAAAAAAAATAAATATAGGAGCTGCCGTGTGGCATGTCACGTTATCGTGAAGAATTGTGACATTCGACATTTCCCACGAACGGCACGACGCAAGCAGTACAGAAAGTATTGTAATTCTGCACACTTACAGTATAATTCTCAATAACCGGGCTACATACAAGACAACGTTACTCATCGTAAGTCAAAATGACCTTGAGTTTCAAGCGGAAGGCGTTTTGTCGAACCATGAGACGTGAACCAACATGTTAAATATCGTTTGACTGTCGCTTGAATTCAGGTTCATACGCACGTGGCCATGCGTTATCTATTGTAATTATTGGATTGAACATGTCAGTCATTCCGCTCTCGATAGCATCACTGGTGACGGTAGCGAGATTTCTGCATCTCGCTTAATTCATGTTACACCCATTTGGCAGAAATCCTGCGCACTTTGATGCCGTGTCTGAAACGTGAATAAACACAAAGATTAATTTCAGTATGCTCGACTAATTCTCCCACAGTCAAGTACCCATCCTCATCTAAGCTGATAAGTGTCACTGGCATCTCTCTCTGAATAGACAAGACGACCTCCAATACGCGACTGTTACTTATCCATTTCAATAGCGTTTCACTGTGACATCGCAACCGATGGGCACTCTGAATACATGAAATGATAAACTGGGAAAGTAATAAAGAAAGAAGAAAGTGCTCCAAGCACAAATTAAGGGAACTTCTCCGGCATTTGCCATTGTTGAGGAGCGAGAGAAACGTGAAAAATAACTATCAGGCAGAACACTGCTGCTGGGGTTCAAACCGAAGTCGTACTGTTCACAACTCTGTGCCTTACCAACTTCCGTCATCCATGTTGGTTTAGCGTCCACAATGAAAATTTTGAACCCACCTCGCAAATGTCTGATACGGAAAAACAATATTATTCTATGCTTCTTGTCGCTTTGCACGACACTCGCTTGCATTTTTCCACCACCTACTGTTACTACTCCACATTATCAATACATTTTTAACAGTACTAGCAACACTGGGCGTTTGACTGCACAGGCACAAGCACTGCCCCACCTTGCGGTGATAGAAACACAATTAATGGGCTTTTCAACGTACGTTCTGGAAATGAAATGTTTGCATGTTTGACAGCAGAAAGTATTGTCATGGGTTCCATAATATTTGGATACTGTGTTTTCGAGTTGAAGAAAAAGGACATGATAAAGCGTTTTCCAAGCAATGTAGTCAATAAAGTGTGGAATATTTCTAATTAAAAAAACGCCGCAACGCTTAAAAGTTTCTGATTATTGTGTGCTCCAAATTGAGAAAGAAGATTATTTACTTTATTTGTACATAGCATGATAATATATTCCTATAACAGGATATTACGTGAGCCTGAGCTTGTGAATTCGGCTATGGGCTTGAAGTGCATCAAGCTTAATGGTACTTACAGTCTTTATTTAACTTTTTGATCGTGCTACACACAGAATAACTAAAAATAACAAAATGTTGCCAACTGTTTACTTCTGAGGTAACCATGGGATATACACGCCTACAATCTCAGTATTAAGATGTAAAGGGGTCTGAATAGGTAAAACAACTATTAGTACAGATTGCAATTATAAATAGGTTAAGAAATTGAATTTTCAATTCAGCAGAACGTGGAGGAGAGTGCTGTCTTTCAGAATTGCGAAGATAAAACGCTCACATCAGAAGTGAGGCTAGTTTAACTGGATTAGCCAAATATTCTGGATTCACGAGTAGTAATAGAAAATATATGTGCACATTAATAATATTTCCTGTAAATTTATTTACTTTTTGTTTTTATTGCATACATTTTATTGTAGTTATATTTAAAATTATGTATCTGCATGTAAATTTCAAATTGGAAGAAATAAAATCCATTAAATCCAACACAACTAGAGAACGCAATGTGGTGAAGTGAAGATGTTAAAATACATTCTCTGTATTGATAAGCTGATGCAGGTGGTACATATATACGGTAACTACATACAGTGTATACATTATTGGATTATCAGATTCCGATATGAGGGTAAGGATTACACGAGAACAAACCAAGATGGGCCATTCCAATTAACCGAAAAGAACAAACAAGGTGTACTAGCGTGCAGAAAAACAAAATGATGAAATAATCATCTCCATACTGTTGCGTTATTACATTGCTAAAAGTCACGGCCTAAGTGCCGAATATCGGTAACCACCTATTGCCATTATTTAGTGTATCTCTTCCAACAAGAACTGTTGAAAGTTTGTCGTTTGGTTAGAAGAAAAAAAAATGTGAGACCCCGAAACCATTTGGTATCAACCATCCGAATATTTTAACTACAATTTGATCATTCTGAGAGTACACTTCTATTCTACCAAGTAGTGTATGTCAAATGCTATCTGTATATTTACATTATTTGGCAACTCAATATGATTTGCCCGCGCCCTGCGCAATTGCATTTGTCATTCTATTACTTAAGGAAATTAATAACTTTGGTGAGCTGTAGCAATTATGTAAACCCTGATTAAAAATAGCTTCAATGGGGTGCATTTCTGTGGAGCCAGATAAACCCATATCTTCCTCTCCTGTGTTGTCATTCCAGTATACATGCAGCTAATATAGACATATGCAGTTTTGCTTTCACAAAGATAAAAACCCTTTACTCTAAATGTGGCCTTGTTGAATTATATATACCGCTTTCAACCTAATTTCCGTACTTTTTCCATCCCAAGACACCCTAGACTATCATTTCTTAGATGAAGATTTTATTGGTGGTTTGAAAACCTTATAAATTTAATAATTCTACTACAGCTCCTTGAAATACATAGCACCTTGTGGAAGGGAAAGCGACAGCTGATTGACGGACGAATGCTTTTGAATTATGCCTGGAGCAATGAAGGTTAAACATACGTAATAAACATCTGTCTTTCAAAAAACATACAAAGGAATAGACTGAGTTTCCTCCCAATTGATATGCTGCCTTAGTCAGATAAGTACAGAGTGAACGAAAAGGAACATGTATTAAGTCAAAAATTAAGTCTATCTAAACAAATTTTTCGCATATTTTAACGGTTTTGAACATTTTAGAAATCGTTACACTTGTTATTTAAAAGAGACAACACGACATGCATGAAATATTACTTATTTGTTTCAATAAAATATCTTGACATATATAGGAAATATGAACTACATTAAGGAAATATTACATTCCCAGCAGATTTAAATGACTATTCTATATATTGCGTATCTGGTAGCAGCCAGAGGACGATTCAAACGGCCATCGGACGAAGATTTCAAAAATGAAGAAGTATTATTTCTACTACAAGTTGAAATTAAAAAAAAATAATTAAAAAATGTTACTATATGATGTGTGTGTGAAAAACAAAAATACTTTAACATAATACAACTGATAATATAAACTAAACACTGCAGTAAATGTTCAAAAATGGCTTAAAAAGATAACGTTTTACAGCTTAAAAGGTGCAAATTTATTAATAATTTCTGTAAGCTTAATTGAGGTTGTCTGAAACCAAAAAAATTTAAGAAAATATAAACGAAAAAGTAATAATTGTGTGTTACGTAAAGTATGTAACAGTATATATCGGTCTCCATGATTATATGAATATAATATTTATATATTCCATATATTTTATTGTAATGTTCATTTTTATTTAATTGAACATTTGATTATGTAAATATTGAGGGTGTATTTCTATGTGTATTATTAGAATAAGAAATAAATATATATATATATATATATTCGTTTCTAATAAAGTTGAGCTTTCTTGGTTACGCAATCTCCCGTGGTGGTAAAAGTGAAAGGGGAAAGTCAAGTGCAAATGAATTTTTAGTGACTTTCCTGAGGCTTGAGGAAGCTACGATCTGTACTTTGGTCACGTCAACACGCCGAATTCTCTCGCCGTTCTCGTACTTTTCATTGTAAAAGAGCCAGTAAGTCTCCAGCATTCCAAAAATTTCGAAGTGTCGCGGTAGTTGTGAGCTTACTTTTGTGAACCCCGTAGACTTGAAGAACCCATCTGAACCACAAGCTCATCAGGTGAATAGCCATAAAGAGGCAATTCTGCCGATTCAGGATGATTACCGGGAAGTTACTAAGTGGACAGCATGTAGAGAGTATGTAGATAGGTTTATATGAAGTTGATGAGTGCAGAGCATGTATTGTTACTGTGAAGTCACTGCATAGAGAGCACGTTAATGATCGTTGTGAAGTTCTGAATAACAAAGGACGCGTTTAGCTGTTTCTAAATCATTAAGTGAGGGTTATCTGCCTACGGGTGCGCGATAATCGTGTATAGTAAGTTAGTTCATTGCCACGCAGACGAAATATTTGCTTTCCAGAGTGCAAATCACGTGACGCATTCCGACGAGTCAGTTTGTTTATAGCTCGCTGAAGGGAAAACACCAAAACTTTGTCGTGTGTCGCGGGAAGTTTAAGGGGTTGTTTATCTCAACTCGGAGGTTCGCGGCTACCGAAAGCGATCGTAAACTTGCCATTGCGAGGAGTAACATTAGTATTTAGGTCAAGGTCGTTGCGTAACCAGCTATCATGGAAATAAATCACACAGCATGATACGTTACTCAGAGTGTTTATTGTAAATGGACCTCCTCTCCCAGTTCTGTTATGTAAAGTTACAGTGGAAGTGCCCTGACTTATTGATCATTGATGAAGTTTAGACGATCAACGAGATAAATCCTTTACACCGACTGTCGCTAGCCGATACCCGGATGTGGCGTCGTCTGCGACACAAAAAAGCTTAAGGTATAAATTTTGTGCGACTTATAATGCTCATTATAATAATGTGTGAGCATTCGTTTTATTTTTGTTACTTGCGGTGAAATAACAAGATTTTTTTTTTCTCCGAACGAAACAAAAAAAGCAAGTGTGCTTTACATTAGGATATCAATAGCGGTAGAAGACTATCGCTTTGCTACTTGTACGCTAGATAGTTTTGTTTAACGGGGTTCATTGGTAAAAATTCTGAAGTCTTAACCACATAAAAGCTGATTCTGCAATATTTAGGTTTTCGTTCTCAAAATTTAAAAAACACACAAAAAAAACGGGAAACCCGGTTCAATTACTCCTTTTCATTGATATTTTCATTTTTTCTTCTTCTGCTATTTCACAGACTTCTTTTGATGATTCTCTTTTATTCATACACTGCTAGAAATTGCGCAAGCTGTTAAATAACCGTCAACAATGTTAATTGAGGGTTTTCATAACTGAATTTTATTGTTCTGTACCCAAAGATGCAGGTCCACATAGGCTGGTTTAAAACATCTTACATAATGGTTAGAATTATCAAACCAAGATTTGTTAAATCGCGAATCAGAACACCTATTATAAACTTACAGGAACCTGCCAGGCATTTAGCGAAAGTATAAGAAATATTTACCAATCAACTCGAATCTTATTAACATCTATGGAACAGAATGTTTCAAAGCAAGAGTCATTTCCAGCACGACTCTCTGAAAATGACATGAGTGAACTAAAACTATTCCAAACTCCTTTTTCAACCAGTCACGTTTACAATGCTAACAGGAGTATAATAATTTATTTGAATAGCTTTAAACTCCCATTTACTACTGAGGCATCAGAAGTGATGGTCACTGATGACACATGACACGAAATGATAATTGGAAAGGAAATTTTAAAGGGAGCAAGCGTTCCAGGGCTAAGTTTACGATATTTTCGCAACATTTACCATTTATGAGGACTGAGGAAAATCTAGAAAAACTCTCAGTCAGGATGGACGATCATGGTGGGAATCGAACACCAGAACTACCGCTCATAATGACCTTGGCCACATGTCGGTGAGTATAACGATGAATATTCTCCCGGCACGGGCGCTGTTGTAAAAATAAAACTGGACAACATTTTATACATAATCTAAAATGTGCAGGAACAATGAAATTTGCTAAGCTATTTGTCTATTCGTATTTGTACATTGTTACTGCAAGATTTGTGGTTTTGTTGAACACATGCTCATTTGCTAGAAGGGAATAAAGTGGTGAACGTGTCTGTTGTACATTTTATGAAGCAAAGTAGCGCGTTCATTTTTTCAGTTTCCATTCATAATGCTAAACTGAATGAAATGCAGTGCCCAAAGGATTAATAAAAGAATGTGGCGTACATTCATTACGAGCGCTTCATAAAGCCCTTGATGAAGACCATGACGGTAGTGGGCTTGATTTCGTGTAAAGCGATGGTGACCTAAGTGATATAAATATGAAAACAAAAACCATAAGAGTAATGCAATGGCATATTTGATAGATGGTGTAGATATAGCGAGTGAGGAAGTTGTAGAGGACAGATTTTACATAGGAAAAGACAACACTTCAAATTGGAAAAAACTCGATGTTTTCAAAATATTCAAAATCCAAGTATACAGGAAAAGTCCTTCCTGGGCAAAAGTCATACGTCAGGAACATTATTAAAAAAATTGAGGCTTCTATGAAAAAAGTTATTGTGACATGACAGACGCCATAAAGTACACCAATAAGTATATACTCGAACAAGGTGTTCAAGAGAAAGAGATCGTAGAGAAACATAGAAATGAGCTTATGACCTTGATAGAAACACTATAGGTCAGGGATGGGGTATGTCAAGTCAAAGTAGAGGATCGCAGCCTGTATTACTTCATTTCTGAGTGGCGGACAGCAATCCAGAGTTGAAGTAACATAAATCATCGATCAGTAACGCTCTACGATCCATCAATGCTGTGCTTGGTGGGCATAGTATAACTTGGACTAGACCCGTTGGGGTTCCCCTCATATAGTAAAAATAAAGGACATCATACATATGTAAGAGAACTTGGCAAACCTCGTGGTACAGCAATACAAATTTTACAGACTGCAATAAGTCAAATTATATTTTTGTTCTTGTTATGATGCATAATGTTTTATGATTTAAAAACAAAACAAGAAAGAAAAAAGTGTGATAAGTTGATAGCTCTTTGCTCAATTTTAGTAGTTTGGTAAAGAAATACCAAAATTGCTACAGGTCTCGCAAATTTGTTACAGTGGATGAGATTCTGTATTCTAATTATTATTATTATTATTATTATTATTATTATTATTATTATTATTATTATTACATTATTCAGTGCATACCAAACAAACGGGAAAAGTACTGATTAAAGATATTTGCGTTCTGTGATGCCAAAACTTTCTAGGGAATTTTGAAATATACTGTGGAACGTAGTTTTTTTTATCAGTGTTTAACGTCCATTTTTACTACTGAGGCACCACAGGCGGGCAAATATGATGTAAAGGTTTGTAAAACTATAGAGAAATCAAACAGGTATTCAACAGCTGAGAGCTAGTATTTAAATATCCTCCCTAATAGTTTACTTCAGAAGGTTTATTTATTTGAACCCTGAAGAAAAAACGGTAAATTTCTAAAGAAATCCTACCATGAAACAGAGGAAAGTTGGTAGGTGTAAGTTTGGGCTTCAAGTTGAGAAAACAGGGTGTAATGTTCCAGAAATAAATAATGCATTTTTACTATATTAAGTATGCATGACACGGCAGTGAATGACGGCACTACAAAAGCTGGAGATAATTTTGTATGATTATGCATTGACAAAAGGAATTGGCGATACTGCTGGCAAGTTGTGTGCTACTTATCAGCATCTCGAGCTATCCAAGATGGCCTTCAACTATCTTCTACATTCTTTTGGAGGTATACGGCATAAAATCAATATTTTTTATAAATTAATAATTCAAGTAATGCACAAAAACGTTACATAACATTTTTGGAAAATATTTAGTTCAGACTTATTAAAAGATGTTATTAGATATTTTTCCCCAGCAGAAATCTCTTCCTATCTTCAGGAATATCATCTGAAACGCCAGTTGCCAGAAGAAAAAAAAAACCTTATGAGAACCCACCAGAATGCGTGAAACCTGTTTGTTGTGTGGACGAGAAAACATTCTTCCTCCTCTATTAGATGTGATAAATGTGACCAATTTAATGCATATTTCATGCTAAAATAAAAGTGGAGTGTGAAGTTTCTGCTGCGGAAAATTTGAGTAATCCTAACAATTTTAATATTCAATTTTATGGACATTATACGTTACAAGATGAATATCGGTACTCTAAGCCCTGTGTACAAGTGGTGTGCGAAAAATTTACTAAAGAAAACGTTGAACTACTAGACAATAGCTACTTCAATGTTCTTAACTTTTAATATGACTATTATTAAGTCCTGAACTTAAGTGGAGTAAAGTAGAAAATAGAATTATATGACCTAACATTTTCAATCTCAAGAGTTTGAAGATTCTTTTTATTTTTTGTTTTACACTCTCTTGCATATACATTTTTGAATGCATAACCAATATTAAAGAAATAAAGTTTTTAAGAATTTCAGTACCATGACTAAAAATAGATGTAAAAATATAAAGTAGGCATGTGAAAAAAATAGGAAGCAGTTCTGGAAGGCTAACAACACTGACGATCTGCGCCTTGGGGCACAGCTCTTAACATTGAAAAGCTCGAAAAGTATACACACATGAGGCATTAGGAACATTTGCGGAGTAGACTAGTGTCACATGAATGGTAAGGCGCATCAAACCTCCTGAGATGATGTTGCGCAATTATTACATTCGGAAAAGATGGTACTGTACAGTTTCCCAAATGGTGCAAAATACCACATTGGCTTAATGTACCATAATCAGCAGCATCTCGATATCATAGTACTTTTTAATGGTGTTATCAAATGTGCCTAATATTAATAACACTGGTCAACACAGATTTTGTCCTGAAATGAAGATGTGAGATATTTACTAAGCACAAAACGTGCCAGTTGTTTCTAGGTTAGCGGATGTGTATAACCCTGATATTAAAGATAATCTTCCACAGTCTATATTTAACTATCATTTATCTATTTCTTTTTTCGGTCTTATGTTCGTGACTGCGCTATATTACATCACTCCATGACTCACCTTGCCTTATTGCATCATAGTTTTCATAAAAGGCAGTGCAATAGTTTAGCACTGGGCAATCTCTTATAGTGTGAGCCAGTCTTTTGTGCGTTTAGTATTGATCGGTACGTCGTTTGTATTTCCCGGGGTACATTTCCCTAGAAATGAACGTTGCAGTAGAAACCTAGCAACAGTGAAGCTTCGTAACTGTCTTAATAATCCCAATAAATTTTGTTACACTTATAGTGAACTGACCTTTGCTAGGCAGAAGGCTATAACGCCATTTGTGAAAAAGGTATATAAGCTATATTTTGGATGCAAAATTGGGTACCAGGACAAGCCCTGGACCTCACATATTTCTTGGGTTTGCTAGAAGTCTTGCGAACTGATTGAAAGGCGGTAAATTGCCAATGCCATTTTCTGTTCCGATGGCGTGGAGGGGGCAAAGTGATTGCTTCTGTATGGCAACACCTGTTTCTGAAAGCATCACGAGGAAAAAGAAATTGACAATAGTGTACCTAAATATGCAGTCTACTCTTAGACCATCTTCGCAAAGTGAAGAACGTTCAGTTCCAGAATCCCCAAAAGAATTTAGCACCGATACAAAATCTATTTATGATCCGCATATCGTTTAGAGGGCATCAGTTCCTCAACACAAGTTAACGCAAGAAGAACTTAATGCGCAATCTGGATCTTCAGAGGAGAAAACAAAGTTAATGGCATCAACATTTCAACGGTGGAAGTAATTCGCAGAAAATGTCCGACAGAAAGACTTCATTTCGCACTCCCCATATGCAGTTTCTGCCATACTTTCAAAAAGAAGACGATCTAGTGCTCTGTAACGATATAGATGGCCTTATGAATGCCCTTCAAATTAAACACGACCCTCAAGAATGGGGACTATTCATAGACTTCTCCAAATTGAATTTCAATACGGTGTTGCAATATATTGGAAATGAGTTTTCATCTATTCTAATCGGACTTACTGTACGTGAAAGAAGCCTGTGACATTCTAAAACACCTCCTGTACTATCTGCAATAGAATAAGTATGGCTCGCATATCTGTGGTGACTTAAAGGTACTGGCTATGGTAATGGGTCTTCAGCCACAGAAAACGAATTATTGCGCTTTTTTCTTGTGAATTTGATGGTGAGTAAAGTTGTTGCACTATATGAACTACAAGGAAATCTATGAACGTCAGAGAAAATAGCGTAGAACACCAAAAACTATTAGAGTTGCACAAAATCCAACTACCGCCCCTCCATATAAACTCGAAATGATGAAGATCTTTTTAAATTCCATGGACCAGACTGGGCAGGCTTTAAAGTGCCTACTAGATGAGTTCCCTGGACTTAGTGTAGCCAAAATGAAAGAGGAAGTTTTTTGTAGATCCTCAGATTTGAACACTCTTCCCTGATGAAATTTTTAATAGCTTGCTATGTGACATCAAGAAAGAAGCTTGGAACCTTTTCGTCTGGTGTCAACTTTTTCGGAAACGTCAGGGAAGAAAACTATAAACAACTGGTTGGGAACATATCTGCGTATCAAACACTTGGTTGCAATATGTCTTTAAAGATACACTGCCCCATTCCCTCTTAGGATAACTGCGGCATGGTTAGTTATGAACATGGGGAACGTCTCTATCAGCCAATAGCAAAAATGGGAAAAAAATAACAGAGAAAAAGCTCCACGTCCATAATGGCCGACTATTGTAGGATGATTGCTAAGGGTAACCCCGAGCAGTTATACGAGCGGCAGGTAGGATGTGGACAATATGTAAATGCTATGTCAGCACTACCGTACTACACAGAAACTATTGCAGATCTCTCATAAACGTAACCAATTGTGTATTTCTATTATGGTATTTTTATTCAGCACCTCAAAATTTGTAATTGATAGTTAATTTCACTACAGAGATTTTTTTTAAAGCATATGCTTGTTGACCAGCACCTTTTTTAAAATATGGACACTGATGATACATGCGATGAAATGATAAATTGGAAAAGGATTTTTTTAAAGGAAGGAGGCGTGCCAGGCCGAAGTCAAGGGTATCTCAAATCCTGAGCATCAGTTGGAAAATAAATTGTATAGTTCTTTACAGTAGAACACATACAAGAATATTTGTGTAATTCCAAGACATGGGATGTCATAAGCTCAACGAAACGTAACTGGTACTTTGCGTATATTATTTATAAAAGTTGAAGTAATAAAATGTGCAACTGTTTTTCTATCAATGCTGAGGTTGTAACAACGTCAAATAGTTGCATCTACTAAAGCTTATATATTTACTTTCTTTAAAGTGATATAAAACTAGTGTTTTGAAATGAGAAGCTATTTGACCATGAAGTGTGCGGTATATCACCCAGTCAAGTTCGTACTAAGCTGCATTCCTGCAGTCAGGTTGTCATCTGTTTCACAGAAAATATAGGTTAAAAAATGTACGCTAACTCAAAATTTTAAAATGTTGCTTCAGATACATTATTAGGCTAACGAAGATCATATTATTTAATAAGCACGTCGAAACCTCATGTTTTAGTTTCAGTAGCAGATTGGCATTACAGTAATTGGTATTTATTTTAACAGTGTTTAACGCCCACTTTTACTACTGAGGCACTACAGGCGGTGGGCACTGATGATACATGAAATGAAATGATAACTTTGAAAAGGAGTATTTTTTTAAGGAAGGAAACGTTCCAGGCTTAAGTTTAGGGTACCTCCCCGGCATTTGCCAGTTATGAGAACTGAGGAAAATGCGGAAAAAAACTCAGTCAGGCAGGACGGTTCTCCTGATTACGAGTCCGCGCCCTAACGACCTCGGCCACCCGTGGCGGTAACTGGCTTTGTGAATCATCAAACATGGAACAACAGGAAACTCTTATCTACATGTTTTGTGTTCACACTTGCTTCTTCATGTGTTATTTGTCGCCTGCTGATACAAAACTGGTGCTCATATACCAAGTATTCAGTATGCAAATCAAATAGGCAGTGTACGTAACAATTCCAATGCGAGGCTTCCAGTAGATCTGCAATAGGTCCTTAAATAAACTAATTACAAGGTGAAACAAAAAAGTATCGTCCAGCCAAGACCTAAGTATTATATTTAGACTTTATATCTTTTTCTGGAGAGCAATATAGGCAAAGGGAAAGAAAAATTTGACGTTCAAAAGTGTCAGCATCTCACTTCAAAAGCTTGTGGTGTGAACATAGCTACTATGTCACGCAACTGCTGAGAAACCAAGAAATCTCAACTTTAAACACATCGGGCACCCAAAGAAGCCTACGAATTTATGTGACTTTGAAAAGGATGCTGCAAGCAAGGCTGCTTTTTAATTATATGACAACGGTGAAGTTACAATAATACAAAAATTCCTTACCTCGCAAACTTACAGAATACTTTAAACGGCTCAAGATACGATGAACATATATTTATAATGGTGACATTGCTGAGGAATGGTTAAACTTTTACGCACTATGTACCATATTAGGACTTCTGGTGATGCAAAGGTCATATATAACTTAAGAAGACACTTGGATAAATAAAACTACGTCTAGAAAGATTGCATTGCCATAGGTGGACTTGGAATACTCACTGGGGAAAGTAGCAGTATGACTGTCCTGTGGGATCCGCGAAAACTGGCTTTATATCACAGAGAAAATGGGCAAATATGGTCGTAAAAACATCCGGTCACAATGACGAAATGACGGTTGCCATATTTAAGAATTGCTTTTTAAATTATTTGGAAGCAGTAATAATAATAATAATAATAATAATAATAATAATAATAATAATAATAATAAAAGACGACTAGTGCTAATAATGAATAATGTTTCATATTACTTCTCATTGTAAACCAAATTCACATCTAGCAGGACTTCTGAAACTAATGAATGGGCGCATTTCTGCTACAATTTGCAGCGGGTTGCAAATAAAAATTATACTTTTGAACTAAAAAGCGTGAAAATGCACGTTGACGAATATATAGACAAGATAATTAGCGTTTAAATGTAATTGCATGCTTCTATTTCGAGAATAGTAATAATCACTGTAATTTTTATTCCCGCGCACTTATTATGATTGGATATCTTCTGTTAATTAAAATGGAAGGGATTGAAATAAGTAAATGCGCATACATTGCATGTTTGAGTGAGACGGAAGACAACCGGAGTCCAGAGGGATAGACTTCCGGCATTGTTATGCAAATAGACAAGACTTGTTCGCTGTGAGCCAGATCTCTACCCATTTCAAAAACGCCCTAGTACACGTACATTAATGCCGACTTATTGTAAAGGAAACCTTCAGGCATGAGAGGAAATCGACCCGCACAGATGGTTAACGCAAAAACGGAAATTATCATAAGAGCAGAGTGCATCTATTTGATATCTATATTTATATCACCATTATTTGGTTGTGTGTTACGAAGAAAAGTTATGTTTATCGCCGGAAATGCGAATATCATAGTTTATTGCTTAACTAGTACAGAGAAACTGTCTTAGTTTAATGCATAGCAAGACATGTTTTCTTACAATGGTTCTAAACTATCTCCATCTTTTCAGTTTCATATCAATTAATAGATTTTCATAAATAAATATACAATGATCTTGGAACCTCATTCATTTAAAAAATAATAAATAAGTTAAAGGAAAATGTCAACAACAGTTAGAAAAGAAGACTTGTATAAGGGACGTGTCGGTTTCATTCATAATTGAGTAAAGAAATAAAGTTTACTGAAAAAGGAAACGAAACTCGAAATACTGTAACCAGTTCTCATAATTGCGGAAAATGCTGCACAGAGAAGAGCAAATATCTGATAAAGTTATTGTAAATAACATTCCTTTGTTCACCTTCGTGTTCATTTCATTCATCTTTGGCATGATGAAATAACAACAAATAAAACAAATATTTTGTCAAATTAAACAGAGCTTCTTTAGGTAGCGATCTACCTAGCGTTCAGAATAACAAACATTTTATTCTCAGTCCCGGCATGACTGCTATCTCTAAGGGTTCTGTGCCTGTCCGTATTGATGTCAACTATTAATGACTGAAGTGAGAAAAATAAATGTATATTGGTGTGATTTCTGAGATATCTAGTTATCCGAAGTCCTAACAGAAGAAATAATTACTATATCATTGTAGATGATTTGCGCAAAACCCCCTTCCAAGGGGGTAGCAAATCTATTCATATGCCACTTCGATGACTACCTAGAATTCCTGAAGCTGCTTCGTCTATACTGTTGCATTATTGCGTGAATATTGCATTTCTATCAACAATATGCAGAAAAGCTATTAACTTTTGGTTTATGAATGAGATTGGATTAGGTTGTTTGGGTGGATGAAGAATGGTGGAGTGCGTCAGCCTTGCTCAAGGGTTGCCGTGTTGCCTACGTCATCAGTGGGGCACCTCCGGAATTTGACGTTACAAAGAGACAGAAATGCTGTATATTACTGCTCTTCTGCTGCTGCTGCTACTGAGGGAACATTGAGGGGAAAAGGGAACGGGTTTCCTAGGGGGAAGCCAGTTTCGAGCGACAGCGGAGAAAGAGGAAACGTATTAACTAGATAATACAACGGCGTAGTAGCGTAGACGGTTAAGGCGCTGCGCTAAACGGTTTTTTTCCCCTCCCGCCAGTTAGGAGATTTGCCACAATTACAAATGATTTACTCCTGAATTAGTTGCGAATTGGAATTACAGCAGTTCGCCATTTGTAGGATTTGCCCGAGGTTAGCCTTAGCCTATAATATCTTTATCACGTTCGTATTTATTTCTGAAAAGAAAGCTGTAAAATACGTATGATATATTTGCAAATTGGTAACAATCTTATTTACTTATGATACTGTCTTCCGCTTTCGCTCGAAACTGGCATCCCCCTGGGAAACCCATTCCCTTTTTCCCTCAATGCTCCCGTAGTAGCAGCAGCAACAGAAGAGCAGCAAAAATGTAGAGCATTTCTGTCTCTTTGTAACGTCAAGTCCTCCGGAAGGAAGGGATGAGGTGAGATAGACACCGGTTGGCCAGAGGCACGGGCGTAGACGGAGGCTATCAATGTGACTTCCTTTCAAAGGAGCTTGAGCCCCTCAAAAGGACCTCTTCTCTTCCAGACACAGGGACAGAAACCTTTACAAAGCGCAAGCTACCATCACATAGCACCAGTCCACCTCACCCAGTAACAAAACAAACGAAAGGATATGAAATGGGAGTGCGGAAAATTCCTAAAAAGGGAAGTTCGCCTAAAGGTCAAAGAGTCCACGGAAAAATACAAGGACAAGATGGCCAGTCCCAAAGGAAATGAACTCGAAACCTCTCAATGTGTGCCACAAACGTTACTGCCTTAGCCACCCCGCTCGGTTGGTTTATATCTCGCACCACCACCAAAAGACTTCAGAATAGTTCAAACAAAATAATGTTTTATTTATTTATTTCACTCAAACCGATTTATGTTCAGCGGCAAATTGTGTGCTAATAGGAATAATTTTGCAGCAAATTGTTTAATTCTACTACCTTTTCTTAAATTTCTCCAAAAAAAAAGTTAATTCGCAAAATAGGGACTTTGTCTATTTTTTGCAAAAGATAATAGAAGGAATTGGCTGCAGTACACACATGAAGATGTGCATGGCACCTACTCTGCTTTATTTTTTGTAAGCTGAAGTATTTACTGCAAACATAACTCCAAATTGTTAGATAGCATTAAAAATTTAACACGCTCTAATAATGTGCTTTTGTTTGTTTGATTGATTTATTTATGAACGCTCTTTAACATCTCAGGTCATCAGTTTCCCATTCAACTCAGGGCGTGAAACGGCCGACAAATTTTGCTCAGAGGCCTCTCTTTCAGGCTTGAGGTTCTTTTTCGTGCCGTAAATGTACGACACGGGACTCACGGCTTTACTTCCCTTCCGAAGGAAGCCATACTTAGGATTTTTACGCCCGAAAAAATCCATCGATCCTGGCCGCGTTCAAACCCGCGTTTTGGGTGTAGGAGGCAAGTATGGTAACCACTACACCACCAGGACCGACTAATAATGTGCTATAAAACACTCTCTGATAAGTAAAACAAGCACAGTGGATAAAAATGACAGTGGATTAGCAACACTCACTCATTAAAACGGCTTTCAAGAGTTTAGGAGTCTAGGATAAAGTTATGGAACGATATTAGAATAGTGACAGATACAGTGATAACTTTGAAGAACAGCTTGATGTGATTTCCGGGGAGCTTTTTGGAACTTTATACAGATATTTTACATGATACAATTTCAAATTCTCTGTGTGGAAAACGCATTTAGTTATAATCCCTTTGGAGCCCATTTGTGATTATTGTGTATGAGCCCGTCACCGTCTCACACATTAATTAATCTAATCTGTAAACAAAAAGTAAGGGCATTTTATATTTTCATTACTTTAGAAAAGGGATTGACGCTGAAAAGATTCAATTTCACTGCTAATTCTACCATAAATATAGATGTACTAACATTTCTTCATCGACGGAACAATTTGTAATTATTATGTGAAATCAAAACTTAAAACTTCAATAATTTTATTTTTGGAAGTGCACATCTGGTATGAAAAACAGTTTTGTAGGAGGTGGAACGGATGCTTTAAGATGAAGAAGATGATGATGCTATGAAAGACAAAAGCATATTCCAAAATAAGAAATGAGAGTAGCAGAGCGCAAAACATAGGCAAACCTTCTTTGCCAGTGCTAAACAGTCAGGTATTTAAAGTTAGGTAAAAATAATTCATTAATTATCCAATGGAATATAACTATATAATGCAAGCTGATATGGTTTTTAAAGTAATTCTTTTTTTTTTCTTTAGAATTTATTCTTAAAAACTTCAGCCACCAAAGTCTTTGGATATGATGCCTTAGGGTTGTTTCTGCTGAGCTGCAGAATTATTTATCTCTTATTATCCCTTATTACAAGAGTAACTTCCCAATTTTGAAACAGCTTTAGATAATGATAGGCATGTGCAATTGCTGCCCATAGACAAGGTTAGGTTGGATTGTTGTTGTAATGTCCAATAATATACCTTCGCAACTGAATCGGGCCCTTTGTGGACTACTTAAATCCTAGGTTTGTACTTTCAGATCTAGAGCTTTAGTGATCTCAAGAATGTATCTTTTAAATTTCATCTCCTAAAGGAGTGAATAATAATAGCGCTATTCTTTGTCTTTCCAGAACTTCACATTTTAGTAAAATGTGTTTTGCAGTCTCTATCAAACTATTCCATTATTGAGTCCTATTGTCCGTAGTGTTTCTGGAATGGACAATGTCCGGTTATCATTCCGATCGCTTACTTGGTTTGCTTCCCATCTCTATTCAGTAGGTTTTTAGTCGGGGTACTATTGCAAGTTTTAATAAGAATTTTACCTAGTTTTGTTCCGTCATCTTATCTGATGTTATTTATTGGTCATTTGATAAACTGTGGTTTTAGAAACTTTCTTGCTAATGCAGCAGAAAGGTTCTGGTCCTATAAGTCAATGCAGTTTCATCTTTTGCCAGTTTATCTGCTGATTCATTGCCTTATAGGTCTTGTTGTCCTGGCACTCAACAAAATTTTAATTGATTCTTTATGGAAATATTAACGAGACCTTGTAGACATTGCCATACAAGTCTAGAGTTGACTTGTTGAGATTTAAGTGCACTAAGTGAAAACAATTATACGTTGGTTAACCTAATTTTTTTTTTCTAGCAGAAGCAAAAGCAAGTACTTTCGGTTGAAAAACTGTAACAAATTCTCCAAAATATTTGTTTTTACATATAATTCATAAACTCTAGTTCTTGAATATTTTCATACTCTTGAGTCGCCTATAAAGAGGAGTAGATATTCCTTAGATGGAGTAGGTGACCCCATAGGCAAGTAAAAGCATTGACAAATCATTGTAAACCTTTTGAATATGGCAAACAACACATATCGTATCTTTCTGCCTAAAGTCAAGTGAATTTCGTGTAAACTGACAAACATAAGTAGGAACAAGAATTGGTATGAAGAAGTACTTTCTTCTATAATATCTGTACACATTCTAAGAAGAGAAAACGTGTAAATGCAAATAAGGAAAATCCCATTCCAGGTATTCTCATATAGATAGTATTATACAAAAAACTACATGTTGTAATATAAACAAAAGAGAAAACATCTAAATATTTTTAATAATCATTAAAACTGCTGCAAACTATAGCAACAGATAAAAGACACATTTCTCTACATATTAAGAGAACAGCCTGCTCCCATTGTTCTTAAGCTGTAACGTCAGCAACTGCAAGAAATCTTAAGCGGAATGTGGTAGCTACAAATTTCAAAACGAGAAGGACTTAAAACTTTCTGCATTCTGCTGTCAATATCATCTGAAAAACTTCAATATCGTCAAAACAAAAATCATCTACGGTTGAACTGATCATCTGCCATTAAAACCTAAATAAATCTAATGTGTTTTGTAGGATTTTTTTTTTTCAGCTTTGAGTATACGAATGGAACAATACAATGTGTACAAGAATAACATATTAGAAGTAACGAGACAGATTTTCACATGCGTAATTCCAGAAATAGCATAGCGAAGAACACGTTTGGGCTACTATGAAAACGAAATAGAAAAATATCCTTTTACTGTCACTGCTATCCTGATCAAGAAAACATCTGCACAACATTCAACTAACGCAATCTTTACATCGACAACGTTTACTTTTTAACCGCCACGGGTAGCCGAGGTCGTTCGCACTTGTGAGCAGGAGATCTGGGGTTCGAATCCCGCCAGGGCCGTCTTTCCTGACTGAGGTTATTTTTCAGATTTCCTCAGTCCTCATAATTGGCAAATGCTGGGGAGGTACCTAAATTTAGGCCTGGAACGTTTTCTTCCTTAAAAAATCCTTTCCCAATATATCATTTCGTTTCATTTCGATGTAAAAATGAGGTATAATAATACATATACATGTTTTGTAGAACATGTGACTACCAGAGATGGAAACCACATATAACTGGGGATATAAATGCTGCTCAACATAGGTCCTGGGGCAGCCCTGTTGAGGAAGCCAGAGGATTCTCTTTCTTTCTTTCTTTCTTTTTTTTTTTTTTAACGGTTTCTGCTGCATCTACGGTTTAAATTCACGCAACATTTTCCAAAGTCATCGAGATGTGTGAGCAGCTCAAATCTTCTTTCTGCTATCTATGATTAGAAGATAAGTGACAAACGTAAAATATCCGCTCACAATTTAATTATAATACCATTAAGTTGTTATAGATTAAATGCTTCCAACTACTTAACCAGAGTCCACAAAAATAAAATTTAAATAGATTCATTAGCAAGGTGAAGCTGTATATCATTTAAGTAGCACTACTAATGCCAAACCCAATAAAAGCTACAGATGGAACGAACAGCTTATGATAATGCAAAACTGTAAAACTGTAACAGTGTTTTCAAAGAAAGTCTCTATCAACTTCTTACAAAGAGATATGAAAACTCATTATTAAAAATTAAAGATCAATACAAAAATACAACATTGAAACGAAAAACTCAATGCTGGACAATTTCAACAAAAAAAAAAAAACAGCTATAAACCATAAGAAGCTAAATATTTTAAGCAATAAGCTCAGTGGTGAAAGTCCCTCCTCCAGCAAACATCAATCTGTGCCTAAATTTACAGGCTGTTTTTTAGCTTTACAGAATGTTTTGTGTTTATTTTAATTTAACAGTATGTTTCATTTTATTTCTACAGGATGTTTTATTTCAATTTTACAAGATGTTTTATTTTAATCTTACAGGTTGTTCCATTTTAGTTTTACTGCATGATTCATTTTTATTTTACAGGGTGTTTCATCTTAATTTTATATAATTTTATATTTTAATTTTGCATCATGTTTCATTTAAATTTTACTTTGTGTTATTTTACAGGCTGTATCATTTTAATGTTATAACCTGCTCCATTTTAATTTTACAGGATGTTTCATTTTAATTTTACAGAATGTTTTATTCTAATATTACAGGATATATCATTTTGATTTTATGTGTTGTTTCACTTTAGTTTTACATGATGTTTTATTTCATTTTACAGGGTGTTTTATTTTAAACTCACTTGTTTCATTTTAAATTTATATATGCTTCATTTTAATTTTACATGGTGTTTAATTTTGCATTTACATAATCTTTCATTTTAATGTTACATAATGTTTAATTTTATTTTTATACGATGTTTAATTTTAATTTTGCAGGGTGTTTTATTTTTAATTTAAACCATATTTCATTTTGATCTTACACGATGTTTCATTTTAATTTCATAGTGTTTCATTTTAATTTTACAAATATTTCATTTTAATTTTACAGTTGTTTCATCCTTCCTCAGGCAGTTAGATTGGCAACACTAAATTTCCTCGCAATTATACTTCTAATTATTATTACTAAATTTCCCTCTTCAAATCCTGCAGTGTGCATTTAAATGTCGTCATACTGACAAAGTCATCCGCTACGGGCGCTAAAGTAGTTTTTGGCCGTTTTTGTCACTATTTGCGCGTGCTGCGGGATATATTAAAATTTATTTTTTCAAGTACATACATGTTACATTCAGCAAGTCCACACATGTTACAAAGTACTATTATATATTATATAATTAAATATTTTTCATTGTATTTTATGTATATCCTACAGCACGTTTTATTTACAATTTCATGTTTTACTCAGCAGGTACATCTTTTATTTATGTAGTGTAATTTAGTGCTTTTTGGCAAATGAGAATAAAAACACCCTAACGACCATTACAAATCATCTTTGACTTTAAACACATTTCCCAAAACAATAACCTTGACTACGTTCCAAAAAACGTGTTGTTTGTGGTATAATTCCTTTGCGGTTAACATGTTCCAGCAAATTTTCGCCTTCCTGCGAAAATATCCTGTCGCAAGTTTCATCTTGTTTGGCGACATTGAGTCATACCTGCGTGTAAAAACTTGCTTTGTAATGTGCATCACCACATCAATGTGCGGTTATAATGAGAACCTAACGGAGCAAGCAACATGAACCACAACGCTGTGCATCAAATAGGTGACGTGTCGCATAGATATGTGCGTTCGAAGCCACGAAGACACCGGACGGCGTACGCGGCATGCTGGACTCCGTCGGTTTGGGAGTTGGTTTGGCGGTTGGCTTGGACGCAGAGGAAAGTTTGGGTTTGGGAACATCAGACATTTCGACGTCTTTGTTTTTGTGCCACCAATTCGCCCCAACCCCTTCCTGAAAACCATGAATTCTTATCTGAGCGGAAGTGAGCAGTGGCGTAAATTTTACCTGACCTAAGTGATCAATTGTGTATCTTTGACTGATTAGTAGTGATCAGCGGCGGCCTCTTTCCAGAGAAGGGGACACTTTACTGTGAATTATTCAATATATACAACACTACTTTCCACTTTAATGTAGAAAAGTGTAAAAATTGTATACTGTATATTATGCATGTGTTGTAATTTATATAACACTATGTTTCACTTCATTGTAGACCTGTATGATGAAGAATATTAAAATATAGATGCACTGGCAAAAAATAGCACTAAGTTACACTACATAAATAAAACATGCATGTATTGCCTTGGTTTCTAAGAAGATTCCGCTGGCGGATACTTACGGTCTGAAGATCCTCAGAATGACTTTGTGCCTCCATCAGATGAGCGTATCAGCAGACATTTTAAGTCACTAAATATAGCTAATTATAAGTAACTAAAAGAAAAGTCAATTATCTCTATTGGAAAGTAAACAGGATAAGGAATGACATTCCTTCTTTATCAAATCAAGGAACGCTCCATTGCATTCTACCACCATTCTAAAGCATGATATTAGAACCTTAACTACTACATATCAAGGGGGAAAGAGTTAAAGGTATTAGTATTGGACTTCCTTTATCGACATCAGACAAATGAGAAGAAAACTCCAGAAACTATTACTTAACAAAATGCAACCAAGCGCGGTGTTAACTTGATGATTAGAGAATATACAATAAAGACTTCGTCGTAAGATGCATACTTTCTACCCCTGACTTGGCAGCAATAGCTTGCACTTGTAACATTCAGATATATCACAGGGGAAAATATCAAAGGAAAAGAATATGTTTTGCGGCTTGCAGAAAAACTTCGAAAACAGCACTTGAAAAACAGTCCCCCAAGGAATTTGCATGGTGAATCTGATGAAAATTAACCAAAACGACGGCTAAAGACAAAGTAATTTTGTAAGTTGAATAAAACTAATAATAAACGTTCGCTTTGCAGGAAAATGGTCTGCAGAAAATGGACCAAAGACTGCAAGATACATATTTATAGAACTTATCATGATCAGGAGATAAATAGTTTACGTGTCTGTTTGAAGGCGGTTCGTCGATGGCTCGCGGGGGCGGCGAATGTTCAATGCTAATTGAACGTTGATTATGAACTGCCAACCACGATACCTCGCCGTAGTTTATTCTTGATGTAATTATTAATCATTACCTCCACCTCAGGACAAACGATTAACTCAGAGGCCCTATTTCGTCGTTTCGTGAACTCTTCGTCACGGGGCAAGGAAAGGAGTGGAAACTGCAAATTATCACAAGACACTGCGTTGGAGCCTCGTTGAATTTATTTAATCTATAAGTTTCATCCTGCCCACTGGTGTGTTTGCCTTAGGCGACGAGGCTTCTTACTTCGTGTTCGAGTGAATGACTGAATGTAGCCAAGAACCGAATCTGAAGTAACTAAGAAATAATCCTTTTTTAAGAAGAAGATCCTCCTTATATACGATATTCAAATCACAGTAGCGTAACTTCTTGAGCCTATATGGTCTCCGAACGATTAAAATCTCCATCCATCCACACTTGGTAGGCTTAAAGTCATTTTCCAGCGCAAATATTAAAATTATTTCAACTAGTTTATGAATCATTACCTGTTGACTATACAGTGTATATAAAATCAAATATGTGCTTATTGTGGTTTACATAATACTGCAAAACTAAATCTTGGTGGGGGTGAAGGCGAAGAATTGTTGCAGTTTCCGTAGTTGCAAACTTATAAAATGATAAAATTATTATTCTCCTATGGTTAAAGTTAAAATGTTTTCTTCTAGCAAAAATAACTCTACTTTCCATTTTATTATTTTTTTTTTAAATTTTCATCGATAAAATTTGCCAATGTGTGTGAACTGTAAGTTAATTACATTAATTATGAACTAAAAGAAGTACAATATTTTGAAATTTAACCGATAATATTACATTGTTATAGCTTGGATTGAAAATTTCCGTTTGGGCAATGTAAGTAAAGTCTTGCAGCAGTATTAAAGATTCGGTAAGAAAATAATTAAATATGTAATGGATGGAGGGAAGGATTTCGAAAAGGAAATTTGATTTTATAGGTTATATGGAATCTCGGGAGTAAATGATAATTTCTTCCTCTCTGACTATTGGTTTCCGTTGACTTATATTTTGCCACGGCTGCTGAGAATCTGATGCTGGATACTTTTATGGTCCTGTGACCATTGGGGAAATAATATATGAAGATTGATAAGATTTTAGTTATGGGAAATAATACAAAATTTATTGTTTATAAACTATTCCACATAAAATGCACTATCGTTATTTTCTGGAGAATATGTGTCACATTCGCAATAAAAATGACGATTTCTCTGGCGTTCCTTAATTTCATAAAGACTGAACCTGAAATTAACTTATCCTGAGACGCAACTGAACAAAACAAATAAAGCTCTTGCACTTAATACTCTTTAACTACACCGAATTGAACTGACTGTGCCTATCTTACACACTGATAATGCCCCCACACTGAATACTGTTTCAAAATTAACTACCGCTTTCCACTAACTGAACTGTACTGAGAAAGCCCTTCCATTGATAATGCCCCTCTGAATACTCTTCCAAAAACTTACTGCGGACAGCAAAATTACGAGACTAAATAAGCATGGCCTACGTGACTTTTTACATGTAGATATCAACTAAAGCTGCTAGCTTCCTTCTTTGAAGAGGTTATAGGACGGTCTTTTCATCCCTGTAGTTGCCATGTTTTATTATGTCTACCCTTCTTTACAGAATACCAATAAACATCTTACTCAAGGAGCATCCTTTAGAAATTTCTGCAGAAAATATCGGTTTGCTTGGGCCATCTTTACAAATATTGTTACAATAGGCAACACAAATTCCCAGATCATATTTTATGGCTGGGGTACTCTGTACTCTGGCAAGAAAATAACATTTTACACACAATAATTCAACAATTGTGTAGGAAATAAAATGACATTACACTCATTAATATAATAACTAAGTTACACAAAATTACTTGCTATAATTACTCTAATAAAATATAGGGGTGGCAGTTTATAAATACTGTCTCAGTCTACCTCAGGGCGTTGTGGATTCGAGACTTTTTCCATGCATTAATTAGAGCTACACATAACAATTGCATTTAACAATGCCTGGCGGTCAAAATTACTGTGTCTACTAAAGAAAAAACAATGTCCTAGTAATCTATACTAATTAACACAAGCATATTGTTACAACCGAAATATGAAAGTTCAAATCGAACCGCAAATTCTATAAAATTTATCAACAATGGATATTCACAGAGATGAACCTGTAGCCCTGCATTTTGGAATATTTTATACGATGACCTTCTGCAATTACCCCTCTGCATAAGATGCAAGGATTTTACATGTGCTGATGACTCATTCTCTTAATTGCGACTGATAGTGTGAAGTAGTTGAAAGTAATGGGAAATTCCTTCTTAGACAAATCTAATTGGAGCAAATATAACAAATTACAATTCAATACCCCTCCATGAAAGACCAAGGCCCTGTTCGTTACAAGAATAAAAATGAAAAAATGAACAGATATCAAATGACTCTGGAAGATCAACTATTGTATTTGGGTGTTCTTCTGCACAGGCGGCTTATATTTAGAGCCAATTTCAGTCGTTTAACCCTTAAAGCAAGAAAATTATTAAAAGCCCTTGCTATCGCTAGCAGATCATGGGAACTGAACCCAGAGGTACTAAGGGTAATTTATTATTATATTTGAGCCACTAATCAAGCCTTCTTTGCGCTCCGCACTGGAAAAGAATTTGAATCGGCATAAATTCAAGTTCAAAGAGGATTCACACTCCGAATCTCCCTCGCCTAAAATGCGATATCTTCTATGCTGTTCTGGCAATAACCGGAATAGAGCCGTTGTTTCTAATTTCAGTAATCAGAGCAAAATTTACTTTCATGAAGAAATATAAGGAATCGCCCATGTTTATTCGGAATTTGGATATGAAACAAATGTGTAATTTTTGCAAGCCTCTTCAAGAAATTTATTTTAAACAATTATACTAATTTCCATTATACCTCTTCTATACAGATTGATTCGATATACTAAACAATGACAATAACGATAAATTTGGATTTAGCCTACAATAATGAAGATTTTATATTTCTGTACAATATAAATTTTCTTCAAATACTCAGTTACTACTACTACTACTACTACTACTACTACTACTACTACTACTACTACTACTACTACTACTGCAACAATTACTACTACAACTACTACTACTTCTACCACCACTACTACTGCTGCTGCTACTACCCCTACTACTACTACTACTACTATTTTCAGGCAGAGCTCTGGTCCATTAAGTGCAGCAAAAGGAAACAACAGCAAAGCTCGTACATTCAGGGACCCAAGAGTAGCTCTGAAATAAATGACAAATGTAATGACTTCAATAGTTTTTACTATATAATTAAAAGTTCAAAAATGTCCGCATATATGCCTCACCTAGATTTATGGTCACACAGGAATTGTTGGAAACGAAAATGTTTACCTTCTCGCGAATGAAGTTGCTGCATCTGTCGTGGTGGTTAATTATAACAAGTTTCCAATATGCTACGCATTACGACAAATTATTATTATTATTATTATTATTATTATTATTATTATTATTATTATTATTATTATTATTATAATATTAATATTATAATAATAATAATAATAATAATAATAATTATAAAACGCAAAAATGTAACATACTTTGCGGATTTTCTTCAAAAGATAAAGTTTCAAAGCAAACTTTTTCCCAGATATCCAACACGCATCAATGGAGTCAGACCTCATGTTCATTCAGTTTTAGTTTGGGCCTGGACCATTTAAATCTTATTTATAATGATTTAGAATAAATATAAATTTTGATGATTCATGCTTCTGTGGGTTTTCTTATGAAATTGACTACTCATGATTCTCTGGGTCTTCTCAAACTGTAGAACATGTAGTATTTGAATGCCCAGTGTTTCGAAGATCAAGGTATATTATAGACTCAATTAAATTATTTGTTTTAGAACCATTACAGCATCTGCTCAAATCACTGTCCGGTTGTAAGCAATTCTTAACATTAGCTAGCCACATCTTCTGAAAATAACTTCAAAAATGTATTTTAAATTTAAATCTATTAAAGTATACGACTTATTGCAAAACTATAGCCCTAGTATACTTAGTAACATAAGATTTCTTTATTTTTGGGATATTCATTGAAGAGATATTTAAGAAAATCTTTTTCAACAAATTAACCATTGTATGATGCAAGGAAGTTCCATACATCTAACTTTCAGTTCAAGCCACTGTGCTCATTTCACTACAGTGTGTGTTAGCTACCGCACCATATTTTAAGTTTAGGTTACTGACTACAACGACTAAGACAAATACATGCTACAATTGCATTAATTATACAATTCCATTTATACATAAACACCAAAGACAATTATTTGCTATGATATGCTGTAACATTATTTCCAGTATCCTAATACATAAAGTATACAAGGCTCTTGAGTTTATATTTGAATACATACAAGCAAAGCCGTTGCTACATTAAAATCCCATATATTATAAAAAAAAAAGTTAAATATTAATATAAACGTTGAATACTGAACAGGAACCAAAGCTTGACACGTCCGTAAAATGTAATCGGTCCAACCATTGGTTCATTTAGGAACTGTCTCAGTTAAAAACTTTCAGTTCCAGTAACATATGAGGAAGGCAATAAAATATCATGATTGCAGAAATAATTACTACATACTTTCATATTAAGGTTTATTTAAGAGTAGCATTGATACAATCTGTTATACAGCTAACTGTGTAATTATCAAAAGAAAAAAAAAATGGGTACTCGCTATAAAATGTCAAAAAGCAAAGAAAGAATAGAGGTATTATTTGTAGCGATAACGGCAGAAAAGTCCGCGTTCCGGATCAGTTGATTTAACGGTCGACGTAGGGTGGTTAATAAAAAACATGAGAGCATAAAAAGATTTAAATGTTTTGCCTAAGATAAAAAGTACAAATTTAAAATGCGTTACATCTCGATTGGGTGTTGTGCGAATTATTGAGGCATATTAGCATAAGAGTGCATTCAATGCTCGTATATACAATAACGTTGAGAGAAAATACAGCTAATATTATGTAATTGTCAAATAAAATGTGTGCTCGCTATAAAATAACAAAAAGTAACGAAAGAATAAAGGTATTATTGGTAGCGATGACGGCAGAAAAGTCCGCACTCCGGATCAGATGATTTAACGGTCTACGTAAGGTAGTTAATAAAAACATGAGAGTATAAAAAGATTTAAATGTTTTACCTAAGATAAAAATAGAACATTTAAAATGCGTTACATCTCGATTGGGTGATGTGGGAATTATTAAGGTGTATTAGTATAAGAGTACATTCAATGCCCGTATATACGATAACGTTGGCAACAAATTATGTAATCTCCACGCTTCTCCAATTCTGTTTACGTGTAGTTCTTCATTATCCATTCCTTATTTCCCGTTAAGTGTTTCCAAATTAAATGCATTGCACAATGAAAATCATTGCCATTTATCTGCAGTCACAATTCCGTCTTTACTGCCTTTCCAATCTCATCTCTGTCCCTCCCTTTGTGCTATGTCCCTCATCCCCTCCTCGTAAATCCTTGCATTGAAGTTCCTCATGATTATTAAGCATGCCGGAGGAAATCGTTTCCTTGCTTCTAATATTACCTCTACTAAGTCTGTTAATAGGTCAGGGATAGCATATGGAACAAAGCTGGCTGGCGATACAACGATAATACACGCAAGCCCAAATTAATATTCGCTAAATTACAATATATAAAAACTACTTCACTCGTGTTTACGGCTACCACCTGTATGCCGTTTTGTATCTTATCTTATAATACATGGCTTCACCATCCGGATATCACACTTTTCTCCTTTTCTTATCATTGCGTTCGAAATAGGGATGAAAAATGCTGGGAGGCGGAAATTAAAAATGTTTAGAAAGCATTAGAATGGGTGGGTTTGCAAAAACGAGAAAGGAATCGTAAAAGAACGTACAACAAAAGTTAAGGTATTAACCAACAGGAAATAGATGCCAAGTGCAGAAAGAAAATATCACACAGCTTAGGCTAAGAAACCAAAATCAGACGCGGCATACAGGTTTGCACGAGTTTCCAGAATATATCGACTTTAGCTTGGATTAATAGGGGACATGAGGGGTGACCAAAATAACAGATGAGGCTGAGCATAGAATATGTACTTTTTGTGTGAACATAGAAAACTGGCAAACACATTCTAATGGACTACGCAGGTACGAACAGTGGAGGTTGACTGCACCGGGAGCTAAATTTTGTAGGTCGAGTGTTAAGATCTTCGTTAGCACGCCAGGATTGTTTTCACCGTAAAACGACTGGCCAAAGCTGAGCACTTCTTTCTGCAAAGTACGTGGAATTAGAAGTGCATTGGTTGGAATGGGCTGTCTCTTTGAATCTGAATATGGGTGTGCTTGCGCAAGCGAATGTATATAAATATATGTATTTGTGTGCGTGTTTGATAAGTGTTGTAAATGTCCTTCATGAAAAGTGGAACTTTTTCTGCCGTGTAATACACTGCATGTTCGGTCAAAAGACTCGCGAACGATATTGCACAACTATGTTTATAATAAATGCGCAATAAATAAACTTCTGAACTCTACAATAAGGAGAGTAGCATGCATTCCTAGCAGAGCTAATGGTCCATCCCAGAAAAAGTGTATAAGAAGGGAAGAGGACAGGTTAAAATTCTACTTGAGTCAAATTTCTGATTCCAGAAAATAGTTCCTTCCCCTTAAGGGCGCGTGCAGATAACTTTAGTAGGCGCAGATGAACTCTGGACTCATTTGCAATATCAGTAATCCCTTCCACCCACCAAATGGAATACCTATGACAATTGTCACGGGATTTTAAATCCTTAGTCAAACAGTTCTGGGTACATCATGGACCTAATGCTTGCCAAAAAAGATATCATGCAGTGGATTAAAAGTTTGTGAAGCAACGTAAGTTAAACACTATTAAATGAAAAGTTTTTCTAATAATTATATTTATAAATTAGAATATATCAATAATTATGTTATGTCACATTAAATTATCGCTTAGGTATAATTTTAAAACTGTTCAAACTGCGTAATTAATAACACCTGGCTTATATAAAGTCGAAAGTATCTTACGAGTTATTTCAACAGGAAAAGGGAGTATAAAAACACACATATCCCAAGGATATATTCAAAATAAAAACGAGTAAAAGAAAAAACGTGCTTTAGAGCAGGAGGCCGGTTCCGGACAGAGAGCGGGAGAACATGCGTATGAGCGATGCAAGGCGTTGCTGTTATTGCAGTGGTAGGAGCATTTACTGTGACTAGACAGAACGGTAAGTTATCAGCTTGTCTTGTAATATTAGATGTTTTAAATCAGCGTTGTAAAGTACTGACTGATACCGCTGGTTCTTTCCCTTGTTTTATCACAGGTTCTGTTTTTGTTTGTTTGTATTTTTTCTGACGCTCCTTAACATCTCTGGTCATAAGCGTCCCATTCAATTCAGGGCGTGAAATGACCGATAAATTTTGCTCAGAGGTTTCTTCTCTTGGATTTGAGGTTCTTTATCGTGCCGTAAATGTACGACATGAAAGCCACGTCTTTTCTTCCCTTCCGAAGGAAACCATACTTAGAATTTTACGATCGAAAATATCCATCGACCCTGGCCGGAAATGAACCCGCTATCTTGCATCTACAAGGCAAGTATAGTTACCACTAGACAACCAGGATGCACACACACAGAGGTTTCCCAAGGTTTTTCGAGCTCTAAGCTTTAAAGTTGATCTTATTACCGATTTAATGGCGGCCACGAGTGAAGAACGACAATACGTCAATAATGACTGCTCTAAGCCTGCGGGATCCGGCTTTACACAGACATTTAGATCCCCTATGGGAAAATTCATTGCTGTAGACAGATGCAGGAAATAATACGAAACTTTTTGTGTGCAAACAGTATTTTATTATGAAAAGTACAACGCAAAAGGGGATAAAGAGATAAAACATGAAGCAGATTTCAGCGAGTGACTACGAAGCCTACTTTTGGTAAGGTAAGCTTAGATAGAGAACTAAGTGTAGAAGCGCAATTTTACAGAAAACTTGTGCATTTTTTCAAATGTGATTACATAGGCTAGAGACATTAGCAGTGTTTAGAGGCGCATGCATTTGTGAACAAGGAAATCTCCATAAATAGTTAGGGAAAACCCGGCGTTGACTTTCAGGCAGTAATTTACGACCTGATCTAAGAATTTGTTTATCAAATTCCATTCAACTCAATACTGAAATTTTGACGAACTTAACAAAGGTGCCAGGTATCTACATCTAGAGTCCGGGAAGAGGGGAACTTTCTATGCAAGACAATCTCCTTAAAAAAAGTAAAAATTAAAGTAAAATTAGTAATCACAAGTAATTATTAGACAGAAATAATCAGTATTTATTTTTATGTTTCGGTTTCGTGCACTAAAGGTAGTGTGGTTTCCTCTATTATTATTATTATTATTATTATTATTATTATTATTATTATTAATAATATTATTAGTGGTAGTAATAGTAGTAGTGGTAATAGTAGTAGTAATAGTAGTAGTAGTAGTAATAGTAATAGTAGTAGTAGTAGTAAAAGTAGTAGTAATAGTAAAAGTAGTAGTAATAGTAATAGTAGTAGTAATAGTAATAGTAATAGTAGTAGTAGTAGTAATAGTAGTAGAATAGTAGTAGTAATGGTAATAGCAGTAGTAGTAATAGTAATAGTAGTAGTAACAGTAGTAATAGAAGTAGTAATAGTAGTAATAGTAATAGTAGTATTAGAAATAGTAGTAGAATAGTAGTAGTAATAGTAATAGCAGTAATAGTAATAATAGTAGTAATAGTAATAGTAGCAGTAATAGTAATAGTAGTAATAGTAATAGTAGTAGTAATAGTAATAGTAGCAGTAATAGTAGTAGTAGTAGTAATAGTAGTAGTAATAGTAGTAGTAATATTAGTAGTAGTAATAGTAATATTAGTAGTAGTAATAGTAGTAGTAGTAATAGTAGTAGTAGTAATAGTAGCAGTAATAGTAGTAGTAGTAATAGTAGTAGTAGTAATAGTAGTAGTAATAGTAGTAGTAATATTAGTAGTAGTAATAGTAGTAGTAATAGCAGTAGTAGTAGTAATAGTGGTAGTAGTAGTAGTAGTAGTAGTAGTAGTAATAGTAGTAATAGTAATAATAATAGTAGTAGTAGTAATAGTGGTAGTAGTAGTAGTAGTAATAGTAGTAGTAATAGTAATAGTAGTAGTAATAGTAATAGTAGTAGTAGTAATAATAGTAGCAGTAGTAATAGTAGTAGTAGTAGTAGTAATAGTAGTAGTAGTATTAAATACTAATATTCCGCCTTGCACTGAAATTATGCTTTCTGATGGTATTTGAGCTTGACATAACAATTCTAAACTTCTGCAAAGTTCGCTACTTCGTCCTAAGCCTCTCATTTCCGCTATGCCCCTTTTCCTTCATTACGAAAACTCAGTGTAATTCTTCAGATGAAGAAATGAGCTCTGAACAACTGCCAATACACAAACCATATCCATAAACCATCGAAAAAAAATTCAACAAACTAAAATCGAGAACACGAACATTTCGCTCTATTATAGGGATTTTATGAATGTTTCATATTTTTTTCCCGTTCCTGCATTCTTGCATTGCTCTTCTCATATAAAACACATGTTCAATGCTTCAAGGCTTCCAACGCGGTGTTATATTGTTTACAATGTCCGGAATGACTGATATTCAAGTAACTACTAGGAGCCATTTTGCGCTGAACATATTCATTTTTATAAAAGTGAGTATATTTAAAAAAAAAATCATACCACTGGGCATTGCATGCATTTTTAATTTTCAGAAATATTTAGTCATTTTAATAAACGCGTTTCCGCACTAAACAAATCAACGCACAGCATACACTAATGATTTCAGTTATTTTAGCTTTTTGAGAGAATATTTTGCATTTTATGAATCGAAATGCCTGGCTAATGTTTTAAATGTTTTCCTTAGACCAATAGACGAAATATTACAAGTATTCAGTAATATTAGCGCTTTTGTTTCTAGGCTCAATAGTCGAGGTAAAGCTATCCACCATTATAACCATTAAAATTATCTACATTAACATATGGCATTAATAGTAAGTAAGTAAAAACACATAATTACTAATAACCAAGCAAGTGAAATACTATTATCACAATTTAGCAATTCGGCACGTATTTCAGTATTGCTAAAACGGATTTCCATATTTTCATGACTTAACTCTAATTATGAAGCCATTGCACACTTATACATCTGCAGTAATAATTATATAAAATACTAGCGTAACTGCTGTTAATACCCACACTAATAATAAAAATCGGCCGTATCCGCGAAGGTTGCATTAAGTAGCGCAGGAAGTGGGTTATTCATTGCATTAATGACAAAGACTTGTGTTACAGTATTTTTATACCGCAATCTACTTAGAATTTTCGGAATGAGGGGGTTTCATATTTTAAGTAAATGTGTATATATAATCAAATAGAGGAAGCATCAAAGATCTTTATACTGTAAATATATCTGTAAATAGTTCAATGTTCAAGAAAATGTAGCATAAATATTTGTTCGTGACTATCCAACAAAGGATCATATTCACAGTAATAGAGTCAGTGATGGTATAATGTTAGAGCCACTTGACAGTGGCATCATACTGGGAAACTGCAGATGCTGCAACCAAAACAAAACAAAAAAGAAAGAAAGAAAAGAAAATAATAATAAAGAAAAGAAAGATAACAATCGCCACACGTATGAAGCTGGTATTTTAATTTTAGTGTTTATATTTTTTTCTGAAAGCGTAAAATTATATTTAAAACTGGTAATAATATGCATAAACCTGCGTTATAAGAGATGTTGAAAATTATGCCCCTCAGCGGCAGTATATTGCCAACATCTCCGTAAGAAAATCCTATACTTCATTAAATTTTTGTTGCACAAGAACAGTGTGGTTCGAAACACGTTTCTTTTCCGTTAGAAGTTCCTGTCTCCCGAACTTTTCAGCAAGCTAACGAATAATGTCTCTACCTAGAAAACGATTGTCATGTTATTTTCCTAAGAATCGCTTTACCACTTCTCTGCAAGAATCCGCTTTCAAATGACATAAAATCCTGTTCTTCAAGACTATATAATACAGACATGGGTGGTTCAGCTTGTTAAGTCACAACTCTTAAGCGGGGGATCTAGAGTTTGATTTCCTGCCAGGGCCGTTCTAGCTGACTTAAGATTTATTCCAGGTATTTTCTCACTCCTAAATGGCAAATGCCGGAAATATGCCCTAAACTTAGAAATGAAAATCTTCCTTCCCAAATAAAATTCCTTTCTCAAACTAATATTTCATCTCATGTATCACCAAGGTCCATTGTCTGTGGTACCTCAGCGTTAAAAAAGGGCGTTATTAAAAAGTATAAAAAAGCAGGACAATTAGTACATAGCTTACACATAATAAAAACACCGATTAACATACCTTCTCTCAAACTAATTGTAAGATGCTCCTTCGTGTATGCTGCGGCCTTGATGACTGACTTCTCCCAGTAAGCAGTAGTGATTTCCCGGCCCGTAGCTCAAATAAACTCAGAATAGGGACTCGTATAAGTTCGTCGCGGTGGTCTAGGGGTAACGCGCTTTACTCTGGACACCAGGTTTGCAGTTCAAACCGGCCAAAGCTAATCGCTTTGTCTGGACGTAAAAGCCTCGAGCGCATATTCTCCGGGAGGGATTACAACTATAGGCCCCAAGTCATGAATTTACGGAAAGATATGAAACTTCATATATGAAAAAAGTATTCTCTGGACAAAATTATCGCCCATTTCACGTACTCGTATTATCCTAGCAACACCTAGAAGGTACTTAAAGCAATGGGGTGACCTATGTCCCTACATCTTACTGTAGTTAATTTGAATGGTTCATATGATTCGTCAGGACCCGAAACAGGACTTCAGGCCTAATCCTTGTAAGCCGGTGATCATAAATATATAAAGGCAACTTTCTTGCGTAAACATTTTTCCTTTGCTCCTGCTCGTAAAATTAGCAAAAGTGCTATCTATTTCAGTATCGCCTTGTATCCTTTTATTTTTAAAACTGAAACGCAGTTCTTTGGGGACTTTTTCTAATTTTGCATATGGGATAAAATTTGTGTAGTATATACAGCTATCCTTTGAAATTTTATATTAGCTATGACATCATTACGTGTATTTAATTTCCTTCTACAACTGACTTCAAGATAGCTTGTACCGCCAAGAGTGGCCGAGATCATTAAGGCACGGACTCGTGAGCGGGATATCTGCGGTTCGAATCCCGCCAGGACCATCCTCCCTAACTGAGGTTTTTTCCAGGTTTTCCTCAATCCTCATAAATGGCAAATGCCGGGAAGGCACCCTAAACTTAGGCCTGGAACGTTTCCTTCCTTAAAAAAAATCCTTTCCCAATTTATCATTTCATCTCATGTGTCATCAGTGTCCAACGCCTGTGGTGCCTCAGTAGTAAAAACTGGCGTTAAAAACTATTCAAAAATAGCTTACTTTTTTCTATAGGCATGAATATATTTTCCTTTGCTGATTGCTCACCTATTTTAAACAAAAATGTATTTAAACGCAAGTTCACATTAGTGTCATGTCAGATATTTTTGTAGCACCCTTCCAATATGACCATCACCAGCCTCCAGAACAATAAATCTAAGAACAAATATACTTTTAAACGCCTAGTAGTGAAACAAACAAGATCATTCTAGAACTATTGCAGATACTTAAACTCAACTCCTACAACGAAAGCAATTACAATTCTTGTCAAGAAATATACAAGACTACGGGTCGATTATCCTTAAGAGACAAAGGAGATGGTTGTTAATAAAAACCTTTTTTTGGCGTCATGAAACTCACAGATATGTTTTTCAAATAAGCATAATTTCGGAAGCATATCAACAGTTCAACACGTTAATGAATTAAATCAAGTCATCAAAGATGTTCAGATAGGGGAAATATATATTGATATCAGCTGTTGTAGATTTTAAGCGGATTATGACTCAATAACGAGGGAGAATATAATACATTAAATGGTAAATATAAGCATACAATTTAACATACTCAAGTGGGTTGAGTAATTTATTAATCAAAGATTATGCACAATCCAGCATGCCATCTCATTATCCAAAAGCGAAGTACTGCGAACTGCTGTACATCACGGGGCGATATATTATATGCTCTTTTCAACATTTACATAAGCGATTTGATACGAGAACAGAATTAGATATTTAGTATTAAGTGCAGAGATTAGTACTGCTAATAAACTGAATAACTTATACTCCATCTTAGGAGTCTGTAAAGCAACAGAAAGAAAACCTGTCCACTGCGCAGGTAATCTTGTGCGACGGGTGGACCAATGAACGGAGAAAATAGATGGAAGGTGTGGTAGGATTAACTAACTTAACGATACAAACCGAGGGCTCTTGGGCTCCTCTCACGAACGGCAAAGGAGAGAGCCGAGCCGTAGTAGTGTGCAATAAATGCCGGCAGATAGAATACTTGTAACGCACGGATACAAACAATAGTACATCAAAAATTAACTTTTTGGGATACTATTTAATATTTAATAAAATTTCATATACAACGAAATTAAATAGGAAACTGTAATTGGCAATGTAGAACATAAAGGAAAAAATTGCTACAGGAAAAGGCATAGGCTTGTTTTAACAGTATACGGTTATGGATTTTTTTTAACCTTAAGCTAACCTAAACTAACCGAATCTAACCTAAATTTGCAGCATATGCGTTGTTTTAAATAACTGATACGGGAAAAGGCATGCATTTCTTTTAATAGTATAAGTGTGAAAATTTTTCACCAAAGCTAACCTAAATTTGCAATCTATGATGCGAAGAAAACAATGACGTGCATCTTATGTAGTCTTGAAGCAACCGCGGAATTTCTTTTATTTGAGCATTTACAGTACATGAAATAAAAGTAAAATTGCAACATATGCGTTATTCTCTCTAATAAATAACATTAAAAAGTAAAATTTATAATATTAAGAATAGAGAAGGTAATTTGTGAAGATTAAAACTGAAAGAAAACCAAAGAAAACGAGAAAAAGACTTGCACGTGTGGGATGGAACCAAATAACCACTACTTTCTTATGTTTAGCCAAACTCTCTAACCAACTGAGCTATCAAAGCCACATGTATAGCTTTTTATAAGGTGTTTAACGCCCGTTTTTACTACTGAAGCACCACAGGTGGTGGACACTGACGACACACGAGAAGAAATAATATATTGGGAAAGGATTTTTTAAGGAAGGAAACGTTCCAGGCCTAAGATTGGGGTACCTCTCCGGCCTTTCCATTTATGAGGACTGAGGTAAACCTGGAAAAAATCTCAGTCAGGGAGGACAGTCCTGGCGAGATGCGAAGTCCAGACCTTCCGCTCACGAGTCCGCACCTTAATGACCTGGGCCACCCATCGGAATGGATAACTGGCAATTGTCCTACATGTGTTGAATTCACGCTTGGACTCGACTTTCTCCGTTGCCGTTTGTAAGAGGAGACGTGACTGGAGTAACAAGAACCTCGTTTCGTACGGGTTACTGATCAGCTCAACTACGGAGAGGGCACCAATTCTCTTTCAACCCAACTACTGTTAATATATCAAGACGTAAAGCTGGATCTGTTCTACGATTAGGGGAGTACCGTATAATATTGAGAGCATATGAAAATGTATGTGAAAACACTTCTAAACAGTAGGAAAATGTGTTGCGCAGACGGCTGATCTTACCACAATACCGTTTCGGTGTAAGACACGCCAATGATCTTTAAATGAGATAACATTAAAAACGACTGAAGCAAAAGAAAAAGCTAATTGTTTTGCATTAGGATCACACTTCTGGGTACGAGCAATGCATTGGAAGTTTTTTTTTTTTTTTAGTAGTGTTTAACGCCCGTTTTACTACTGAGGCGCCACAGGTGGCAGGCACTGATGACACAAGAAATGAAATGATATATTGTGAAAGGATATATTATTTTAAGGAAGGAAGCATTCCAGGCCTAAGTTTAGGATACCTCCCCGGCATTTGCCATTTATGAGGACTGAGGAAAACCTGGAAAAACCTCAGTCAGGGAGGACGGTCCTGGTGGGATTCGAACCGCAGACCTCCCGCTCACAAGTCCGCGCCTTAACGACCTCGGCCACCCGTGGCGGTAAGGAAGTTTTTAAGGATAGGAGTTCTGGGGGCCGGGGTTGGAACAATTAATTTGGTTTATGTCATTTAATAATGCAAGAACACCTCCGTGGTCTAGTGGTGCGGTTTGCGACTACAAATCCTGAGGTACTGGGTTCGTTTTCCGGTCACGTCAAGCTGTCTGGGTAAGGTTTTTCAAAAATCATCCTAACCTTGAAAAGGTAAATGCAAAATAGCTTTGAAGAACCAAAACTCCGAGTCCGTTTGCGCCATCTTTAATTCAATTCGTTCATTTCTACAGACTACAGTATTAAACCTACACCTACAATATTCACGTTCAAAATCTACAAACGTCGTCATAAGAGCAATGCAGTCAAAGCGATAAAAATAAAAACACAAGAAATTACCGTTAGAGCGACCCTCTCTCTTTTTCAGTGTTTTTAAACGATCTCATATTTGCAGCAGTGCGCGCCTCTAGGCCTCGTCCACTCGCTTTCTGCCCTCTTTACCGATTATGTGCAGCTTTGCTCTAAAGGTTCCTGAAACGCAGTACAGAAGAGTGGTGTAATAAAAGCAATACGCACATTAATATAACATAGACCAATCCTCACTAAACAGAAAAATAGCAACTGTATATAACACAAAAATAGACCAATAACGCAAACTGGTGAATTTAATTACCTTGGGGGTAGCATTTGACAATAAGTTAACATGAGATCGGCAAAAAACAACAATTGACGGTCTACAAACGGAACTAGATTGATATAGGCTTATTGTGAGGAATGGGGGAATGGCAGTTAATGAGAGGACCAAAACAATGACGTTCAAGAACGTTGCGGTATACAGCGCGATAGAAAAGTGGGGATATGCAGGTCGGGCATTAGAAAATGCGAAAAAATTCAGATATTTGGGCGTCACTTTAGCTATGAACGGGAGATGAACAAAACGTAGGAATCACAAAATGCAAGTGCGAAATTAAAAATATAGACATTAAAGAATTTGGTAAAAATACCGGAAACGCAGCGGAGAACAAAGGAGATGGTGTACAGGATGACTATTATGTACGGGGCTGGAATTTGGTGGTGGCAACACATCGAGGAACTGAATCGGGTACAAACGCAGTTTATAAAACGGCTGCTATAAGTTAGGAGGGATAAATCAAATTGCGGGGTTCTTAAAGTGTTAGGTATTTTTATCTAAAGTGTAAATTTAAAAATAACGATAATTAAGTAATGGTCAAGAATAATACGGGGGGATCAAAAATTTCTTTGAGCAGTTTGCCTGAGGGAGCAAATAAGAAAAAGTTGGTATACCGGTTGGCATTAAAAATGAGGAAAGGCTTAGTCAAAATTGAACTAGGTTATATTGGGTTGAGGGGAAAGGACATTAGGCCCAATAGTTCGAAAATAGTTAACATACGTTTGCGAGATATAGATAGGCAAGATACAGAAACTCAATGCGCAGAAAAAGTATCACTAAACCTGCATGCTCAAATATAACAGGTGTCGGAGATGGGGAAATTATCCCAATGCCTGTGGGGGAAAAGAAAGAAGTGGTCTCGCATAGCTCGGCAAGGAAATAAAATAGCTAATGATCTCGGAGAACGAATTTGTCCACTATGCGGAGAAAGCAATATGCATATTCTTACAGAATGCAGGGAAACAGAAATTAAAATGAGCATTTACCACTATAATTTCTGTATTCCAACAGGCGTTTGAACATCTTCCGCGAAGTATGAATGAATGGTGTTTAGCGCCCGTTTGTGTTACAGAGGCACCACAGGTGATGGACACCGATAATACATGAGATGGAATGATAAATTTGGGAAAGGATTTTTAGGAAAAGAATCGTTCCAGGCCTAAGTTTAGGGTACCTCCCCGGCATTTGTCATTTATGAGGACTGAGGAAAACCTGGAGAAAACCCCAGTCAGGGAGGACGGTCCTAGCGGTATTTGAACCCAGACCTCCCGCTCACGAGTCCGCGTCTTAACAGTTTCCGGGAAGTGTTAGTGCATGTGAGATACATACACAAATTGGGAATATTTCTAGCGAAGACCCGACAATGAAGGTTTATGGCTATGGAAAAGAGAGAGGAGTAGGGGAGGTGGGCAGTTAAGGTAAGAGGAAACTCAGGGCTAAGGGTTCATGCGTGTGTGTGTGTGTCTGTATAAAAATTACTCATAAAATAGTGTTGCATGTATACCGATGACGTGTTTGTTTTTACATATGTATTTTTGCATATATGTATATATTGATAGTTATAAGCGCGGTATTAGCATGTATGACCGTAAGTTCCATGCGACAGTTATACTCACTTGTGTATACTTTAAAACCACTTTAAAACAGCTACAGTAAAAGTCCATTATTACTGCTACTACAAGTGGAAAAACGATATCTTTAGAAACAGTAACTAGTGCAAAACTACCATAGGAAATGGAGCACATTTTAACTACTATCTACAAAATATATATTCTTCACAGTTTTAAATTGCTGCTAACCGCTGATTGTTAATAACTTTATTAAATAAGCTTAATCAAATGCAAAATCAATCCTTAACACTCATTATCGGAGGAATTAAAGAAATATTCGATTGATACGATGTTTCTTTTAACAGGATTAACACCAATGCCGTAATTATTAAAAAATGAAAACAACGCTATATGCAAAGCTAATCACGATACAACAGGATAATTTCTACAAATCATACAATTAAAAGAAAAGATTAAAAACACAACATGGATTCATAGATAATATTTAGGTATTGAAAAGCGTAACATATTACGTACACCTGGGCTACTGATACTGCCACTGCCACAGAATCCAATACAAACTCACAATATAGATAACATTTTTGTCCAAATAATCCGCTTTGTTAGCAACGCGTTTCCCACTCAACGGCTGCTATATTTTACGAATGAAATCATAATCACAAGGACGAGATCAAATAAATATGGCGGGTATAGAAGAACTCCCCATCCCCACCACTGTAAAAGACACTCGACACTGTCGGCTGTGCGAGCTATAGCGATATCGTGGAGAATAATGACTGTTCAAAAGTTCTGGCTGTTTGGTGCGTACGGCACTGCGATATTGTGACATACAGAAAAAGGCCTGCGATACTGGGCATTCACAGTGGTCTCCTCACGCACCGGATGACACACAAACACACCTTGACTGTCATACGCGTGAATGACCTTGAATTTTGTTGGTGAAGGAGTGTGGCGAAACTTGTGTTTGCACGATAACCAAGGATGACGCCATTCTCTGAACTGCCGCTTGAATTCTGTTTCATACGCCCTTGCCCAAGTTTTGATGCGATTCAACAAGGCATTCCCTTCTTCCTGAATTCTCGCCAGATTGATGCGACATGTTTCGTAGCGAGTCAACTTCCTTTCCTCACTTAATTGATGTGGCACCCACTTTGCACAAGTTTTCCGCATGTTCAGGTCCTCCCGTAAAATATGCTCCACTGTTTTTGCCGGAATTAATGTTTGATCTTCTATTTCTACAAATGTCCAGAGCCTATCACCGCGTAATCGCCGTCACCCGTACATCCTTCTCCGCGTACACAACACGCCCACTACGCAGCAGATCGGTAGTCGACATTCTGCCCTGTTTGATGGCCCCTGTCCAATTCGCCAACTCGTCACCGATAAGACAGGGCATGCTAACCCGGTGCTTCCCGTTGTTTTGTGAGGCATTATCGTGCATTCGTGCTGCGGAGAGAAGTTATTTTCTCAATCGCACGTTGTTCACTCTTCGTTACAGCAAATTTTGACCGCTGTCGCTCACCAAATTAACTTCGATGCATGCTGATATACGCACCATCTGATGGCTTCATTCGAAAATACATTCCATGCAATTTCTATTGCATATCTTAAATGTTTTGTGTTATTCCTTATTCGCGAGAGAAAAATAGTTGCCATGACTTATGACTTATCCCTTGAATATATTTTAAAGAATGAAATACAGTGACATCATTTGCATTAGTATAATAATAAATTAAATGCATATAATAATATATAAGTTAAAATTTGCAAATGTGCACATATAGTATTGCCAGTGGACTACTGAATAAATACCTGAATATTTTTAAATATATCTTTGTCAAATTTTCTTGCACGTTATGGTTTTAATGCAACTTTATTCTGAAAATATATGCTCAACTTTTATTTTGGTGTTTCTTTAACAGCAAACACCTAAAATAAATAAATACTTTAATGGGCTTACATTACTTGTGTTTTCAATGCATCGTGTACGTGTGTGTGCATGTTCTTTACATGATTATATGTTTATAAGCGCACAAAGTCCGTTACAATTAAATAGAGAATATATCAAACTCCAGTGTAAGTAAGAATATAATTGATATATCCTCTTCTTTGCTAACATGTAGTTATTGAAGGTAGTCTTCCAAGAAAAGTGTTGCAATGCTAACGTAAAGGCGACTATATGATGCTCTCCGCATACATCAGAGCGAATGATATATTGACGTTAAGCGTTATTGGATTTGTAGGAGTTGGCATTTACTACTCGTAACACTTCCAAGTTCTCCCCAACTGATCAAGGAAATGAGGCAAATGAGACAAATAACAAAGTTACCTGTTTTGATTACAAACGTTTGCTAGCACATAGCCGGAGTTCCACTACTGTAATAATAAGCTACTGGTTGTAAGACACCCTAGTCAACAGTTGGTTGAAAACATGTCTACAGTATGTATAAATGCTGTTTAGCACCTGGAAAGTAAGAACAGCGCAGTACGCGAATCACCATCCATCATTCCGTCTAAATCACCAATTTATTTCCACATAGCTGCTGTCCTACAAATGAGAAAGAGAAGGTATGTCATCCCAAATGCTCAAACAGTTTTGACTTAGTGATGTTGGACACCCATGTCAGAGTGGTGGTGGTGTTTTAACTAAAATATAAAATGCACGAAACGTTTACGAAAACCAGATTTGGCAAAAGGCTTATAACTTTTTATATTAAGTAAAATTCCACTACGTGCAACTGGATGTTGTGTTTCACGATACTAAAATAAGCAGTACATATTCTGAACTTACAGCTTGGAATATTAGGAAGCTTTTAACTTCGCCATTAAGAAAAGAAAATGAATTTGTGAATGTGATAAATCGTAACTAAATAACAATTTAAATACTGCTAATTCATTCTTTAATATATTTTCCCAAAGAATTCCATTCTCTTTCTTTATTTTGAGACATTAACATCCTTTAAAATGTCTCTTACTAAAATACTTTATTGTGCCTTAAGTAAATTTAATATCATGGCTAACTCACTTTCAATTAATAATTGATATCATCCATTGCCTCTGCTTTAAGTCGCACGTCAGCATGTTTTACAATACATTTAATTATATTGATATCATATTTTTCTATCCCCCATTTTTCTTGGTTTAGAATATGTTTTTAAATACGTGTTCTACGCTACTAACGGTGCATTTTGCTTACAGTCCATTCGCATTCTTTTGGACTAGCAGGTAGAGAAAGGGAAGGGGAGGATAGATGCGTATAACTTAGCCGTACAGACTGACCGGCCTACATGTGTCATTTACCCGTACATCCGGAACCGCGTGTGCACCAGTTGCGCTTCCTTTCACGAAAGTCAGCGGAGGGTGGTTGAGAAAACCGAGGAATGGCGTCGATGCGGAGAAGTGTGCTTCAACAAATACAGTCGTAACGCACAGAAACAAGCAACGGAATGCAAAAATTGAACTTTTAAGACGCATATTAATAGTTAATCACATTCAATATACAACGAAATTAAATCGGAAAATGTAATGTAGGAATCTAAAAAGGAAAGGAAATATTGATACGGAAAAGGTATATGTTTTAAATAGTATAAACCACACAAGTTAATCTAACCTAACCTAACCAAAATTTGCAACCTATGCGGCAAGTATAACTGTACATGAAAACGTACATGAAATAAAAGTAAGATTGTAAACTGCTGTCGTCCTCCCTAATAAAGATAATATTTATTATAGTAAGAAAAGTGTACACAAATTATGAAGACAAAAAATGAGTTAGCCCATGGGGGAAGTGAATCCCTACCTTCGTGTTGGTAGCATGACGTTCTAACCAACTGAGCCACCAGCCCAACATGAACAGCGTGGTAATTATCTGCCTTCATTAGTTTACTGCACTTGGGCTCGGTTTTCTCCGTTGCCCTCCGCTGCCGTTCGCGAAAGGAGACTTGACTGGTGCACAAGCGGTTCAGGATGTACGGGGATACTCATGTGACCGGCAGCGTAAACCCGCTGAGGCCAGCAGAACATAGTCAATGTGAGAGGTAGTGTCATAGTGCAATGGAACAAGGTGGTGTGCGCCGTGTTCCATTCCTCAACTATTAATCATAGAGTCAGTCGCCGATTTTTTGTGCCACCATTTATCGCTCTTTCTCGATCATGGCTGTGGTTCTGCTTGTCGATGGCCAACCCGAACGTGGCTCATCCTCAGTTCGTTTCCTTCCCTCCTCGAAAGCGTTTGAATCAGTCGTAGAACGTTTTCTGGCCACGGCTTCCCTCCCGTATACTTGCACTAACATTTCATGTGTCTCCGTCGCCATTTTACCCAATTTGAACTTGATTTTTACTCGTTTGTCCGCTGTGCAGTGACCCTACCTCTCACACCGATTCCATTCTACTGCCCGCAGCAGGTTTACACTGCCAGTCACATATAGTCCACACTAGGTGTCGCTTCTCCCCATGTCTCTGAAGAACCATGCGCATGCACCCCTTCAGATATGGCACCATTCACCGAAATTTTTAGACACACCACGTATTTTACTATAAAAATGTCTGCATATTCCCTTAGAAAATCACAAGCATTTCAAACGTATTACTATGACCTGTTTCTGAAACATTAAATTGTTATTCCATAAACAATTGTTTCTGCATAATAAATCTTTTTCATAATCTTATCGTTTCTATAAGCGTACCTAAAATAGAATAGATTTATGAAAGATAAATATGGTGAATGTTGTCGCGATATGCGTTTGTTTCATAACTTCTATCTGAAATTTTAGAAACGCTTAGGTTAAGTGAGCGTTAAAATTAATGTCATATTCTAAATAAATGTATCTACTTCCCAGTTCTGAATATTCAGGTTGTATACATTACATTTTTAAATATTTAATCGAAATCTGATCTTTGAATTGTTTAGAATGTGCATTTATATATTTTTTGCTCTTTATAGAACGTACACTACATCATTGTCGTCGACATTATCATCTCCATTTGCTGATGACGAGGAAATAATTGGGCCTATACAGTAGCTACATCGTATATTTCTGTGCAAGAAACATCATATACATGATGATGATGATGATGATGATGATGATGATGATGGGGAGTTTAAGAAAAGACGTAAGTTATCCACAGAACTAAATTTGAGTCTTGTGGATGAAATAGGAGACAATGTAGAAGCAATATCTATCTTAGGTTTAAGCCAACTGTTACTACGTTTAAAGCTCTAGGCTTGTGATAAATTTCTATTGTGATAGGTGACAATTTTAAGGCACAATTACATAAAAATACTACAAAATTACAGAGAGGTGACTAACAAGAAATGTTCATTTTTTAACAAAACAGGTATTCATGGTGCATTAGGTTGTGTGGACGGTCATGCACATTGTCCCCCGGTGGAAAAATAATGCAAACTTTTATAGAAACAGGAAAAGTTATTTATCATTGAATTCAAGTAGTGTTTAATGTATGTTTTTTTATTGATTTATTTACGGACGCTCTTTAACATCTCAGGTGATCAGCGTCCCATTCAATTCAGGCCGTGAAACGGCCAACAAATTTTGCTTAGAGGCTTCTTCTTTCAGGCTTGAGGTTCTTTTTGTGCCGTAAATGTACGACACGGGACCCACGGCTTTACTTCCCTTCCGAAGGAAGTCATACTTGCGATTTTTACGCCCAAAAATGCATCTGTCCTGGCCGGGTTCGAACCCGCAATCTTGGATTTAGAAGGGAAGTATGGTTACCACTACACCACCAGGCCCGAGAATAATGTATGTCACATTGTAGTCCCGTGGCCATAATCTACTTATGATAGTACGTTTTAATTAAAATTACCTACATGCTCAGTTTGAACTGAGAAAATTTAATGGGTATCTAATTCTCAAAGGTCATGTTGGTATTTCTTGGCACAGCGTTACTTGCGGTCATTATACCGAGAAATCTAAATAGCGCTATCAGTTATCGAAAGGCTAAAACAACTGCATCAGAAATTCATTCAAATTATCCTCCTGGTAAATAGACCAGAGCTTCACGTAATAGGTCGTATATGACGTAGACTGAAGGGTGTAACAATGCAATTGAATATTACACCTCTGCCTCAACTGGCGCACAATCTGATTTTACATATTTAAGCGCTCCTTCGTTCTTCCATGTGCTAAAGATATGCAGAGCGTGGAAGATGGCGAAAAGTTTTTATAAAAAAAAACATTGATAAAGAAAGGTAAACAAGTGCAAAACACCTGCTCACATATGGGACTCCACTCCGCTCTATTCTTCATACATATCAACAGACACGCCTGTCAGGCAATGTTCTGAAATACATAAAACCTCATTGTTTTCACCTTCTCATTCACAGAAGAAACACTAATAAGATAAGCACGCATTCGCCCATGCATGTACAAATGCTGTAAACTTAACACTACTTTTATTGTATTGCTTAACGGTCTATGACTCACAGCCTATCCATGTTTTTCCGAGATCATTTGTAGCATTCTCAGCAACCGCCAATGCTAATTCAGTCAATCATCTAATTTACTAACATAAGCAAGTGAAGCTTACAGCCCCTCCTCAAAAAGCGAAAGAGAAAACGGGATAGATAGACAGCCTAAATATAAATATAAATATAAATGCATAGATTATATGTAAAAAAATAACAAATTATATATAAATTCAACAAGAGCATGCTAATCAATTATGCCCGTTCAGGTTGTAGATTAATTGTTCACAACTTTGCAATAATTCCGAAAAATGATAGGCATATTAAAAGGTTGGATGTATGCATGAAATCCGAAAAACTTCCCTAAAAAAATTAAAAGTTAAAATTAAACAAGTAAGGAAAATTATATTGAAAATTCGCATAAGTATATTAAATCTCTTCCTAAAATATTTTCTGAATTCCGTTTAAAATATTTGTCAGCACAAATGCTTAGTTTGTAAACTTTCTTGCTTTATTGCTCTTGAAGAAGCGGAATATTATGCACTACTACAAGCAAAGAATATGCGACTTGCCTTTCGGAAAGAGACGACTTTTGACAGTTACGTCAAACTCGCTGCATGCTTCCTTTGTGCATTATTATGCAGCAGTTTCGCCATGCATTTCACCGCAAAAACCTCAGTCTGTCTATTGAAGTGATTGCAATGTTAACATTATTACTGCAAAGATACATCCATCACTTATCTGAAGGCACTACTTAGGGTAGATGTTCTTTATTGGCTGATTGACTTTTTCCAGCAAGCGAAGTACAACTAGTTTCTAAATTGCGTAAATTCTATAAAGTCCTACGGCGCTTTTTATACTGATCCAACTGGATATTGATTTGTTTTATTTACGAACGCTCTTTAACATCTCAGGTCATCAGCGTCCCATTCAAATTGGCGTGAAACGGCCTACAAATTTTGCTCAGATGCCTCTTTTTTCAGACTTGAGGTTCTTTATCGTGCCGTAAATCTACGACACAAGACCCAAGGATTTACTTCCCTTCCGAAGGAAGCCATACTTAGGATTTTTACGCCCGAAAAAAATCCATCGGTCCTGGCCGGGTTTGAACCCGCGATCTTGGGTTTAGAAGGCAAGTATGATCACCACTACACCAAAGCTGGATAAATTATAACGCTTACTAACTAATATTTGTTTCATAGCCTATATGTAATGAAGTAATTATTAATTTGTGCTGAGATGTAAGCAAGTATTCACATGATTTTGGCGTGATGTAGCTTTTTAAGCCAACCATAAAAGAACGGTTGGCAAACGAGGGAAAATTCCAAGAAAATTCCAAATCAGCTTTCACGGAGGTAGATTTTTTTTTTTTTTTTTTTTTTTTGAACAATGTTTAACGCTCGTTTTTACTACTGTGCCACCACAGGCGGTGAACACTGGTGATACATGAAATGAAATGATAAATTAGGAAAGGATTTTTTAAGGAAGGAAGCGTTCCAGGCCTAAGTTTAGGGTACCTCCCCGGCATTTGCCAGTTATATGGGAGGACGGTCCTGGCGGGATTCGAACCCCAGACCTCCCGCTCACGAGTGAGCGCCTTAACGACCCCGGCCACCTGTGGCGGTACGGAGGTAGAAAAATATGGAATTGTGCATTATGTTTGCAATGCACCTGCAGTAGTGTTAACGAATACAATGCCACTGGGGTATATATAGTTCATTAAAAAAAAGAACGTTTCCGCCTTGGCAGCAAATTAAAGCAAAAACGGAAGGGAATGGAGAATAAATTGTCAATGCAAAGTTATAAAAATTAACAAGGCTGGTTCAAAGCCACCTACAAAGTTAGACATTCACTGACGAATCATACCGCCACGGGTGGCCGAGATCTTTATAAGGCGCGGCCTCGTGAGCGGGAGGTCTGGGGTTCGAATCCCGCAAGAACCGTCGTTCCTGACTGAGTTTTCTACCAGGTTTTTCCCAGTCCTCATAAATGGAAAATGCCGGAAAGGTACCCTAAACTTAGGCCAGGAACGTTTTCTTCCTTAAAAAAAAAACCCTTTCCCAATTTATTATTTCATTTCACCGCCTGTAATGCTTCTGTAGTGAAAACAGGTGTTAAACACTATCAAAAAAATTGACGAATGACTGAATCACTTAACACCTCTCAGTAAAGGCTCCTTTTTTCAGGACAGTATGACAAAAACGGTTGAAAGTCTTGTCTACAAAATGTTTAAATTTAATGATATATTTTGCCAAAAAGCATTTTTTTCAATAGTGTTTAACACCTATTTTTACTACTGAGGCACCACAGGCGGTGAACACCGATGATACACGATATGAAATGATGATTTGTTTAGAAAGGAAACTTTCCAGACCTAAGTTTACGATATCTACCCGGCATTTGCCATTTATGAGGACTGAGGAAAATCTGGGAAAACCTCAGTCAGGGAGGGCGGTCCTGGCGAACCCCAGACCTCGGCCACACGTGGCTACGAATAACTGGGATAACTGGCCACTGTAAGAGGTATCTCCAATATTCTCATTTTTTTCATAAGTTCTTGAGGTAAATAATGATATTGAAGATGTTGAATTGCTCTCTTTCTTCGGCCTTCAACGGCAGCGTTAAAGTAAGGTAATGGTTTCGGGGGTTGATTCGTATCCACAAAACCACTGTTAAGCATAAAAACATGTGGAAGGCTTGTGCATATGTCTATCAATGGTGCTCCATGATGACAGAAAAAGGCAGCACTTTCAAGCAACGCTAGCAGAGGAACCGCAAAGACGAGTAATCAAAACTGCAAAAGTTTCCACTGGTTTACTCAACAGTCATCAGCAGTGCTGAAAGCGGTTCGTGTACTTAAGACAGAGTCCCAATGTGTGAAGCTCTTCGATTCAAACGGTTTTACCGGAGCCAACCTTCTTCAGGTTTTTGAACCTGTAGGACTGTCATACTACAGGGAGAGAATTTATTAAATTTGGAAGAAGTTTCTAAAAATGAAAGGTGATGATGTATCTGTCTATAGGATCGATTGTGAGCTCAAAATTGAACTTTTTAGTATATATAAAAGATCTAACATAGGGAGCGAGCAGTTGATAACTCATACGTTGGATATGTCCCAGTATAATTATAAAATCAGCCTGCTTTAACAAGCATAGCCTTTTTAATACGCAGCCTTTTTGTAATAAAACCGTTCAATCTCATTAGATAAGCCTTTTAATCGTACGTCTATTGTACTATAGCGTAATAGTAGGACACACAAAAAAAGAGAGCACAACCTTCAGCTGTCTTTAACTATTTTGTAACGTCCAGCAACATTCTAAATTTTTAAAGTTTTTCTCTCCCACCATATCTGTCCTTTGTCACAATTGCGTCTCTGCGTTTCCGTTATGCAGATGAGAATAAAGTTACAACATTCCAGTGCACAACAATGTCGGGCATAGGATCAGACTTGTCCCGTAATTAAATTGATATTACATTTGACCATGAACTAAGTAATAGATAATCATAGGATATTCAGGTAAATGCATATTTTACTTAAATGTTTTAAATATTTTAATACATGTAAGCCTATGATGAAAAATTATGCAATCTCACAAGTACTTTACAGTACCTATTTGTGCCATTTTTACATTAATATCTTTGTAAATGTTATGCGACCTTAAATTTCAATTTTAAGCATTGTTTGCATTTCAATTTCTTTCTGTTAAATAGTTTTAAAATGGTTCAAGATGATATAAAATAAAACGCCACTGTAACAGGGAAATTTACATTTGAGACCAATAAAACGAAACAAAAACGCTTCGATAAAATTTCGTGCAAATGTATTCGTTTTTCACACCGCTATCACTGTTGATTAATTACACGCAATTACGCTGACTACAAAGTTTAAACGCTATATCCAGCAATGTTGTCTGGCGAATAATTAGCCACAGGAATAGCCGAATCGGTTTCATCGTTAAAGCAAGAGTCAAACAAAGCGGTCAGCAAACAATATACTCGATCAGCTTAACAATAAAAACTACAGCTGTTAAATGAATGAAAGATGAAAACGACTTGGCTTTAAACAGTGTTCATAGTCGCACAGTCACTTTTTCTCTCTCTCTCTCTTTTTGTGTGTGTTATTCAGTAGTGCATTGGTTGTGAGCATGTTCCAATGCCGAAGTTTAAATCAAGCAAAACTTCCCTGCTTATTTAATGGATGAAAGAGTTTTGTTGCTACATCATGGATGGTAGTATGACCATATGACATTTTTCTAACAAAGCGGTAAGTATTAAATTAAATACTCTATATTATTTGTTCGCGTTAAATCAATCAACAGACATACATATTACAATTTATACTGTATATTAATGTTCCCAGTCTTTTCTGCTGACAATATGCAACAATATATATATATATATATATATATATATATATATATATATATATATATATATACTATTAATAGAGTAATAAAAACTTCTAAAAAGCATAAAAACTCATAAAAAAACACTCAGAGTGCAATATAAAAAGGTTCACATAAAATTTCACACTAAAAACCGTAAAATTGAACACTAAAATCACACTATATTTCGAGCTTGGCTCTTGGTCACGTGATGAAAATGAACTCTTTCATTTTCATCACGTGACCAAATTCACGGCAGAGGCATCAGTTCTATGCATTGCTCACCGATACAATACTGCAATGAATTTTCCTATCTGGGCGAAAGAGTCTGCCAGGAAAAAGAGACAGAAAGCTTCCAAGTCGAATAGGAGTTAATGGCATGAATTTTGTAATTTAAAATTAATACTTTAGAACAAACGCATAAAACTAAAGATAAGATTGGAAATTCAGCAAACGTGCGTCATTACAGCCTTTCTCCATGGCAACTAGACTTGCACATTCTGTAAAGTTTTAGTAGTATAAAATCAGACAAAAATAACACACTCTTGTTCATGTAAAACATTAAACTGTCTTCTAGTTTCAGCAATATCTGCCAACTAGACCATGGAATTATAAATTTCAGGTCACGTTAATTAATAATTGTACATTTAAAGTATATTTAAAATGTAATTGCACCTACTTCCTACATACTCGCATTATTTTATAAACATTTCTGACGCCAAGGAGGTACCAAAAGCTTCTAAAAGCCGACGCATAGTAATAATATTTATTTCAAAATAGCCCATTATGATGAATTTAAACTGGACAAATGGTGCAAAAACAGTCACGATTGTTTAAAAAAAAAACACCGTAGGGAGAAAACAATCTCGTCGTAGTGTCATATAAGTACTAAGTACGATATCATGGAAGCAAGGAGAAAAAGACTTCCCGATTTTTAAGGGGATATCATAATGAGGCAGTAGTGCATATTATACCAGTAGAAAATGATTATGAAAAAATAATAATATATTCACAAATCCTGAGGACATTGTGGCCAAGATAAAAGCTTTAATGTTCTTATGAATAGTTTTTTAAGTTTGCAAGAAGAAAAATGCTCCGTATAGAAAGAATAATATAATGTGACCTATTGCACGCAGACAAGCAGATCTATTGTCAATGGTGAGTACTTGTCAAAGTAAGGCTTCTAAGTACTTCCATTTGAAGCCATTGCAATAGAAACGAGCAGATGAAAATATTTTTAGAATGTTATTCTCCCCACTAATAATCGAGTGTTCACTGCTGATGTTATGGCTTTGCAGTTTAACTGCAATTTAGCTCAGGAAGACTTCCTAAAGCAATGGAATCATTGAAAGGAGCAGTCAGGAAGTATAAAATGTGCTCGTTTTTGGCTGAAAGATAACTACAGGAAATTGTCTATTGTATGTTACTTCGTTCAGTGGCAAAAGAATTCTTAATTTTACCGAATTATTAGAACATCTGCATATCGCGCTCTCTTCGGGTGTGAACTGAAAATTGGACCCTAAATTGCTGCGCTACAGAGCTTATTATTAAGTCTATTAGTAAAGAAAAAGAGTTGGAAGTGCTTTAAAAAACAAACATCGGCGGTATTGGACCGCGTTACAAAATGTAGAACGAGCACATCCAAAAATCTGTCCCTAGCTATAAATAAATAAAAAGTTCTGTGTGCCAAATGAAAGAACAGGGTCGATATTTGCAGTGCATGCAACTATTTTATTGAAGTTATTTGTGGTGAGACCGACAGAGCAAAAGCAAAAGGACACGGTGGTAAAGTGTTATGTTTAATTTGAAAAAATGAAAATATTGTAGTTTTTGAAAGGTATTAAGCCCCTGGATGTATGAAAGGAGATTGTTTTTGGTCTAAATGAGGAATATGTTGTAGTTTTTATCAGCCTATGTAGCCAAGTCTAATCAAATATATTTTCATTCCACAGTAACCGTTACATACAACCATCACCACCACCACCACCATCACCACCACCAAAGTGCAAGACGACTCAAGTGTACAATTTTAAAAGAATATGAAGTCTGTAACTGTTAATGTCATGCAGCATCAAAGTAGCATTAATTACAAGAACGACTAGAATCCTTTCTCTTTTGAATACATCTCCCAGCACAAACTGCGTAGATTTGTCGAAATGAATAGAGTGCGGAGGTATTAAACGTTTAGTGATCAGTATGAATAACGTATTACAGCAAACAACAATAGCGTTTCTTATAGTACCACACAAAATGGAAATTGCAACACTATGAAGATAACTTTTGTTTGTTTTATATTTTAGTTACGGGACGTATACATGTAAGAAGTTAGTGAATCAAGTGAGCGCTAGTTAGACTGCTTGTACTATAACAAGCAGCATAGTACTGCTCTAATACTAAAAATGTCCAGAATTCATGAGCTGTGGGAATTTGAGAGCAGTCCCGTCATCGGCGTGCTTGAGATAGTAAACAGTTTTACGTTTATGGCAGCTATGGTTCATTGAGAGCATACACACTTATATATCCAGCATAGAACTACGCAAAAAGACAAAAAGAGACAGAGGGAGGGAGATAGAGAATAGACGCTTTTTCCGGCAGCTCTTTTGAACCACAAGAGTAAAGACTGAAGCCTAACATTGCAGCTCAAACAGTTTGCAATTGTTTGAGTGAAGATGTAGTGCGGTATCTTTTCCCTGCAGATGTATTCCATTAAGCTCTTTGCCATCAGCGTCTAATTCTAGGCAGAAGAATGCCATAAAGTTGTGTTCAATGATGAACCTCGATTTTGTCTCGATCAAAATGACCGGAGCAATCAAATCAAAAGGTGTTTTGGAGCCCAGGTCGTATTATCGACAGGCCGACACCAGGTATTTCCTTTTTTTTTTTTTTTTTTTTTTTTTTTTGTGCCTACATTTTTCCTGAAATGTTTCTTTTATTTTCACAGAAGATCGTCTTGCGTAACGTAACTTCACACGACGAAACAAAATGCAGTACGAAACAAGCTCAATTATTAGAAATAGAGAATATCTTACATTTTTAACCAGGGGAGTCGGAGTACGGGATTTAATGGGACCATATGATATGAAGAATAGTCTCGTCAGAAAATCGTACACATTCCCTGTCGAAGCAAACAAGAGAGATTTGTATGGAGACATGCTAGGCATCCATTCAAGTACAGGTACAAATACGCGTATTGCAATGAAAACCTCAGTAAAGAAAACATGTAGAATGATAAATGATTAAAAACACATAGTAGCTAAGGCATATGAGCGAGGAGTACAATATACACAGAATATAAATAATGACAGATGGGACTACTTTCTTATCGTAAAAACGCCAATATGAATGAATGTGTTTAACGCCCGTTTTTGCTACAGAGGCACCACAGGCGATGGATACTGGTGATATATGAAATGATATATTAGGAAAGGATTTTTAAGGAAGGAAACGTTCCAGGCCTAAGTTTAAGGTACCTCCCCGGCATTTGCCATTTATGAGGACTGAGGAAAACCTGGAAAAATCCTCAGTCAGGGAGGACGGTCCCGGCGGTATTCGAACCCAGACCTCCCGCTCACGAGTCCGTGCCTTAACGACCTCGGCCACTCGTGGCGGTAAAAAAAAATAAAAACAAAAACGCCAATGAAACAACTTCCAGACACACAATCAAAAGTTCTTAACTAACAGATTTGAATTTCCAAAGGCGTATAGTTATTTCTGCTATGACAAAGGATTCAATCTCATGACCACAATACAATCTGAGGAAGAGCTTAAACACTGGGCCCTTTCACATAAAAACAGTGACCAAAATATATGATGAAAGAAAAACTTTTCAAATAACATTTTATCGAGTGCATTTACCGAAGATTTTGCAAATTTGTATTGTCAAAAAGCACATATTTTTGTTTCATCCTAGGTACTTAAACATGGTAAAAACACCATCTGGCGCAAACGCAACACTTAAATCTGTATACTGCAGCAGATTGCCCATTACATGGCTCGGGTGCACAACATTTTTGTATACAAATATTTCTCAACTGGGCAATAGAAATTTCTAACTTCAGAACAAAGAACCATTACTCCCATAAACGGAAACAAAATTCAATGATATTTGTAGAACGTAGGCTTTCACGGCCGGTGTGAATTATGTAAACTGAGTCTTCTGGACTGTAAGGCCGTGGTCCCATGGGATTCTTCTCCATCTTTCCAGAGTTTCATCCACGACTGCGGTAGACATCTTCAGTGGTGTGGTCGCCGTAATCTTCTTGGAAATGAGGCAATGACTGTGACAGTGGGCAATCAGGTAACGCTTAATTTCTCTCTAGCGTATAAGTCTGCTTTATAGCATGCTGTTATATTGGTTGCTTTTATAGCCCACCAAAGAAGCATATGACAACCGCTAGCTAATTAATCTAAAATTTGCAGAACATTTTAAAGTATTTTATCATTTTCCATTTCTATTATTCCTATAATAATTGACAAAAATAATAAAAAGGTGTCACTTTTGGCTTTTAGAATCAACTCAAGCGGCCGGCAACCTGTGATCAATCTTTGGCATATTGTTGATCGGCGTATTTCTGCGGGAACAACTATCTTTATAATTCTTATACAACTTGTATAATAGTTCCAAAGAGAAGGTCTATTAATGGGACCAAAATATAGTATAAAAACGTCCATACACACAAAAGTTTATTTCCGCAAGAGCTCCCATTTTAATTTTCTGGTGTATAACAAGACAATGAATTGATTAACGACATGCTCATGCGCGTACAGATAAAGTCAGTACACTCTATCTACTTGTTGAATCTATTCAAAAACGAATGATCATGATTGGAAAGAATTTTAATGTAGCACGGTAGTAAAGCAATTCTGCAGATTCCTGACGTGCGTCTGATACCGGTTCTAATAAATAATTTTATCATTCATTTTTATAAGGATAGAAAAATATTACCCACATAAGAATAGTTAAGTCTCTATCATTTTTATTTTTCAAATAAATATAGAACATGCAGGAAAATAAAAGTAATATATGAACCTATTGATTTATATGTGCCAGTATGAGTGCTTTGAATCCATTTTGTATTCACTTAGGAAACAAATTTCCTTAATGTGCCTTACAATTACCAGAGAGTACACTGAGAAAGTGGAGACAATGAGCAGCAAATATTATTTTAACGCTTTACTCACCTTCTCAGAACTTTTATTTCATTGTCTAAAGAATCTTCTTTTCCCTTGAGCGCCTTTTTATCGATAATTTTCACAGCAAACATGAGGCCGGGCTTTTCTTTGCTCTCCGCTAACCGTACCTCCGAGAAGGCACCACTGCAACATGAAAAATATTACATGAATAGCATTTTTCATATTTTGTGGCACACAATACTTTTATCAGTTATAGATTTGTGTTATTAATTATACATTCTGAAAGGGAACTCGTGCAAAACAAAAAGTTGGTAATAGAACTTAATAATGGGAGCAAAAAAATCGAAATATCTTAGTTCTCTATCCCTTAGAGTTTTCCAGAAAATTAATATTTTCCGGAAATATGTGAAAACTCTGCCTAAAATACTGCAGTGGTTAACTTACGAAGTTAGATTTTTTTTTTTTAATTTTTACTAAAATAAGCTCCTCGATGACCATTAAGCTATGTGATGTCAAATGTAACTTCTGTAACAAAATTTTTCACATAAACTTTTGAAGCGAATTTATATCAAAAGCTTCGAGTTATGAAAAATATAAAATACCATTATAATTCTTTTTCATCTCCGTTTATAAAAGAAATGTATGAATTACTAAGCATTAACGTAGTACAGCACATTAAAAATAACGAAATAATATCAATGAGTCAAAGACCAAAACGGTATAAGAAAATATTTTTACATTTATAGCATGGAATCATCCCACAAAATTACGACACTCAAGTTTCATTTCACTATGTTTTCATCATACACCTTAACTCTTTTATCAAGTCATGCACGGGGGTCGCCTCTCAACTGACTTAATTTTGATCAAGAGCATGAACCCTATGTATAGCCAATAAGAATCTTGCTAATTCCTTCCTTGATCTCATAACAGTGTCTATTCTCAGCTACTTATAATTGGCAGAAATTACACGTGTGACTACCTGGCATTTACAATGCAATAATAAAATCAATAAAATCTCTGCCTAGTATATGTGAAAGATTTGAACTATACATTTTGTCATCACTGTACGACAGATAAAACGCCAGTGATTATATTACCTAAAAGACACTGCTTAAAAGAGAAATCCTAATATCATACATTTTTATCAATTCCCTTTAAAGGTCAAATATATTTCTCCTAAACATTCCTGAAAGCTTATTTCAAAACAGGTTTCAAATAATACCTTTATAAAGGAGTAATTAAACCTCAATATGCTATAAAATCACCAAAACTTAATTATTAATGTAGTTAGGGTCCAAAATATACTCTGTGACTTTCTGGCCTGACTCTGTGACTACCTAACAGAATAAAACATATTACCTACCAACTTCAACTAAAAATGTTGTTAAGAAGTAAATTTACACACACACACCCATTCAATTCGGCATTTTCCTTGTAGTATAAGCATTATTTGAAACGTTATTATTATTATTATTATTATTATTATTATTATTATTATTATTATTATTATTATTATTATTATTATTATTTATATTAATTCAATGTTAATTAATGCATGTGAGAATTATTTTGAAATTTGTTTATTCCACCGTCAATATAATTTACAATTACACAACATGCCTGCCTCCACACATTTTTAGTTCTCACTAAGAATTCCGCCTAATGGGTAATTATATGTATAACCAATAAAATAATGCTCGCTACTTAACTCTTCCTAGTAGTGTCCCAGAGGGCATGCTTATTACTGAATGTATACTCGCTCCTGAAGGTATGCTTTGCCACTGAAGGAATGCTTGCCCCACAACTTTTAATTAATATTTTCTAAAATCAATAAAACAATCTCCTTCCTCTCCGATATTTTCATGACTGTGAAGGTCGGCCTAATGTTGCGGTATTGCCTACCCTGAAGGTCGGTAAGGAAACAACTTCCCGCCATTTTAAAATTAATATTTTGTAAAATCAGTGAAATAATCTCTTCTTATCCGACCTTCGCCATGGAAGTCGCCTACACCACTTGCTGGATAATCCCCGTAGGATACGCACCCAGTAGGGTAAGTACCTCACCCGGAGACCGGAGAGTGGGGTAAGAAAGGTCCTTTAACACGAAATTTCGCATCCCCAAGAAGATGAGACATAGAAAATTGTCGGGTTGCCAAGCGTGAACAAGTTTTAGGAGTAGTCTTTCGGGTTGAGCTAGATGCTTGCAGGAATATGAGGACCGTAGTCTAGTTAGGTCATTTAATCCGGCAAAGAGATAGGAATTTGTGAAATATTAAGGAAGGAATATATAAATCAAAATCTACCCTTTTTTTTAATAGTGTTTAACTCCTGTTTTTTCTACTGAGGCACCACAGGCGGTGAACATTGGTGATATATGAAATGAAATGATATATTGGGAAAACATTTTTTTTAGGAAGGAAACGTTCCAGACTTAAGACGGTCATGGCGGGATTCGAACCCCTGACCTCCAGCTCAAATCTACCTGTGAATACATGAAGCCGGCATTACGTGAGAGGTGATGAAAGTAACCTCAGAACATTACGGCGAACAACTGATCTTCTGAGCCACTTGTAATACTATGTGATCATTGATGCTTTCCCCCGCGGCGATGGGGTTTTCCTATGAGCGAGTTCCCACTCGATGTGGAGGGGACAGCAAACCTGCTTGCTTGCTTACTTGTTGACCTTTGCGCAGATGTTCCCGGGTGGTGCTGTTATGTTGTTCGTTTCTTAATTAGACAGTATACATAAGCTGAATTATGCCTTGTGTGTTTACAACGGCACAGCATTCAAGTCTAAAACTTGCTCAAGCATTATTGGGAAGTTATCGAACTTTGATTATGCAGTCACAGAACCCTGATACGTTGCACTATAATCCATATTTAAAATATGCTGCATTTTGTGTTCTTGCAGTGTAACTATAAGAGTATGATTCATTTGGAGCCATGGAATGTGTTTGTCTCTGCAGTTTAATGTTCTTCTTTGCAGGTTGACTCATCCGTAACATGCAGCCCAGAAGGCTTTCTCCCTTTGTTTGTATACATAAATAGAAAACCAGTTTTTTAGATAATTAATACTTGGATTAAATGGCAATTAAAGCATTATATATTTGTAACAAAATCGTCTTAATATTTTAAATTGAATATTTAATATTTGCGTTTATTAATGTTATTTTAACTCCCGATTATAAAAATTATGTTTACAGTTCTTTAAGAGAGATCCTCAATTGCAAGACAAACAAAAACATATAATAGCGTTACTAACAACTTAATATTTTTGACTGCCATAATATCAGCATTATTATATTTATGTATTATGACAAGATGCGTTGAAATGATTTGTTTTAGCAATATAACACACACACACACACACGTGTGTGTGTGTGTGTATTTCAGGGCTGTTAGATAGTCACAGAGTCAGGTCAGACTGCCACAAAACTACTAATTGACTTTTAGTGATTTTATGACATATTGAGGCTTAAACGTTCCTTTCTAAACGTATTTTGAAACCTGTTTTGAAGTAACACAACAGCATATTTTAGTTTTATTGCAGACCACAAAACGACGGCAGAGTTCATTTAAATCTATTTACAAATATAAAGGGAGACAGCATAATTTTTTATAATTATATGGTTGTATTGAATTATTTAAAACACGTAATTTCTATTCCAAAACGTATCTTTTGAATGGATTATTAATTTACAAAGTATTTTTAAACTAAACCTATGTTTTACAAGTTAAAAGCTTTTTATTTCCAATATTCGCTTTTGTTTGCAATTATGAATCGTTGAATGAAAATATATCAATTACATATTTATTGGGAAGTTAAACAATTTTTATTTGTAATATTCCTTTTTAGTATTAAAAACCTGTAACACTGATTATATGTGGTGGTGCAAAAGGTCCTAGGGGTGGCAGATTAAAAATTAATTTATCCCACCGTTAAAGCAACAAAAATATTTAAAACCGTATCGTTTGCTACTGTTTTTACAATAATACATGTAGGGAAGAACATCATTGCTAGTGAACCACATAGTTATTATTTTTACAAAGTTAAATACTTGTTTTGCTTCTTATTTTCTTTGTTGTATGTTAAAAGGCAATGACGGCGTGAAAATACTCTATGCTTACAACATAATAGAAGTATAATATACCCAGCGAAGGCCTAGAAAATGATTTTTTCGCACAACATAACTTATTTTTACACAGTTAAATAGTTTCTAATATTCGTTTTTGTATGTTCAAAGTGATGACGGTGTGAACAAATTCCTTGACTGCAACATAACCTTTTTGCAGTATAAGAAACTTTTCAGCCTCATAACATTTATTTCCAAAGTTCAAGGTTTCTAATATTCGTTTATGCGCATTAAAAATCAACCGCGAGATGAAAATGTTTTTGATTGTAACATAACCTCTTTTTTTGTAAACACACGTTTTATCTCTGAGGCATCAAAGGCGATGGACATTGAAATGATACCTGAGATGAAATGATAAAATGGGGAAAATTTTAAGAAAGGAAACGTTCCAGATATATGTTTAGGGTACCTTTACGACATTATATATTTATGACAGAGGAAACCCTGGAAAAAATCTCAATTAGGTAAGATGGTCCTGGTGGGAATCGAAACCCAGACCTTCCGCTTGCGAGTCCGCCTTAACGACCTCGGCCACTCGTGGTACTTCGCTAACGTGTATATTCCCCTTCTATTTCTAACACCACATAATTATCGTTGTACCCTATTTTCAACAGTAACTTTCTCCTAAATGCTCAGACAGGTCCACCCTTAGCCGGCAATGTGGCGCCAGACATCTGAGTAAGTATTAACTTGTCTATGTATGCCTCGAGGTTCACACCTACTATACTGTTTGCACCAGTCACGTGTCTTTCTCCTGCTACTCTTTGTTGGATACACATACTTATTTTATTCAGTAGACGACAAGAAAGCGTGGTCGGAACAACTCCGCATCAGCTCTTTTGAGGTATATAGTAAATGCTATTTAAAATGTTCACCGTCTTTTTCATCGCAACAGCTTATTTTTGCAGAGTTAAAACAAATTTTATACCAAGATCTACTGAAAAATATTGCATATGAAGTAAATTAATATATAGTCATACAATTTATCATTTTGCTTGCTACAAACAATAATAATGATGATAATAATAATTATTATTATCATTATTTCAAAGTTAATTATGGTACGTAAGAATTATTTTTACGTTTGATTGTTTCATCGTTAATATATTTTACAGCAACACAACATGGCTACCTCCACACATTTTTAGTTTTCACTAAGAATTCCATCATTTTGGGTAATTATATGTATAATCCACAAAATAATGCTAGGTGCTTAACCCTTCCCAGTAGTATCCCTGTAAGCATGCTTACCACTGAATGTATACTTGCCCCTGATAGTATGCTTGCCAATGAGTGTAAATTTGCCCCACAAATTTTAATTAATATTTTCTAAAATCAATAAAATAATCCCCCTCCTATCAGATTTTTGTATGATTGTGAAGGTTGGGTTACATGTCGTGGGACTTCCTAGCCCTGAAAGTCGGTAAGGGAAACAAAATCCTGCCATTTTGTAATTAATATTTTGTAAAATCGGTAAAATAATCCCTTCTTTTTCCATCTTTGACGTGGGGGTCGCATACACCACTATGCACTTGCTGGGCACTCACCGCAGCAGGGTAGGCTCCGCACCCAGAGAGTCGGATAGGAAGGGATTTTTTACTACTTTGGTGTCAGTGGAGAAGTATTCTTTCGGAAGCGCTTCAGAAAATAACCTTCTAGCTACATTCTAGAACGAAGGCGGAGAAGAAATAACTTAAAGAGCATATACGCCTGGAGTTAAGCAGCAGATGAAGCAGTTTGGAGGGCACTCCCAAGAAATAAAGTTAAACAACATAAAGCAAAAATGAACAATGACGGGGCGAGTGCTAGCTTTACTGTATAAGAACATGGAGATAGAACGCATGCTAAAGTCTATATGTGACCTCAACAGGTCCTTACAGAAGTGGCTCATCATAAAAGTATGCTTGCCAGTATATTTTGTCTGACACACGTTTTTCTCCTGCTCGTATTTACTATGTAATTGTACAATTGTGCTTAATTATTGGAGGTTTGTAAGTTACTAAGAATAAAGTCCACTTTAAGTTATTATATTGGTTTTAAATATAGTAGCAGATGGGATTAAATAAATGTGTTTTTGAGGTAATTTTACTTGAGGTACAGAACATGTTTCTTCTTGTCTTAATATTCCTCTTAATATTAGTCTTGAAGTATAAATGAGCTTACGCTTAGAATAAAATATAAATAAATAAATACATGTATTGCTACTTCTAGTAGTACTCAGTTATTTTAGTAGAAATATTGTGTTGTTTACGATAGCCATTTTGTAACTGTTTGCTGCACGCCATATTTTCATAAACTATTCACATTCTTGGAGTTAGTTTGCGGCCATTATTATAGGGAGACTAAACGGATAATGGGGCAGTCACTTAAAGTATTTAGAAGGGGGAGGGGACAGAAGAAGACAGGTATTTATAGTGTCACTGAAACATACAAAGAGCTGGTGGCTTGTAAAACGGAACAACGGAACCGCTAATTAGTGGAAGAGCTTACAGAGGCAGCGTCCCGCGGGCAGGAAGCTGGTGTTAGGAGGTTATCGAAACGAGTAAAGAAAGGACATTATATTCATAATAGCTTAACTCCTGAGCAGTGGAGAATTCATTTCCAAGAAGTATTCGGAGGAGGGGTCACTTGCTGGGGCCAGCATTAAATCAGATGTGACTATTAGGAGCACCAAAAATTGAAATTATGGAACGGAAAATTATGATAAGGGAAGTAATTAAAGAAATAAAAAGCTTAAACAACAACAAACCACCTGAGTTCGGAGGACTGGGAGGGTGTGCAAAGTTTATAGATATTATGACGAATATAATGAATGTAGTTTTCCATGGGAGCATATCCGATACCGCCACGAGTGGCCGAGGTCGTTAAGTCTCGGACTCGTTAGCGGGAGGTCTGGGTTCGAATACCGCCAGGACCGTCCTTCCTGACTGAGGTTTTTTCCAGGTTTTCCTCGGTCCTCATAAATGGCAAATGCCGGGGAGGTACCCTAAACTTAGGCCTGGAACGATTCCTTCCATAAAATGCTTTCCCAATATATCATTTCATCTCATATATCTTCAGTGTCCATCGCCTGTGGTGCCTCTGTAGCAAAAACGGGCGTTAAACACTATTCATTCATTCATGCATATTCGATGAATGGACAATGACAATTATGTGTCCAATATTTAAAAAAGGAAGCCCAAAAGTACCCGATAATTAAAGGGGGTGGTACTTCTCCCGGTAATGGGAAAAAAAATATTGCAAATTTTTATATGAGTGAATTAGATAATAGATGGTAGAATACAATACACTTTCAAAATTCCAAGTGGGGTTTAGGTAAGGATACAACACGGTAGACAATATGTTTGTATTAGACACACTGAGAGTGAAAGAAACACAGAAAAAGAGAGAAAAATTTCATTGTGCCATCATGAATTTTGGAAAAAATTTTTATTCCGCGGAAAGACAAGCATTACGGAGTAAATTATGGAAGAAAGGAGTCTCGGGTAAAATGATCAAGACATTAGAATCAATATATAAAAAAGTACAGTTCTGCGTAAAATGCGATAGCAGAAAGTATAACACTAAGAAGAGCGAGATAATGATGTATTCTATCACCCCTCCTTTATAATTTGTTTGTAGATGGCATACAGGTGTAAATGACTTTGGAATATTTAATGAAACATTCGTTCTTCATTCAAACCAAAGAAGATGACCACTTTCTGAATTAAAACCAGAAACGGAAAGAGGTATTATATTTTCATGGATTAATGTAATTACAGTCAGGAGATGTTTTCTAATATGAAAACGTGAAAAATAGCACTTTTAATGTTCCAAACTCAAAGCGTCCGACCAGTTAAATACATTACTTGATATATTATATGAACGAGAAAATTTGGGTTTGAATCTTGCACAATTTCCGCACTTTTTATTTCTAATTTTTTTGTTGTTTGCATGGTTAGCAAATCAGTACATGGTTAATTTATAAATATAAGATGAATTTTTATGCTTGTAGCTTTAAAATGTATACTGCTGCTTAAGACTTTTGCACTTTGACCTTAAAAATTAAATACATTTGAAACAGAGTTCGATCTCTGTTAAAAATTATAATAAACAAACAAAACAAAACCAAAAGTACGTAAAAAACTTAATACACAGTCCAATACCCTACATACTCAAAAATCTTGTTAATTCTCAGCATGGAATGGAAAATAATTTGGCCTTCCTGCCTGGAATTTCCACGCGCCTTCAACCCTGCCCCATAGCTCGACAGATGTCCTGCGAGATAATAAACGGGAATTTCGAAGAGTCTCCTTTATTTCTGCCCAAACGTCCTGAATAAGGATTAGATCGAGTGATTTGGGAGAGTGGGGTATCAGTTAGATATCCCCTTGCCTATCAAAACAATTCTGAACTATCCTTGACTTGTGAGCACTATGGATATCCTGCAGGAACAAGATTTTACCATCGGGATACCTTTCTCTGGCAGATAGACTTATAAAGAATTCCGAAACGTCGCGGTAAGTCAAACTGTTTTACTTTCAACGCATTCGTTCGTCCAGGACATTCGAACGAAATCCAACCCCAACATGAGACGCTTACTACCAATGTGAGCACGAGTGGCACGTCGACCATATCGGTGACCACGTGGTCGATATACGCGCACTGGCCTATTAATTGACGACACTACAACTTCGGTCGACGGCATATGCAAGACTTTCCATGGCGTGTTCATCATACAGGACTTGTTTACACGCAGCTAAGTAGCGTTCTACTCCAAACTCTATACAGAAATTCCTTACGATCTGTAGAGAAGCGGGAAAGTGACAAGTCGCCTTCTATTGAGCAGCAGAGGTAAAGTGTCTTTTTTCTACCTTTGCCCGACTCCTGAGTAGACGGTGTTTATGATCTATGCTATGTCGCTTTTCTACCTGTCGGTTTTTCCTATGTTGTTGAGGCCAACGCCTCCCAGTTTGTTCTGGTATGTCATGTATTCAAAAAGTCTCAGGAAGGGTTAATTAGATATAATACAACGATTACTCTGTAGAGTATGAATATCTCAATTTAAAGAAAACATTTTAACAGTAATCGGTGCTGAGAGTCGAAATAGTATCCTTTAGTTCGGCCAATCGCTGAGAAGGGTAGAAGTGTGCAGTAACACATGGGCTGAGTGGCTCGATCTAGAGTAGAATAAAAGAAATAATACTACCACTGAACCCAATCTAGAATTCTCGTCGTTTAAATACTGTGATAATGGCGTTTAGCGCCCGTTTTTACTGCTGAAGCACCACAGTAAATACTGTGATAAGAAGTATTATATATATACCGAATGAAATTAATATATAGTAAGATGAATTAAATGAAGATTTAGAATTATTTTATTTTAATGAAATGATCAATAACGTGCGTTTTCTTTCTTAATAAGTGGAATGATGTTAGCATTGCAAAAAGATGGTGATTATGTATATAAAACATTTATTTTAAATTTTTCCTTTATAATTAATTTTAGACAAATTAATTGTTCATAAAAACAAAGAAAATGAAAAAATAGACATAAATATGAGGTTGAAGTGTAAACAAAGATTCGCGATTTAAACTTGTTTCACTGTTTCCAACATCACATTCCACTTGACTCACATACACTACTCGACCGAAGCTGCAATCTACTGTAGGCTTGCTGTAAGAGACTCTTCCTCTGAAATCCATCATCTCGATTCAAAGGGGACTTAACTCATATTTTGCCATTCAAGAATGTGACCATTCTTTTTTGAGTAAGAGTACAAACAAGCGAAAATTAAAAGAAACTTTGCTACAAGGGGAGCAAAACGAGAGGGACATAAGAGGGAAGAAGTTCTCATGGCCTTTCTCCGAAAGCGAAAGAAAATTGCCACTAAGGCACACAAACCTACAAAAAGAAAAAAGTATACATTATGTAACAGGACATGTGCCGTATAAATACTATTTTCAGAAAATTTGAAAATGGAGAGTGAATACTGCAAAATATGTGGCATAAAGGATACACTTTAGCATGAGATATACAAATTTCCTGGATTACATGATGTCATCTATGAAGCAAAAAGTTTCAACGCGAGCAGAAATACAGATTGTAATAAAACCGTGAAGGTAAGGACCAATAAAGCATCCAGAGCATCATTAAAGGAATATAAACCTATGATAAGGCAGCGATGAAACGCAAATACCAGCAAGAAACGAACGAGCCAAGGAGAACCATGAGAAAATGTTAAGAAGGGAAGAAAGCAATGCTATTGTTATGAATGATTTATTAATAGAACGATTATAAATTATATATGAATATAGAAGAAAGTGATGCAAGAAGACTGGAAAGTTAGTGAATAACAAGAGTAATATTATGATGAAAAGCTTTGTTAAACAATTAAAGGAATAGAAGGCGCATGAAAAAGAAGAATGTCAACAACAGCAACAAGTCCTCTGAGGGTGCATGTTCAGTGTAAAGGAAGTAGTAAGTAGAAGAGGAAAAGAGTGAAGACGGCGACATGCATCGACAACTCTTTCCGATGGCGATAACTACACTGTGCTTCCCGGATGAGGGGGAGGTCCGAATACCGGGATGCATGAGTTGTGCATATTCCAATTTCGCGGTAGAAATAGGATCAACGTTTCACTAAATAAGGTTACAAAGTAATAATTAACAGTTAATATAAACATATGGCGAACAATTAAAGAGTATAAATGACAGCAGCAGTGGTAGTATTAGTAATGTACATGTCTTTCACGTAAAAACTATCCAGCACAAGCCGTGTTATTCTCAGCGTTGAGCATGTTGTGCCGCTGACTGCCTAAAGGGTTCAAAACACCGCGGGTGCGGGATAGTTTGGGATGTAAAGTTGTTGGCTTCCAGTGATTGTAGTTCGGCTTGAGTAGTTAAATATGAATTATCCGCAATAAATTGTACCAAAGGGACAATGCAATAAAATATAAAATACAGTCAGCGGTTACTATGTTTTGATATAGCTGCTAGTTATCAAGAACATGTTACCGCAGATTTTTTTTTTTTATTTATTTATTTGTCTCATCACAACTTACATTCTCCATTTAATGTGAAAATCAGCAGCCGCTATTGTCCAATTGCATGTATTTGCAATTCTAAGAATTATTTTACTATAGAGAAGTAAATGAATGTAAACCATTAATCACTCTTACTATTTGTTCAATTTATAGTCAATGTAGATACTACAGTCGAAATGGGATCCGAGATAAGAACTCAGTATGCATTGACATGAATAAAAGGGAACCTAAGAAGACCATTGGTCACAGAATGTTAAATAGTTGAGAAGAAATAAGCACGCAAACATGAAAAACGGCAAAGGTATTATTATAGTAATAATCAATATATTGGGTGATTAGATAGTCCTCACAACACTGCTTTGCAAATGTATTGTTTACCGTTTGTCATTCGTCTTTATTTGGAACTCTGTGCTTGTAAATTCGCCTTTAATTTTGCAAAATTGAAGAAATTATACGCTATTTGTTAGCTAAAGAAGATAAAACCCCCGATGTTTTTTCATTTTAAGCTTAACAGAGAAGCCAAGCAGTGGGCGGCTCGATACATTTGTGCAGTCTACGGAAAGAATTCAATTTAAGAAAACATCACAATAAAACGGTTCAGTCGTTTCTAAGAGGGCCACTTTGACGTGAGCGCGATTCGCCACGTTCAAGAAGACCATCGGGCTTTAATGAAGATCTACTGAACTCTGTAATCAAATATCATGCTTATCAGTCAACTCAAGAATTAGCAGATATAATGAACTGCGATTTGTCAACCATCATGTGATATGTGCATTCCATTTGGGCCAGGTTAAAATAACCGATGTATGGTTACCGCACGCTTTAAGTGAAAACAACAGAATGAGCGAATGGTCAATTGAGAATCTCTACTTGCTCATCAGCAACATCGACCGTTCCTATTTAAAGATTTAATGGTGATTAAACATTGTGTCTGCATGTTAGCATCAAAACAAGAAAGGAATGGCTGAGTCCTAGCAAAAACGTAATAACCCGTGAAAAAGTTTCTGACCATTCACAAAAGATGAAGATAGTGGAATAAAGAAGGCGTCTGCACTAGGAATTGCTTCCCAAGGATGTAACCATAGCTGCTGAAAGTTATTGCTACACCTCAGACGCTGTGGCCGCAAATGCAAAGAGAGAGAAGACTGCATCAAGTGCTGCTGCAACACGTTAATACACGCTCACACTCGGCTAACATGACGATGTTGATACATTACATCGTTTATTACAGTAAAAATGCTACTAATGCATCAACACCATATTATTTTAATCAAATAGGAAAGGCCAAAATATGGTGGACAATGTGGACTCAGAAATTAACAGCAAAATATAGGACTAGAAAACTGCAACGGAGCAGAAATGTAAAGATAAGATGGGAGATATCTCTTTATATAGGGACTACTGAATGATATAATTCAGGATATCAAGAGCAGCAAAAGGAACGAATAGGAAATTTAAACAATTTACAAAACCTCCCTAAATGAGAGGAGTGCAATAGTTTAGAAACAGGAAAAGTACGTTAACTATCAAAAACCGCCACGGGTGCCCGAGGTTGTTAAGGCGCGGACTCGTGAACGGGAGATTTGGGGTTCGATTCCCACCAGGACCGTCCTCATTGACTGGGGCTTATTTCAGGTTTTTCTCTGTCCTCATAAATGGCAAATTCCGGGGAGGTACCCTAAAACTTAGGCCTGGAACGTTTCCTTCCTTAAAAAATATCCTTTCCCAATATATCATTTCATTTCATGTAATTTATCTTGTAATCAAAAGTGTAAGTTATAAATTAGATGGGAAAACCAGTTAAAAATATGGTAAAAGGAAACATATTGCTAGAACTTACAGGAAGTCCGAAGGGAAAAAAGAATAACAACATTTCTCCTGGAAAAAGGAACAGCAAACTGGAGGCAAAATGTAGTTAAGTAGCTAAAATTGCAATAGTAGCCGATATAAAGAATTAATTTATTAAAGTAAGATTACAAGGTAGCAAAACGGGGTAAAACGTATCATTATTCAGAAGGTTCAATGTAACAGATTTAATCTTCTGGTCCAGAAAGAGAGATCACTGCTAATAGTGTCAGTGAATATATAATTGAAGCATTTGGTGCGATAAACACAAAGGTTCACTAGATAACAGAAAGAACAATATGTTACATCTGGTTACTAAAGAATAAGGTGGAATTGTGATGGAACGCTGGATTGATATTTTCCTGCAAAAAATTTGTCAATGGTTAATAGGTTGTATTAAATGTAGAATCGGAATATGAATTAATCAGTAAAGAGAATATTCCATAGGTAGGATCCAAACTAGAACAATTACTTTAGCAGGGAAATCAGAAACTACGGTTAAATTTCATGCAGTAAATTAGGGAATTCAGGGAGACAAGATAAAGGAAACTTCTTCCACAGCAGATTCCATTGTATCAGTAAAAACAGTATACGCTATAACTGGTATCGTAAATACGCACAGTGAGGAAGTAGAAAGGGATCGAAGTGGTGACTTTCGCTACATGGTTAAAAGAGAAATAATGTTTGACAATGGCAAGTCCGGCACAGGGGAAAGAAAAATAAAAATTCTTTCTTAGTTACGGTTCAAGTATCTCAATAATGAGGAAAGAAAATTCATGTAAAATATTTCTGTACCTCACAACCATACTATCTTACGTCCGTTCGAGCACTTTTACAGTATGAAGAAACTTGGTTTCTTTTTCTATCATATGGGAATTGTTCTATCTGCCTGGGGCTCGATTCCCACCAGGACCTTCCTCCCTGACTGAGTTTTTTTCCAGGTTCAACTCAATTGGCAAATAGCAGGAAGGTACCCCTAAACGTAAGCTTGCAACAATTCATTCCTTTAAAAAATATCCTTTCCCAGTTTATCATTTCATCATATATGTCATCAATGTCCACCGCCTGTGATGCCTCAATAGTTAAAATGGTCGTTAAATAGTATTAAAATAATATTTGGGTGGATATATAGATCACTGATATGTTTTAATGAACTGCATTATGCCATTTATAGAATCTCACATGTGGAGGAATTAATCAAGGTACAAGAACGATAAATCTTACAAGTATTATTTTAGCATCAATGCTCAGTGACTGTACGTATAAAAGTTACTAATGTGCGAAGAAAATGTACCTTTAAGATTAGCCAGTTACCGCCACTGATTCAGGTGGTTCTGCATAGATGTAAATATTAAAATTCACTCTAGTAATGAGAGTATGAATTGCAATACAGAAAATATACCTCCAGAGAGAAGGAGGAAAGTTTTCAGTCAACGCCAATAAGCCGCTTAGAGGTATTACTATGTACAAATTAAGAAGTAAGTGTGTCTAGCTAAAGAGGGAGGTGTTGTTTATTTATGGTATCAAACGTTGTATACAAAAAGAGAGAACATCCCCAACTTCAAACACTTGATTGTTCTGAAAACTTCTGAACTTGACGTTCGGCACTGTCTTAACCTAATGATTCTGCTTTAATATTGAAATATCAAAAGCTTCTTGTCATTGACTTTACCTGTGATCATGTGCAGTCAAACAAAATGGTCTGGGCGTATTAACTTTGAACAATACAAACCATTTACCACAGCTACTTCTTCACTTTGGTATATGCCAGAGTAAGACAACGGCAGGTGATTTTAACGAATGTGATGGAAGAGCAAGCCCTTATTTTGTGTGACGTAATGCAAAAGTGCGCGTTGCAGCTACTCCGGTGGTATGCGTCTGATTAACAAGCAAGTTTCATTATGGGAGTGAATAAGTTAAACATTACAGAACAGTAATTAAATGTAGTCTGCCTTAAGGGCATCACTAGCTGGAGTAAACTTGTGTATGTGGCAACAGATGGAGCACGGTCTATGGTGGGAGTCAATGCTAGATTTAATAGTCAGGATGAAAGAAATTCTTCATCAATTAAATCTGTGCGCCAAAAGCATTAAGATGTGTGATACGCACTGTGAGGAGAGTCACAAATTCCATTGTATCAAGAGATCTGAGACATGCAGTTCTAATCTTTTGTTGCAAAATGTGACAATTGGATGATAATCTCTCTTACCATAGCAATATGCGTTCGTTAAGTAAAGATAAGTGTTTGATTCTGAGAAGAAACGGCACTATTCATTAATTACAAGATACAAAATGAGTTTTAAGTCTTGGCTTTACTTATAAATGTAGCTGGGCATTTAAATGATTTGAATAGTTAACTTTAAGGCATAGCCTCATCATTTACGGACATGTACTACACAATACTCGCTTTCAAATCAACTTTGAATTTATGGCAGGATCAACCTTTGGGTGGAAATACTGAACATTTTCCAAAGTTATCCAGATATGAATCTGTTTGAAGTATATGTGCCAATTCTGCAAAATTTTCTTTGTTAATTAGAATCGAGTTTTGGATGTGGAAACACTTTCACCTATGTTTCAATCTTTTGCGATTCCCTATTAAATTGTTCCCGGTATGTATCAAATGGAACTATTACATTTACAGTGCGATGATTTGTTGAAAAATATGAACACAAAGAAGACATTAATAATTTGTAAAACTATTGCTCTGAAACCACGTTTCAGAAATTGTACGTACTAGCTGCTCAAATACTGTGGGTGTTTGGAATGACAAATGTGGCCAAAAAACTATTTTCCCTAATGAAACTTGCTTGGTTCAAGTCAAGGAATTCATTGTTAGATCACAATCTAGCATGTAGACTTACATTAAATATTGCTCAGTCATTACACCCCAATATTGATGCTCTTGTTAAAGAAAAGTTAAGCAAAATATCCAAAACATTGTAATTATTGTGCGTCATCCAAGTAACAGATTAATCTGCCTGAAAATATTTCCAATGTTTTGCCTTATTTTCAATCTGACTAGTTAAATTGATTCAAACTGAAAATGCACATATTGTTTTTTATAAAAGTATATTGATTCTGTTAGATGAAGCGGAATATTCAACTTCAACCCCCATAGCGATAATAAGGCTTATTACAAATATTTATTACAATTAATTTGGTCAGTAATGTCTTTCCATATAAATACACCAGAACCCCTTATAATAACAAACTGATTGAACAAGTGTGTGTATATAAAAGGATATTAAGAAACTGAAGTGTAAGTAATATGAAATAGTTCACAATGTATGAAGTCTATAACGTTAAAACTGTACAGGTAATGGTTTGTGCCTTTCTGAGACGCCATGTGCCTTCCGACAAAATGGAACCCTTGCAAGGTTATCTTTTATATTTGCATCGGAACCATGCATTGTGTGATTTTTAAAGAAACAGCGTTCGTTTGAGCAAACAAAATGCGGCTAGCACGGGTGAACGAGAAAGCGGAAGCGCCCGTTTTTAGGGAGACCTTTAAAAAGTTAAACTCCCACGGATACAAACTTCGGTTACGTTAAGGATGTATTCCCGACGAACAGGGAGAGGTGTTACGGAAAGTTTATTGGTCATTTAGAAGCCTACATTATACAGATTTTCTAGAAGCTTCGATGCATTTAAATGTCAGAGCCAGTTAGAAGACAGGACAGGCCAAATTGTTCCAGAAACTTCTATCGAAGAGATTTTTTAGCCTATGAGATGACTAGATTTAAGAGAAAGCTGCTAAATTCGAACGTAGCTTGGCATCCAAACTGTTGACGTTCAAAATTCGTATAAAGAGCCCATTTTTGGGGCGATCAAGTTAGTTTGCATTTAGACTTCAGGTTAACTTGCGTGGAGACTTTAAGTTAGTTGAGCTACTAGGTGAGTTGCATATCAGATTTCGGGGTGAAATTAAGTTAGTCGGTGTTTAAATTTCGCCAGGCAGACGTCATTTTGTTGGTGTTCAGATTTCACTTGAATTGCTGGCGTTAGGAATTGAAGTTAGTCATTAAAGTTTCGCAGCTAGTCGACGCAGTTGCAGTTTTAATCTTTCCAAATACACAATCAAAAATCCACGTCCATCAATCCAAATCAATCTACTAATGAAGAATCCCCGACCATCAAATCATGCGGAATAATTAATTAATTAAAAAAGCAAGCATTCCAAATGTAATATAATCAGAATTACATTTTCCCCACCTATTAAAACCCGTTCGTTAGATATTAATGTAACAATAAGATATAGAGCAAACAATGACTTATTTATAATATGTATGGAAATAAAATGTGCATAGCACTTCAAATAATTACAAAGCGGAACATATAGAATACTGATTCCGTTAGGTATGAAGTGAACGGTGTTTACAGCTCCTTTTTACTTCAGAGGTGACATAGGCGATGGACACTGAATTATACATGAGATGAAATGATATATATATTGGGAAAGGATTTTTTTTTAAGGAAGGAAACGTTCCAGGCCTAATTTTAGGGTACCCCCTTTGCATTTGCCATTTATGAGGACAGGAAAATCTGTAAAAAAAAAAAAAAAAAATTAGTCAGGGAGGACAGTCCTGGCGGGATTAGAACCCCAGACCTCCCGCTCACGAGTCCGCGGTCACTCGTGGCGGTATTCCGTTATGTATATATTTTGTTATAGAGGAAAAAGATCCTATTTATATGTGAGTAAACAAAAAGTGTGTCGAAATTCAAATACCGAACGTATATGGTGACTTGTGAGGTGAAGTCACAGAACGACTTCCTGTCTTGCCCTGGTCTACGCAGCAAAAAATTTCCAGTACTGGGCATATTTTTGAGGGCATTCGGAGTTTTTTTTTTTACTTTTTTGCACACTTTCGCCACACGTCTTGCAGAGATTGTGCATAAAAATGGTGGTGTACTGTAAAATGCAAGTTCATTATAAAAATTCTATCATACCGTTTTTCTGCCCAGTTCTTATATCATAATTTTGTGCCTAAACTCAAGATGTTGCACATATAATATTGACTTTTGAAAAACGATTTCTTTATAAATAGTTTCATTATGTAACATTTGGCAATTTCCTCAGCGTTAACAATGCCGTTATCTGTCTGGTCACTCCAAAAACATTAGTATTTTTTAATATATTCAGCAGATATTTTCACACGATTCCTCCGATTAGTTAGTATTTATCACAGTATATAACAGGGTTTCCCTTATCAAGTAAGATTTTCTACTTATTTTGGGTTCTAAGTTCACCTTTTGATTCTTGGAACCATTGTGATGAAATGTGAACCTAGAACATGGTAGTTGTCACGGATTGTACCACTGCAAGTGTATATTTTTCGCCATTCTGTGATAAAATTGTACTAGATATTGTCTCATTCAAATCGCATTGATCAGTGTTAAGTACACAATTAGTATAATATTGGATTAATAATGATGTTTATCTTACACAAAGGTTTTTCCTGTTTCAATAAACGTAAGTTCCTCTTCTGAGTTTCTATAGAAAATCTTTTGGAGATTTGTCCGAATTTCCTTTTATGAATATATAAGGAAAATGCCCAGATGCATAGAAATTATTGTAATTAAGATTTTGAACCCCCATTACTGCTGGTTCTTTAGAATCTTTCAACGGGACGCCTTGAACGCTTGTAGCAATCCGTTTTCATTTTACTCGAAATGTGTCATTGTGTATTTTGTCTAAACTGCTTTAGAGTCTGTTGTATATAACAGATTTTCCAGTAGAGATGATAGATGTTTGCTTTTTCCTTTTGCTGTTAATATCTCATAAAGTGGCATGATTTTCTTATATTTGGCGATTATGTTTCTGTCTTATCGGGTGTGTAAATGTGGTATTCCTAGACTTGAAGATTCATATTCGCTCGTAGTTGGAATTCTGATTCCGTAACAGGATCTTTAACAATACACCAATCTACGAATCACTGTCAATATATATATATATATATATATATATATATATATATATATATATATATATATATACCGCGCGGACTCGTGAGCGGGATATCCGCGGTTCGAATCCTGCCAGGACTGTCCTCCCTGACTGAGGTTTTTTCCAGGTTTTCCTCGGTCGCCATAACTGGCAAATGACGGGGAGGTACCCTAAACTTAGGCCTAGAACGTTTCCTTCCTTAAAAAAATTCTTTCCCAAAATATCATTTCATGTATCACTAGTGTTCATCGCCTGTGGTGCCTCAGTAGTAAAAACGGGCATTAAACACCATTAAAATGTAAATGGCTTATGAACAGAAGTGTCACTGCAAATTTGTCGTTAATTAGTTGTAAAATATCATTTGCAAATTACGAATCTTCAGCTCCACCTTTATTAATATCTCCAAATCCCTTTTCAATTTCTCGTTCCAAAATACATATCACCAGCGCAGAGAGAATTAAATGTTTTCATAAGTAAATGTGTTAAATTAAAGCACCAAGAACGGCCACAATAGGTATATTTCACGACGAAAATCCGGGACAATAAATTTAAAGAAATCTATCAAGAACTACGGTGCAACGAAATGGCTTTCACAGGTCTCATAAGATATCAAAACGCAACAAAAGTGAGTAATACACAACCAGTTGCTATGTAGGAGAGGAACGCTGTATTGCAGCACCACATATCTCATGTCTTGATTCTATATTCTCTTAGCACCATACAGGCATAAGTGATTTCATGTTTGGAGCTTCAATATGCCAAACAGCTTGCAAAACAATCATCACCATGTTTCTTATGAATCATCAATTAACTTGCTTACAATTTTCCAAACAATCAAGCTTTTGGAGCTGGAGGTGTTTCCTTGTAAGAAAAATAATTGCTGAAATATTTTATGAGTTGAAATGTTTAGAGAAAGAATGCACCCAAAGGAAAAAAGGAAATCGTTTTGCAAAAATAGGCACACTAGGGCCAAATCGCTGGAACTTATTCGGTAAACAGAACGTAATACTGCACGCGATAACATGTGGTGTTGAAGAACGTTTGTAAAAGTTATAAACTCTCTAAGAAAAGTTGTTAATAAGAGATATATCATACATAGCGACACGTCATTGTCATCACCTGTCAGGGTAATAATTTGATGTATTCTTCGTTAATATTTCACAAAATGTAGTACACCACTCACCACAATAAACCCCTAACCAATCTGACGTCTTCGTATTTCTGCAAGCATCGAGCCGCAACCGTAAAGATTAACGTTTGCTCATGCTCGGCAATTTGACAGTTCTCTGCTAGTGTTTCTAATTCTCTTCCTTGGGATACTACTACGGCATTTTTATAAATGATATACGTTTACTGGAACTCTACCATTTATTCTCTTAATACAAGAAAATCTAAACATAACAAGCTTCTGAAGCTTTTGTTCTCTAACTTTTGACAAATAGATATTTTGTATATATCAAATAGGTATAAGGAGGAAAAGAATTAAAAATACCTTAATTTCCACAATACTTCCAAACTGGGCTCAACATACTGGTGTTGTCATCTTATTGAGTTCGTTTTTACTCTTCCTATCTATGCCTGCCTTTCAGCAACCAGGAATTGACGTATGACAAGGGATGAAAAGCATACACAGGAGGTCTACCCAAATGGCTGAACATCAGTGTACTCACGGCCTTTGTTTGTCGAGAAGCTCTGTTGATGTGATGATAGGTTTATCTGGTTAAGAGTTTTTGATAGAATTTATAACTGAAAAATGCACCAGGAATTTTCTTCTCTATCAGAAATTAATGAAAACCTCTTAACTTTCTGTAGTTTTGTAATTCTGAGGCGTTTATACAAACACTTCACTTCAGTTTCACTAAAAATAATATTCTTTTCAGCGCCGTCTGGCCAACTTTCTGGAACAACACTTTCGCCCATTCTGAAATTTGAATCTCTTCTGCAGAAAGAGGACGATTTTCAAGTATTCATAAAAGTTTGTAGAGTCAAGAGAACGATTCACATTTGCTGATCGGGGGAACTTTCAGTCTTGAACAACCTAATCTGCCTAAATATTTAGCTATGAGGTTTTTACAGTGCTGCAGTTCAACTCTAAGCTTTGACTATCCTTGAACAGCATCAATCCAAAGTCCAAAACAATATCAACACTTGTTTTTTTAAAGCCCTTTATATTTGGCTCTCTTTAGACTTACCTCTACTTGTGCCATAAGTGCTCCATAATATTTTCACACCGCAGAAATACTTGTAAAATTAGAAGCCGCCCGACGTGCGCTTAAAATGCTTTCTATTTTGAATTGCCGCTTCCAGGTCTTCAGCTACTTAGCCATAACACTTTTAGATGACTGGTGATAGAGACAGTAAAGTTTATCAAGAAATGAATTGAAGTAGCTGATTTGTTCTGTGCGTTTACAACAAGCCCCAGTTCAGACTTATTCAGAAGGGAAGTTCTACAGGAATTAAATGCTTTAAAACTTTTAACTTGAAACCAATATTTGTAATCACGTACAGAAATAACACACTTATCTTGACAAATCTATTCAATTCAGCAATTAGTGCGTTAAGGACTAATACATTAGGTCATCAATAATTGCTAGCGATTTATTTTTATAATTTCATATATAGGTTAAATTTTAAATGGTTTTCGATTGTTCGTGAGCATTTAACTATTAAAAAAAATAAATATGACTAAATTCAGGTAATTTTGGTACATTATTGCCATTAAGAAATAATTTACAACAGCAGTATTTACATATATTATTATTATTATTATTATTATTATTATTATTATTATTATTATTATTATTATTAATTTGATTATTTAAGGTCACTCTTTAACATCGCTGGTTATTCTATTTCAATTCAGGGCGTGAAAAGACTACAAATCTTACGCCCTAAAAAATCCATTAACTCTGGTCCTGTTTGAACCCATGAGTTTGGGTTTACGAGGCAAGTACTCATGATTGGCAGCACGTCCAACTATATTCGATGTCCGTTGCTAAAAACCGTGCTTCATGTCGAAAATGCAAATCTAGTGCGAAATTACTCTTTAGTGATCTTATTATATAGCTACTTCAAGTTTTTATTAACTTTGTTACATTCGTATTATTTTATTATTGTTTTTGTTTATCGTTAATTTTATTTAATATTTTAATTATTATTGTTATAAAATATGCATTCAAAGTTCATATTTACGCCTACAGTACACTTTTGACTAACCCATATACTGCAGTTCTATTAATTTCCGCAATCTTTTTATAGGAATCATGACTTTTATAACCACTAGCATTCGTTTCGTTGTGCGTTTTTATCACATGAGGCTGGTTGCACCAGAAGATTGTGAACATCAATTGAAAGATTTTCTTTCCTTATGCGCTGAATGGCCTTGTTAATGATAGAACAGGACGTTAACCATAACATATTTCATTTTCCATTGTGCTTTAGTAGTCTGCGGCAACCTTTGTTTCTAGCTTCTTGAGCCTCTTCTGACATTGGCCAATAGGAATTATTGCAACTTCAATTATCTTGACGCCATGAATCAAAATTGTGTAAACAAATAGAGGCATGACAAAGTATAATGTTTTGAATATAATTTAATAAATACATAAAATAACAATTTCTAATTCTTGGCTAAATTTTTTGAAGTTTATTTAAAAACCACAGGCCGTAGCTTCAAATGACATAAATCTTTTAATAAGCTCTTCGCTTACACAAATATATAATCTCTGATGACAGAGAGGGTTCAAAAATTGTCAGTAGCTTGCGTGTTTCTTGAGGACCTCTAAATCGTGTCTTTTTATGTAATCCTCTTCTTTTACAAATCCAGGCTAAATTAAATATGCAGTAAGAATTCTAGAAACTTTAAATAAACATGCAGGATGGACAATCCACATGTGAATGTTGTCGAATCCACATCATTTTCAGTTTTCAAGTCGTTCATTCCTTATGGAGCGCCACAAACAACATTTTGAGAACCTGTATTAGTAATTAGATTTTATATTTTTCCATCCATCGTTGTCAAAAAATTATCATTTTTTGTATTCTTTTCTTAAAATTGTCAAAATGGTTGGATTTATGTAGCAATCTGAATTTCAGTTGAATTAATTTTATTCTTAAGTTCTTTGGATTCCTTTCATAAGCATCAGCAATATCTAGTGTAACTATGTCTGGAGTTTCCTCTAGTTCTGTTTTATTGACCAGTTTGGTGTAGATATGGAATGGAGCTCAAGTGTAAGTATTATATAATAAAAGGTTCGAATTAGTAACAGTAGTTAAGGATCATCAAATTTCAGCATATAATTCTTTCATCACAGCTGCTGTCGCAATCCTATTCAATAGTTAATATAAATGTTCATACTGTGAACTTTTGTGGACCAAAGATTCTTTATGTTCGTAATTCAAGTGAGCATTTAATGAATGTAACTGCACATCTACTGAAATATCTTAAATGTGTATTTTTTCTTTTAAAGTGTAACATGATACATTTCCTTAACTTATTATAAGGGGGAGATATGTTAAATTGTTTCTCTTGGCCTTTAATCATTAGATTACATTGAAATATAGTAATGTTTGCGATAACTATAGTGCTAAAGCTTCCAATGGATATAAGACATACAATGTTTTTAATAAAAGTACATTTAATTAGTGTTGTACGCTGTTATGCTTCAGTTGCCTTCAATTTGTTACCAAAGAGTTAAAATAAAAAAATTAAGCTGCATATCCCGAAAATCGTTTAAAATTACACGTTCATTTATTTGTCTGTTAGCGAAAATTAAAATGCCCGAACTGGACATTCATAGCCGTAAGCGCATTTTATATATGCAGTGATTCATTTTTATCAATTAAACAGTGATGAGAACAATAAAATGAGTGTTTATGTATTTTTGCCTATATTAGTTTTCTCTTCCCATTTTGGGAAGGGATGGTATGGTGGCTAAATTTCTATTTCCGGAAGGGCAGCAAGAGGTTACACTGCCAACGCTGCGGTTTCTTATATGTACAGCTTAACAAGCGAGCAGTTTTCTCAACAGCGACGCTTTAAACATGTAGATCATTTTGGATGTCCAGAAATCAGGTATTCTTATTATATTGATACTTTTACTTTGATTTTTTTAATTTAATTTAGTAGAAACCATTTATCTATGAATTAAGTGATAACTGGTAACGTGTTACCTGTCAAGTTGTGCATTATTTCACTACTTTTACCGTATGGAACAACTATTTGCCGCCTATTTTTGTAACTACAGGACAAATTCGCTCTATTGTTTTCTTGTAACTCAGTGGCAGAATTGCAAGAATTTATGTGTAGTAATATAATGAGAGTTCCAGAATTTATCTTGAAAGAATCTGGAGCTTGAGTTGTATTTGTTTCGACTATTTAGTGAATAAAATTATATAAATACAACATGATATGACACAAACATAAAACAGATAATATTGTAACAAACAGCCTAAGGGAATTCTTAAAGTGTAACGTTTATACCTATCGTTTAACGAACAGTTACTTTTGCACTATAATCATAAAGAATATAAAGTTTTGCATTTTTGTTTGAATAAGCAACCCAAATGACAGCATAACGGATGGCCAAAGCTCTACTGTTATACCATCACATAAATTACTAGGACTCCTTGCTTTCTTTCCCCTTCATTTATTTAAAATTGTCTTTCTGAGATAGCTAACACCGTCACCGTGTAAGGGGCAAGTGTATTTGGCGTACTAGCACTGAGCTTTGATTATGACATCAATCTACATATGATTTGAACTCAGGATCTCTCCGTTAGAATCCCGCCACCTTAACCATTCGTACACAAAATAAATCTGCGGATAGATATATAAAAATCGTTGTTTAATAGACAATCTTGAGGTTTCTGATACATAACGAACGCCCCTTATCATTAGTAGTATTTTATTATTATTAAATTATAATTCATATAATCATATTTATAAATATAATAAATATACGTAGAAACGGATTGTTTAATAACAAAAAACAACGAATTTCACTATGATAATAAATCCGAAATGTAGCACTTTTAACAGCACCCTCATATTTTCAGTTATTACAGTTTAAACTAAACAGTTTTGTAGAGCTAATGTGTAACGCAAAATAATTAAACACGTACAATTGTGTTAATATAGGAAACAAATTATGCCTTGTAATTATACTATGTGAATGATTATTCCCATACTGGAAGACAGGAGTCCCTTTAGAACACTTTTCTTTTGTAAGTCTTCAATCTGCCAAATGTCCTGATGAAAGTGCTCCCATTGTTCAATACTTGCTTCACTTAAGATTTCACGGATATAATTAAAACGAAAGTGCTGGAGTAGATTTTGAGAGACACCCTGCATTCAACCTTCTTGTAATTTTGGAGAAGATAATGTATTAGTACATTACAATTATCTTCTTGTTGCCTAGAAAAGTCATGCACAACATCTTTAGATGGGTTCTCGTACTGCAAGCACGTTTGAAGTTGTTTTCATTAAATACATTGTTAATGTATTACTGTTTTAATTTAAGGTACAATGAATACACCTTCATTTAAATTTGTTTAATTCAAACGAGGTAAATTTCTTCACAGAAAATTGAAACTTCCTTTTTTAAATTATATATTTGTTTATTCAGTAACACTGTATGACATATTTGGTCATTATCGCCTTATTCGGTAAAAGACGTGAAACAGCCCATAAATTTTGCTCAGATGCCTCTTCTTTTCATGCTTGAGGTTCTTTTACATGCCTTAAATCTACGACATGGGACAAATGGCGTTGTTTTCCTTCCGAAGGAAGCCATGTTTAGGATTTTGGGTCTGCAAGGTAAGTATGTTACCACTAGGTCATCAGCATCGACGAAACTCGTTTTGTGCACACTTCCACAAATATTTTCACAGACCTCCTTTAATATGTATAGGAGGAAAAAATAATTTTTAACACTATGTAACGCTCTTTTTAACTATTGAGGAATCAGAGGCAGTGATCACTGATGATGGACGAGATAAAGTGATAAAAACTGGAACAGGGTTATTTTATTTAAAGGAAAGAAGCGTTGTAGGCCTAAGATTAGGGTACCTCTCGGGAGATCGCCATTTATAAGGACTGAGGAAAACCGGGAAAAAAAAAAAAAAAAAAAACAGTCATGAAGGACGGTTCTGGTGGGAATCGAACCCCTGACCTCTCAGACCATTCTTTAGCTATGCATTGTTGGTAATATGGCTGTGCAGTAGGCAACCGCCTCCATGCTCATACTGTCAGTGTGACTGCCTGCAATTCCGGAGGATATGGGTTCAAATTCCGTAAAGATAGTTGCCTGATTAAGGTTTTTTGCGGACCTTTTCCTTAACCTGAAAATGGAATGCCAGCTTGCGGGCTCCGGAAAAAAATGTGCAGGCACAGAAAGCAAGTTAATTTAGACAATCTACTCTGCGTGTCAAATAGAGTTACTTGTTCCGCCTTTATAAATCAAAGGTTTAAACGTTAACAAATAATAAATAACATTATACACGAGAAAAGGGTACTAGTGTAATGCCAGGAAAATTCAAAATCACTGCACGTGGGTATGTAGATTGTTAAATGAGTGTAAGAAACCTGACGTGATGGACAAATTCTGATATGTAATTCTTAATCAGCCTGTTAAGACACTTTGTTTGTCTGTACAAAAACTGTGTTACATGTACATCCCATCAACAGCGTAACATAATTTAGCGTTCACAGCAGCTGAAAAATTTACAAACTATTCACTTACGTGTGGCAATAGGATCTCACATGTTAAACATTTTCTAGTGTTGTGTGGTATTTGTCTTCAATTAGTTTATTGTATTGGGATAATAATATAATAAATGCGTTCTAATAAATTAATAACAAATTAAAAATATGAGAATGGCTGCAGTTTTCTGAATATGCGTCTTATTTGTGGAGAAGTATGAATTAGGGGTACAAGAAGTGTCGTGCCTGCCTTACTGCTTAAAGTTGCTAGTTCAAACAAATTGTATATTAACTGCAACATATGTATACTTTTCTAAGTATTGTATATTTCAGTGTATTCCATTTTATGATTCTTGCCCTTAAATTGTAATTGCATTCTGTAATTTACTTCAATAATTGACAACCAAAATCATATGTCATGAATTACAAATTTATTTCAATAGAAACAATTTCAGTAACAAAACTGAGACAAGATTATCATATTATGTTTCTCTTTCGCCCGACTCCAGTAAAAACCTTATTTTGGAAGAAAAAAATACATAAATGCACATACGCGGACATAACCTCTTAATGAAGGCATATTATTGGTGAGAAGGGTACCACCACATAGGAAGTCCGTGGCGTGCTTAATATTTGACTATTTTATGCCATAACATGGAAGTTTGAAAGCATAAACCATGAGCACCCTATCTAAAATTCCTTGGCTAAGACTCATCTATACAGAACAACTCGTCGTTGTTCATTTACATCCTGTGCAATTGCGAAAGTTTTCTGTGTATGTAGGTATCCAAACAACAATGCTAAGGATTATAACTATCGTCTATTATCTTTTACCTAAAATGCATTATTTACTCTCAATAAAAATATATTGCTTATCTATGAAAATAGGTTCTTCCATGTGACTGCAGAACGCTCATTGGTATTATATATTCCTGTACGTATGTGGTTATATTTCTGGAATGAAATGCCCTTCAATTTCTCACAGAGGTCCTGCTTTTATTCTAGAAATCTCTTCCCAAAGGGTGTTAGAGATACATTTTTGTTGTCATATTCTTTTAAAATTAACAGGACAGAATACCTATCTAGGTCCATGGCTGTAGTGGAGTAGATATCCTCGTCTGAAAATGTTATACTTTCTCATTGATGCAAATGGTGTATATTTGATAGTTGCCTTGCATGGTGCTATATTAGCTGATTTTCTCACTACGAATACTTGCTCCCTGCGTTCCTTGTTAAGTTCATGCCAGGAGTGCGACAGAGCTGAAAATTTGTCTATTATCATCTATTAGTATAGCATCCTGTTCAAGCAGAAATGTATGGCAGTTTCCGTCCCTGGTTTCCTTGTTAAATATCCTCAATTTGACACTGCTTCACTAATGAGATGCTGTTTTTGGGTGCAATCCATTAGCATTCTGCAGCAGTAGCATTGTTCATTTCTCCCTCCTCAATAAGTGCATTAGTATCTATTGTTATAGAATGACGCAATGACCATTTCCAGCATGTTATTTATAGGCATGAGAAAGATTAACAAGTTTTTTGTTTCTTTTTTTGTCCTGTTTTTGCAATAAAACTATTAAAAGCATGTATTAACAAAGACAATAATTAAGGAAAATAGCTCATTAGAATGAACATGTAGGAAAGCAAAAACTAAACTTGATAAGCAGCTCGTGATTCAATGACCAACTTTTGCATTTTAGTTAAGCAGCTCTCCTAGAACATTCCAAGTTTTTTCAAGAAAACAAACACATTTGAAGCAACTTAGTACGACAAAGACTCCCTTTCTATTATTTCTATCATTATTTAACCTTCAGTTGCAATTAGATAACAATACAGAACTCGATAGGTCATACATGCATTCGTTTTACCAAAAGAGAGAGGTATAAAACACAAAAACACAAACTTATAATCAAATCACTTTGTTCCATTAAGGATATTTTAACAACAGGAAGTATATATCACTGCACCCAAGGCTGTTTATTATTATTATTATTATTACTATTATTATTTAAGGGCACCAAACTGCTAATATCGTTAGCGCCCAAACCCACTAAAACTGCCCCAATAATAAAGGTATATTAAATAATAATTCTACACTGAAGTACTGCGCAGAAAATAAACAACACAAATTAGTTGGCCAATAAAAGTAAAAATCCCATTAACCAGTAACACAGGCAAAACAAATTCAACAATGTACAAAGTACAAATGATAAAATACACCAGCAATACCCGGAAAAAATGGTCCTAAAATGCGCCAAAAAGACATCGTCAATTATTAAACGAAAAGCATACCTTGCTGCAGAATCTGGAAATAGGTATAAATATCGCGCGGCAGCGACAACATCATCGGCAAGAACTTCAAGAGAGGAAGGCAAACCCTATGAAATTCTAAAAGCCGCTAGATGATGACATCCAATTAAAATGTGAGGCACTGAATAGGTTTAGTCACCATTAGGCCACCTGGAGAAGATTCAACTATAAAAATGTGATGGTGACTAAAACTACAATGTCCAATACACAAATGAGCTAAAATTACTTCTTCTTGCCGAACAGTGCGAGAAGATACCCAAGTAACAGGGCGATTTTATTTCCCGAAGTTTGTTCTGTCGAAGCAAATTCCATTCTTCGCGAAGCGCGAGAAAATGACTCTGCGTAAAAAGAAACTAAATATACCTCGAGTAAAAATATTGCTGTATTGTGGCAGGATCTAAAAGAATTGATTTCGCTGCGACCTCTGCTGCTTCATTGCCTTTAATTTCCACGTGGCCAGGAACCCATAGCATGGTTAAGTATGACGGCCGCAATAACTAGCGCTAACACGCGTCCTGGCCCTTCTGTACAAGAGGACGGGGGTTGTACTGATTTCCAAAACTCAATAACGCATTCAGAGAATCAACAAATTACATATAAATTGCGTAAAAGTTTCACCATAAAAATACATGTCGCAGAGTTAAGACTAACCTGTGTCCGTTTTCGAGTCATCGGTATAGATAAGATTGCGTCTCTCAAGTGATGAGACTATCCTGCTAAAATGCCCAAGGTTTAGGACAGGACGTAAGCCCAAAATGTATGAGGGCCTCTGCCAAAAGCCAAAGGAGATAACAAACCTCCCAGGCCGATAAAAAAGCAAGTAACTGAACGTCCAATAACCTTAACATCTTCAGAAAATTATACCCGGGAAGTTTAGGAGTCTAGCAGAGTTCTAGCAGAGTAAAAGCTATCAAGTAACACAAGAAAACGACTCATTCGTAGGATGAAGAGATGAAGCATTCAGTAGATAAGCGTATGGACCAAGTAAAATATTACTGCTAAAGGACAAAGGAGGTTCACAGACTGGACGCAAGACTTGTAGGAAATACTCTTATTGCGACGCAGGTTCCCTCATGATGTATTGCGTTCAGACGACAAAGTACTGAAGTTTACGCACAGCCATACACAATGCAACCATAATCGATTTTGTTTCGGATGATAGAACGGTAGATGTGCAAAAGAGCTCTTTGGTCAGTTCCACAGTATGTGCCACTTATATCACATAGAACGTTCAAACCGACCTTTTAGTTGCGCTATATGCGTTGATCAGATAGTTTTCTATCAAATGCCAAGCCAAGGAACTTTACTTCCTCTGCAAAAGATAGTGGATCTGGTACAAGATGGAAATAGGAAAAAGGATACTCATTGCAGCGCTAGAAATTCATGCACACAGTCCTCTAAGCAGAAAAACGGTACCCGTGATTGAAACTTCAAGCATGCGGACGGCCCAGACAGCATTGGTGGCGGCGTTGCAACAAACATATACGCTGAGAAGAAAGTAAGATCGCAAAGTCGTCGACTAACAGCGACGATGTAATCTCACGCGGTATATATCCTATAATGGAATTGATAGCGATGGAAAATAGTGTGACACTTAGTACCAAGCTCCGAGGTACTATATTCCTCTGAATAAAATATGATAAAACAGAAACCAGCGTACATTAAAGACCCAGTCTTTTATGAACTCCTGAATAAAAATAGAAACCCAACCACGTATATGTGATTCATGAAGTGTTCAAAGCATACTACTTCTCCAGCAGGTACCATGGGCTTTCTCTAGATCAAAAAGACGGCGATCGTTTGGTACTTTCGTACAAAACCGTCCATAATATGGATGGAAAGGGACACAGATAGTCTACAGAAGAGCGACCACGACATTGGACGCTCTTCAAAAGGTTCTATGATTCTCATAACCGCATAAGCCGCCCATTAATCAAGTGCACGCAAACGTGCCGTCACGTCTGATGTGATTAAATATCTGGAGTAAAAAAGCCTAACCTTCCGCTGAAAGATACTGCAACATGTATACCATCTGACTCCCAGAGCGATATGCCGAGAGGTACACAGCGCATGCTCCAATTCACTGGTATAAAATGGTACTTAATAGCACTCCTGCTTATCGGAGGCAAAGGAAAATCCCCTCGATTCCACTTGCACACCTTAATTGTGTGAAGCACGGGGGGATAATTACTGGAACTCGAAATATCAGCGAAAGTGTGCTCTAATGTATTGGCAATGTCCGCACGAGTATCATGTACATGGTGTTGTACCTTGAGACCAGATAATGGCTGTAACCCATGTTTACCTGCAATGCCGCGTAACTTGTCCCAAACAACATACGAATGCGTTAAGTGGTTAAAAAAATCAAAAGCAATCCAAAACGCCTTTATGCTATCCTGCAGCATTCGACGGCACTTGACGTGCAGCTGTTTATAACGAATCATATTTTCCAGAGTAAGGTAGCGACGAAAAACTCTGAATGCATATAGCGCGCATGTAATGCGTCACGGCATCGGTCCACCTGAAAACCAGGAGACGTCTGGAGTGGGAAGATTACAATGGATTGGTTTATCTGCGGCAGTAGTGATTACGGTATTGAGGTGCTAGACCATGATGTCATGGATATAAAAGCACATCCTGAACATATGGCTAGAAAACTAAAAAAAAATTCCAATTTGCCTTGTTCATTAACCCCTTCGGCGCGCGCTGTGAATGTGGGAAGACACAATGTGGATCCGGCACGGAAAATGTTCACTGGAGTATTAATCAGAGAGGAGGTTCCAGGTAAAATGAACATAAAGAGCAACAAAGCAGATAGAGAAATGCGAGAAAACTCTTTGTACTATCGGATAGAAAAGTACGCTGACCTGTAATAAGTAAAGTAAGATTAAGGTGATCCAAAAGCTCAGCTTTCGTGCTACCTCTTGCACACGTTGTGGAAGGACTCCATAGAAGTTTAATGTTACCCCAAAAGTAAAATGGGGGTGTTAGTTGGGAAATAAGATGGTCTAGATCAACCGCTGCAGTAGTAGTAGCAGATGGAAGTATGCAAATATCACAAACAATAAAACCTAAAGCTGGAAACGTAATTGTAGCACCTGCAGCCTGTAAAGCAGACTGTAGACATACGCAATCTCTGATTATGATTAAAAATCCGTCATTCGCGAGAGTGTCATCTTTCTAGGGATGGTCGAATCGCAAGGAAAAATAACCACGGAAGACAAATGAGTCCAGTGCGATTTGTCTCCTGTAGACACACAAACGGAATGTGAGTCGACCGTGAAAGTCACTCCATTTCTGATATTCGAGTACAAATTCCACTCCACATGTAGGATAGCCATTGTAAACAGAAGAGAATAAACTTATCGAAAGACTTACTTTTTGGCCGATGCAGGAGGAATCAAGCGTCCCTTCTTCAGACGTGTGGGATTGAGTTGTTTAGCAGGTTTATTGATTTATTTATGGACGCTCTTTAACAGCTCAGGTCATCAGCGTATTGTTTAGCAGGAGCATACACGTCCTGCTCCATTACCTCTTCAGAGGGAGGGCTCTCCCGCTGAGATAGGTCAATCTATTTCAACAACTGGATTCGGTTGGAGGTGGAGATAGGCGATGTGGGTGACCGCCCAGCGGATTTGCTACCTTAACCATCAAAGGGGCTCGACCTCTGAGGAGAAGTAACAGAACTCTTCTTTTCAACATTAGTGGATGTTTTCAGAAAGTCAGTTTTAGAATAGATTATCTTGAATTTAATGTCAGTATCAGAAACTACCAGCTTGTGCTTCTAGGCAGACCGATTGGGGTAATTTGGAACACTAGGGACTTTAGTAAAAACTAAGTCGCAATTCTGCGTGCTGCCGTCACGCTTTTGTAACGCAGTAGAGGCTACAGAGCTATAAGTGCCGGTTTTATATACCACAGGTTGGTGAGCTTGAAAGTGTTTCCGGGCCTCAGAAAAGAAAGCTTTTTCTTCACCCAAAGCTCCTGGAAACAGCGATCTTCACGATAGCGAGTACAATCGGGAGACGAACATGGATGATCTGAGCAACAGTTCACGCAAACTGGAGTGGATGAACCTGCTTCTTCATGAATATCTTTACCGCAGATTGCACGTATTGAAATAACATTTTACATGACATGTGAGTGTGGCCGAAACGTTGACACTGAAATCATCGCTTGGGATTAGGAATATATGGGCGCACCTCCATAACTTCGTATCCAGCTTTGATCTTCTGCGATATGTCAATCCGGTTTAAGGCGACAAAAAGTGTAGGGGTCGCCTGTACTTCTCCATCTTTCTTCGTCTGTACGCGATAAATGGATGTCACGCTTTGTTCTTCCAGATAACCCTAAAGTTTGGCATCGGACATGTCGAGTATGCTGGTATTAATTACTCCGCGAGATGAATTCAGTGCTCTGTGCTGCTCGACGATTCGGATGTCCGTACAGAATGTTTGCCTTGAGTAAGTTGTTGGTTTGTATTAGTCCTGTCGTTTCACTCAAAAGCGATTCATTTTTCAAACCTGCACAAGAGTTTAAGGGCCCAAAGATGATATATGCCCTTCTGTATAATAAACGAGTTAACAAGATAGAAAAACTGACTTTCTTCTGTTCTACTTATAACTAAGTAATATTAAATGAACATTCAGTTACTTGTCTTACGTCCACTCTTTTTCTTTTTATTTGTTGGTGAGGATTATTGTTCACCATAAAGCGACCCGCCTTCATATTTGCAGCTGTCTCCAATGGCAGAGCGCCACGCTGGTTTGGGTGAGTTATTCTGGCCTGAACAAAAGTCATTTCAGGGTCACACCTCCCAGGATATGACACACCCAATCGCCTTCAGGAAGATAAAGGCCAAGTCCGAGGGGGGCCTACTCTATGAGCAACTTGGATGCCTCGGGGTCGCTACGCCCCATACCAAATAAGTGGGTCCCTGAGGGGCAATCAGGGGAAACATATATTATAATTCTAATTCACAGTGACCTTTCAACTAATATGCTAAATATATTTTATATAACTTGGTTAAAGTTAATATATAACCAAGATATATATATATATATATATATATATATATATATATATATTCTGTCTTAGCTCATCTTACATGGTAAATGCTCTACTGACTGACTTTTCCATTAGGTCACCCATTTTGGAGGAGTTTTGTCTTGTCCAAGTGCCGGTGGAGGCCAATCCACCCCCAAGGGACATTTAGAAGGCCGAGTGGTAAGCCAAAAGATGCGAGGATATATTGGTCACTTGTTCAAACACAACTTCGATTCCTTTCTAATATGAGTTTATTTACAGAAGAATAATGAACGAGTTTACAAAACAAATAATAAGGCAAATGAACTTCGCTGAGAAATTTCTAAGTCCCCAGGAGAGGATTCGTGGTATGATATTTAAAGTATTAAAGTAACAAAGGAGTTTGAAAACACGGATGCTCTGTATCAACGAAACACACTTGGTCGTGTTGTTTATTTACTCTTGTGTGGTGTGTGCCTCGAGAGAGAATTTCTGGGGTCTCATATACTCCATCCAGCAAAAAGAGAAGCTCGAAGTAGACACGAGAATAATTAAAGAGTGTCTGGCTGTACTTGCAACACGCTCATATATTGGAAGGTATTAATGTCTAGCTGTGCAAAAGCGATGCAGTTATCTTTCTAAAATAAATGTTAACTCACTTCGTTATTTATGTTTGTTATAAGATTGAAAAAATGCGTATGGGTATCAGACATTGTCTCTGTTCCCTTCCAGAACACTTGAAGCTGTAATATGTCTTACCGAAATATAAAATTGCACACTGGAATAATAAACATGCCAAAAAGAAGGAAGTATATTAAATGTGGAGAGGTTAAGGAGCTAATTGAGAACATGTTCTGGTTGTGAGGGAAGTTGGATAGAAGATGGGTACAAAATATTTAGATCAAGGGTGTCTGCTACCATCTTCAAAACATTTCGGGGGAAATGGTTGGGTACCTGGGAAGCAGTGGTGGCAGTGACGTATAATGTATGAAACAGTCTTGCCAGATTTAATTTTGTGTGGTTATTTACCCATCTCGAATCTAGGTCTCATGTATCAGTGAATATTCGATTTTCGTGCATTTTACGTAAGAATCTTATCCTTGACGGAACAATGTCACTTCTCTCCAATAAACGTTCTCGCCCTTCATGTGTCTTTGTATGTTTGAACACTGACTTTGTATAATTCGGTAGGTGGACAAATTAATACCAGTGTGTTACATTTTAATTATTAAAGTACCAGCAATTTTTGTAATATTGAAAATTCTTCATGGTCATAACATCATTTCTCCTGAATGCCCTTGTCAAAGTAGTTTATAACTCTCTTGAAAGGCCCAATGGGTTTTCTAGGTGACACAAAATCTGTGGTTTCAGTAGGATAATTTTTTCTAGCCTCGCTGCACATACAAGAGACAGTAGATCTGATATACCACACGCCTGTTCAGTCGGTTGCTGCGCATTTTAAAAATTCAGTTCATTTATCTCTTCCTCACTAGCTATACCTGCCATTTTTAATCCCTAATTTCACAATCACTAAATCGATTACTTTCATTCACTTTACATAAAAAAAAAAAAACATCGCATAATCTTCTGTTCTCTTGCTAACAAAGACAACAATTGGTCTGAAGACACAACTTAGTCATAAATACGTTATAGTTTCGGTGAGTACAGCTATTTACTTCTATTTAAATCTTCAGTTTTATAAATCCGATTTACTCTTTAGTTCATACCGTACAAAATGCATTAAAACACTCATTAAGCTAGAAAACGAAATAAAATATTCTTCGATGATGTATACTTTCTTCATCGTTGGTTGCTAAAGCGCACACGAATTTGTTTCCCTCAAATATAATATTAGCGACCACTTGGAAACCGTAATTTTACATGAAAAATTTCGAATCTTTTTTTTTTATCCCAATGAATAAAGAATAAGCCAAATCCTGCACATGTTTACTTATTTTGGTACCAATCTCTTATTGAAAGGAAATTTCAAATAATGGAAGAGTACAAAATTGGCATTTTTCAATGAGAAGGTGGCTGCAATTAGCTGATAATACAATGATATAATTAATATGACACTATCAGCTTATTCTGCTATGACCAAATATATAGGAATACATGCTCGTCTATATAATGAAAATTATTTTAACTAAACTAGAGTTTTTTTCACGTTGATTTTGCAAGAATTGCTCTCTAAGTGCTCATAGATTAATTATTATAAAATTGTGTTATTAATTCTCGTGAATCTAGAATGTTCTCCTCTAGCGTGAATGATATGTGCAAGAGAAAGATTAACTTCTGGATAAAACGTGAGATCTCATTGGGGACACATATGGCAACATTGCAAGACCCCGATTGAAGAACGCGTATGTACTGCTCAAGTTGATGTTTCATTTTTTGGAAGCCACTGTAATGGCACTTCTACCAATTCTCCTGTATGCTTTCTTTCATAATTTATATTCGATAGTAAACGTGGTTCAGCTGTATGATAAATTCCTGTACTCACTTTGCTGAAACAAAGTATGTGGCACAGATTGCCTGTTCCATTATTGCCTAGTATTTATTTCTATAACTAAAATACTGCAATAAAAGTGTGCTCTTGGTCATTCCAGAGAATGGAATTCATGAATCTGTCTTCTTGCTTGCAGAAATATTCAAGTGATTGCAAACCTTGAATAATTCTGTTCTTAATTGCTGTGTTCAAATGAAGGAAAGAATGAAACTTTCATCCTTAATTGCCCCATGTTTTGTAGAGTTATGCATTACCTTTGAATTCGATATTAAAGCAGACTAGTTGGTAGTGATTATCCAGCAAATTCGTCTCCGTTTCTTCTTGTAATTGCAGAAAATTGCGGGCTGGATCAAAACTAATGCGTGCGACTGTCATTGACTGTCCATATTCTCCAAATCTTATCTAATCGTGGAGGAGAGAGGGGAAAAAAAAAAAAAAAAACGTTTTAATCTGGACACCTTTGCCGATCATTCCCAGTAAAATCGTGTTCCTGCATAGAGCTAAAATATTATACGCATGTAATATGTTAACTCTATGTGTTGCCGCTGAAAGCACGTGGGCTTTGCAGTTCAAAACCACCTCAGATTATCATGGGGAAATGACAGCTGGTACATTTAAAGACTGATTTTGAACAGATTCCTAAATTATTTGATACCACCAACACCAATAATAATAATGATAATAATAATAATAATAATAATAATAATAATAATAATAATAATAATAATAATAATAATAATAATAATAATAATAAATAATGATAATATTTATTATTATCATTATTATTAAGTAGTAGTAGCAGTAGTAGTAGTAGTAGAAGTAGTAGTAGTAGTAGTAGTAGTAGTAGTAGTAGTAGTAGTAGTAGTAGTAGCGGTGGTGGTGCTGGTGGTGGTGGTGGTAGTAGCAATAGCAGTAGTAGTAGTATTCCTTCCAAATAATTTAGGAATCTGTTCAATATCAGTCTTTAAATGTATGAGTTATCATTTCCTCATGATAGTCCGAGGTGGTTTTGAACTGCAAAGCCCACGTGCTTTCAGCTAGGTCTTCTGTCTTAGCTCATCTTACATGGAAAATGATCAACTGGCTGCCTTTTCCATTAGGCCACCCATTTTGGAGGAGTTTTGTCGTGCCCCAGTGCCGGCGGAGGCCAAGCCATGCCCAAGGGACATTTAGAAGGCCGAGTGGTAAGCCAAAAGATGCGAGGATATATTGGTCATTTATTCAAACACAACTTCGATTCCTTTCTAATATGAGTTTATTTGCAGAAGAATAATGAACAAGCTTACAAACAAATAATAGGGAAAATAAACTTCACTGAGAAAGTTCCCGGGAGAGAATTCATGATATGGTACTTTATTATTGTTATTATTATTATCATCATCATCATCATCATCATCATCATCATCATTTGGCACTACAGCTCGGGGTCAGTCTCAGTCTTCCGCAGTGACCTTTGCTTCCCCTACTCCGTGTCGGTCCTGGTTGTCTGGTGGTAACCACACTTCCCTTGTAAACCCCAGGGTCGATGGATTTTTGCGGGCGTAAAAATACAAAGTATGGTTTCTTTCGGAAGGGAAGTAAAGCCATGGGCCCAAGCCGTAGATTTATGGCACGTAAAAGAACCTCATGTCTGAAAGAAGCGGCCTATGAGCAAAATTTTTCGGCCCTGAATTGAATGGGACGCTAACGACTTGAGATATTAAAGAGCGTCGTTAAACAAATAAATAAATACTCTACCTCCATTTTACGATATCATTGATAGAGGGCAGTATTGCAAGGGGGTAGTGATAAGCATGCCGGTACTCCACCGATCACCTATCACGCGACTTTCGTGACATAATAATAATAATAATAATAATAATAATAATAACGTACTATAAAATTCAATATATCAAAACAAAATTCCAAATTCAGTCAGCAGAAAAAACCAAAACATGGAATTGTTACAAAAAAGGAATTTTAATTTGTGGCATTAGAAACTAAAACTAGCTATTGCACTGGCACTCCGTTCCGACCATCCATGGCGATGGAAAAGTGGCTATGGAGCATTGCAGCGATTGGTAGTTTCAGCCTTAGGCTTAAGGTCACATTTTCCTTTGCGTATATAGAGATTTTTAATAAGGTTCAACGTTCGTTTTTACTATTGAGGCACCACAGGCGGTGGACTCTGATGATATATTACATGAAATGATAAATTGCTAAAGGAGTTTTTAAGGAAGCGCTCCAGACACTTAAGTTTAGGTTACCTCTCCGGCATTTGTCATTTATGAGGACTGAGAAAAACCTGGAAACAACCTCAGTCAGAGAGGACCGTCCTCAGTCACCCAAGGTGGTTCTATAAAGAGATAATGACTCGAACTAGTTAAAAAATAGGACAAGCAAATAGCTTATTCCATCACATCACATCACATTATTTCTTACAGAAAGTGCCTTAAATAGGAACGTAACAGAAAATTAATAATTATGCCAATAACTTAAGAAGTCATGCCAGGCCTATTGTCGGTACGTGGGGAGCTGGTCAAGCTAATGGTCAAATAGAAAAATGTTGTAGTTAGAGGAGAAGACTAAGTGCGTTACTGGATCCAGCGGTTCCAGGAAGAAGGAGAAGTTGCACTAAAATCTTAACGCATATCCCGAAGACCAAAATTGACCATTGCGGGTGTGGATGCAGTTATAATGGAGAATTAGAGAGAACGTCCTTTCCGTCCTACTACATCTATCGAAAGGCATAAGGATTTCCATGTGGAATATTCAGCAGCAAGAAGATTTGGCCAGTAACCACCACAAGAAGCCAGCCCAAAGAGAGAGCTTCACAGAAGAACATCGGACTCTCGTGTCTGATTTGCTCTCCAGTTTTTCCCTATGCCCAACGTATTTTCATTCTTTGACGCTCAGACAATACGTGCTACAAATCAGAATATGTAGTGGATGTAGCAAAGAGTGGCAGGATTAGCGTTGCATTCTGGGTTGGATGTCACCATTCGTTGTGAGTGACCTAGTCCAAGTGTTTCCAAGAATGAACTCTTTGCAGAATTCTATGTCACCAATTGTTCCTTCCGTATCCGAGGATATGGATATGTTATCAACTATGTTCATGATTACAGAAGCGTTCATACCTAAAAAAATAACCAAGGATGGATGGAACAACATCCTGAAATTTCTCCTCTCCTATGGCCAGATAAATCTCCAGATTTGTATCCCATATAGAATATTTGGACTATTCTTGTAAATGATTGGGATTGTAGAGCAGAAAAGACTTCGGAAAGTCTTAAAGATCACGTCCATGAAGTGTGGAAACCCTATGGAGACAACCTCACACATGTGAATCGATTGTCGCTTCCACTCCAAAGAGACAATGCTGCTCTGGATGAAAAGGTTAGTTAATGGTTATTAATATGTTAAATGTGGAAGTAAATAAGGTTCATTTTATTTTTTCTTGGAATAAAATATTTTATTATATTCTGAGTGCACTGAATGAAACAAAGTTTTCCTTTCCTTCTTCGTTTGTATGTATGGATATATCCCATGTAAAATCAAACAAAAGTATTTGAAAAGTATCTTGATTTCCCTGGTAAACAACGAGTGAAGCATTAACACCCAAAAATTTAATCAAATTGTTATACCTTTATTCCTTTTCCAGTATTAAACGTTAAATATACATATTCCGCTTCACGCAATAAAAGGGATGTTTAAATAAATTGCAACATTCTGTTCTTGAAAATGCAATTAAAATTGTAAAATATACTCATTATTACAGACCGTCTATTGTTATAAAATTAAAATTGGTAAAACAAACTGAATACTACTAGTGTGTACATTTTTATAAGGTCCATTATGTATTGTTTCAACAAATGAATTCTTAGATTTATTTAATTTATAAACCTGCTTTGGATTTAACAACTCAAAAGTAATATTAATTTATTTAGCAAACTAACAATATATAGAAGATATCACTTTTAAAAATATGAGCTATTGTTAAAAAATAGCGAATAAACAGCTAAAATCTTGTTATTAAATTAATGTTTAGCATAATGCGGGAAGAGGATTGTTTGCAACTCTAGTAACTTGTATGAAGACGTGAGTCACAGCACAATCGCTTCTCATATTGTTCTTTCCTGTTCATTGTCCTGGAAATCTGGAAATCTGAAAAGTGCAATCTGATTCTACATTCAGCTTTAAATTTGTGTTTTTTGTAATCTCATGGCAAAATTACTTTTTAAAATTAATTTCAGTTTCAACTCCTAAGAGCAGGACACTTTCTAATTAACCAAATTGCAAAAGAAAGCACGTCAATAGATTTGCATTAATATTATTTAGGTTTTCATATTTTGAAAAATGTCAAAATGCGTAATTTCATACTTAAGAACTATGCTAATCAAATGCACTTGCTATTATGAAATTCATATTTTACATCATTAACCTTTATGAATAAACAAAGTCTGGATTTAGAATGAAAAGTAAAGATTTTGCTGTCCGATTTAACGGAGAATGGTCCATAGTGTAACAATTTCATAAGCTTGATAAAATATATCGTCATCATCATCAATATCATCATCATTATTATTTTTATTATTATTATTATTATTACTACTACTACTTCTAGAACAAGGTTACATACAATATATGCTTTATACGCATTTTGCTTCACAGAAAGTTATAGGAAAATATACATTAATCATTGTTAACACCAGGACAGAAAAGGGCAATATTACTTTGATTAAAAAAATATATGCAGAACAAATAGTTATTTTATTCACTGGGGCAGAGTACCTAAAGGCAAAACTACTTAGTTTCTATCCTGCATATAGGCTATTTCACTAATTGTAATGTCACCTGCGTACGAGTAAGCAAAGTTAATTTGATACCGGTCTGCCTGGGCTAGTCGATAAACAGTCCCTTTTCCCCTCCGTTCCATTACCGCCGTCTACTTCCTGGAAAACTTCTGCTAGCGGATGTACCATTAAGCAGGAAAATATATTTATTGTCAAATGTTTGCATGATTTACCGCAACTAGCGAGCGACCGAATCATGAGACGTTTGGTAATGCAAATTAAAGGTAAAAGTTACTTTAACGACGTAGTCCTTGTTGTAAATCTACGCGTTCAGCCATAAAATTTTCTGAAATGCTTCGTAAATCACCTAAAACATTTTGCAAAGTGGAGAACTAGATCGTGTGCTGGGTGGGTAGCTGACGGAGGGACAAACCGGTGTGAAGGCAAGTAGACAAGTACGTATGTGAGGGAGGGAGGGAGGAGAAAAAAAGGCGGCGACGTATGCAACTAGAAACAGATTGCATTTACCTTTTGACCATTGAAAGGTTCACGCTGAAAAAGTATTTGGACATGCTTTTAGGAAAAGTACGATACAATGCTAGAGAGGCAGCACCGATTTATTCAGAATGATTACCTCGAAAATGGCCTCATATCAGCATGTTAGACCTAGAAGTGTTCTTTATATAGAGAAGCAAATACTGTAACTTGTCGAGTAGGTTGCTTGCAGAAGTGATTGACAAATCAGTTCGAAGAACATGAAGGGGCGACATCAACGCCCATACATCCACAGCGAGTGGAAGGCATATCGGAAACGATCATCCAGCACATGCGGATTCTGCCAATGGGTATGTGGTCAACCCGTAAACTCTCGACATGTTCTGTTTACGGACGAGGATGTTTTACGAGGGAGGGCATCCTCAATTTCTACAACACGCACTTGTGGTCGGAAGAAACCCTTCATGCTGTGAAAATATTTTCAATTTAAGTGTGAAAGGGAAGGCTAGGGAATTATTCTGGGACCTGTGGTACTGCCATAAATACTATCGTATAACTACAGTTTATACTAGATAGTCTTCTAACCTTACTAAAGAATTTCTCTCTTCGAACTAGACTAAACATGTAGTTTCAGCATGATGGAGCACCCGCGAAAATAAGATACTCCGTGAGTCACCACCTGTGAAGCCTTTCCATATTAATGGATAGAGTGTGGAGTTTCCAATCATCTGGCCAGCTAGGAGTCCCGATATAATCCTAAGGTTTTTTCTCTAGAGGCACCTGAAATCCAAGTTGTATCAAAGAGAGGTGAAAGCCTTATAACAGTTACACCTTAATCTGTCGTGCTGTCTTGCGACACCGCCGGGCTAGAGTATTTTCACATCAACATTTCTACGGAATGAATGGATAAAGTTGATCCCCTAAAACTCATTTTTTCCTACATTATATACACAAATGACATGATAGTGAGAAATTCTCCTCTGTCGTAATGTTCAAAAAAATTATCCGACGTAATTTCCAAGTCATCTAAGTAAGCAACTTTTAGTATTATGATGTTTCGCACGTAATCTAACAATGGTGTCCGTGATTCATCCCTCGACTTTTTACCCTCCGCAAGAATTTGGAGACAGTGTGCACACTAACACCACAAGTTTACGCAATTAGTTTTCGGCTATGGGAAAATGTATGGTACATTCTAAATCGTCAGAAGAAACGTACTTAAAACGTACATCTTTTTTTGTCTGTGTTTATGGGTAACATTTTCTTTAACACCATCTGCATCTATTTGCTGGTGTTAAGTTTATAAGGGACATTATTGTTCAAATGTTGAAGATAATAATGTTCACTAAGTTACCACATAAATCACTTTAACTGTAAAACTATTAAGATTGACACTGCCTCGCAAACACAGTCAAATGATTCACCAAAAACAGCGGACCCTAAAATCGAGGCTTTGTTTCCCCTCAAACTGAGCAGAATTGAACTGCAGATATAAGACTGCTGAAAACTATATATAATACAATCAACATGTCTACAAGAGAATTTTGTCTAACGTGTGTTAGCATCTTTACAATTGGCTTAGTCTAATACCTCAAGAATCCCCCCCAGTGATGGTTCTTGAACATTCCTCTTAAAAAGTTTCTGTTCTGTCATGTAACTAAAATGACTCCGCGTTGTTCTTAAACCAGGCAACAGCGACATGGGCAGGCTATTGACTGAGGTCATAGATAAGCTTTGTCTAGTTGCGTCGCAGATTCCTTCTCGTTCCGAGTGAAATTTAATGGGGGAAAACAAATCCCTTGTATCCTAATTTTTCCTGAAGGAAGGCATTAATTTCTTGGATGAGAAGAATTGTGTTGTTTTAAAATTAAAATGCTGTTCGTCATACAATGTGTTTTTAGAAATAATCCGAATTAGTAATTATTTAATCTTTAGGCTTTTTGGATGAAACAACTTCTCAGCATTCAGTACCTTCACCGGTTTAGTTTTCCTACACCAACGTGGAACAGATAACACCTTATCACCCTATATGCCTCAGTTGCTGGTTCTTGGAAATTAGCAAAATTTTGCTTTTTACGGTGTTTATCTCGCGTCATTTTTTAAAGGAATTATAGACACGCGTTTTCTTCGAAAATTACCTACAAAGCGCATTTGAACGATCACTTGTATCGGTGTTGCTGGGTGATAAATTTAATTCATTTAGTAACATTTGCTAAAACAACAAAATACCATTTCATGAATACTATTTTGTAATAATTCTTAAAAGCGCAGCTAGTATATTAAATGCAGTTAAAAATAGATTGGTTCTTGCTACACAAGGCACTCCTGCGTTTGTTAATGAAAGGACTGTTATATTTTGCTGACAGGAGATTTTGGTGATGTCTGTGCAGCTGAATAACATTTGGGAAAACACTAGACATCCGTAAAACAGCACGAAGGCAGGCATCATCAGCATTCATTTCCATCTCATTTAAGAGGCAATAACTATGTAGCATTAGGCTATAAATTTATAATGATATTAAAGAGCATACACAAAGCGAAAATGCCGCCACGGGTGGCAGAGGTCGTTAAGGCGCATACTCGTGAATGGGAGGTCTGGAGTTCGAAACCCGCCAGGACCGTCCTCCCTGACTGAGGTTTTTTCCATGTTTTTCTGAGTTCTCATAAATGGCAAATGCCGGGAAGGTACCCTAAACTTAGGCCTGGAACGTTTCCTTCCTTAAAAAAATCCTTTCCCAATATATCATTTCATCTCATGTATCATCAGTGTCCACCGCCTATGGTGCCTCAGTAGTAAAAACGGGCGTTAAACACTATAAAAAAATAATAAATTTAAAATGTACAAGAATTATACAGTGTAAATTGAATTACGTAAGTAAAATAAATACATATTTTATTATGACCCGAGTTTTTCGAAAGTTAACAGAAGCGATTAACAAGCCATAAAAGACGAACCACGTGATATATAAATACGATTTAGTTTGAAAATATTCAGAAAATCGCTTACTTTATCTCAACCACTTAAAGGTTCTGTTATTAATTATATAATAGAGCTCATATGGTATTTTGTTTTCATATTTACAAGGGGAGAGAAATGTTGCCCTAGGAGGCAACGCAGCATTACTGTCGTATAAGTGGGCACAACTCATATATGTAGACATCCAGAGGTTTGAATCACACACAATCAGGCGGTTTAAAAGATATTCTTATAGTTAGGGAGAATGTGTTAAACGTTACATTTAGCAAGTAAAATGTTAGGCTGAGTGGCCTGGGCTATAGGGGACTGTGGGAAATTCGACCTTACAGCTGTATCGGTAAACTCATCGAATGAGCTCAAGTACAGGTTGCTTCTGTAGCAGTAAAATATGATGGATAACAAACTGTAAGAAATTATGTAAATTATATCCTACATAATGCTGACATTTAAAATGTATATATAATATAATCATGATTTATAGCAATTTATCTTGTGATTTGTGTTCGCAAGCGTTACAGTTTACAGCAATATACTTCTTCAATGTATCGTATGCGATTGCCAGTAGAAATTTTTATACCTTTAAAGCTTAGTTCTACTTCACAGGTAGTAGGTGCAAATAGAAAGCATGCAATCTCAGCGTTGTTTGTGCTTTCTTGCGTGAGAAATGTATTCCTTATTCTACAAATTTCTTTGTATTCATTATTTTTCTCCTGGACCCTTTTCATGTTATTTCTAATTCTTCACTTTCTCAGTCTGACTAAGAAATGTCGTGAAGATGGTAAAATTACTATGAGAGTTGTTAAGTAACATCCTTTAGATAGCACGCTGTAAAGTTTTAGGCGCTTAAGTGTAGTCACTTGTTTGTAACAATCGTGTAAACAAACTAGTATTAATATTTCCTATAAATGAAATGCGAGCCGTGATAAACTACTTCGTTTTGAAGGGTTTAACCCCAACGGAAATACAAAAGGAGTTAGATTCTACATTAAAGGATACTTCCTCTTAGTTTTAGACGGTAAAAAATTGCGATACTTTATTTAAGCGTCTCGTACATCCATTCAAGATAATGGGCACTCAGAGTTTCCCAAAACGCTACGCCCCAGGGGATTGTGACAAAAATTCACGATTTCCGTACCTAATGATCGCCGATTGAAGGTGCCCAAGTTGGTGGACATTGCAAAGACCTTGATAGGCACAACATTTAATGCGAAGTTTTGTGCATGATAAAGCATTCCGCTCGAAGGGGCGGCAGTTGTTAACAATGGGCTAGAAACACATTTAGAATGAACATTTAGCAAAAGTGTTTCGATTGTTTAATATATGAAAATACATATTTACTGTCCCTAGAGAGGAATTATGCCTCTGCTCAAAAGCGTCCGTTACTTAAACAATTACCTCATAATATATAGAATAATACAAGGTCAACTTCAATCATGTCCCTCAATGGCCTATAATTGGCTGTGGAAGCAAAATCACAGGTGTCCTTTACTTAAATGTCTTGATTCCAGAAGCCGGTTTCAGAAATATCTTAACATAAGCAATAATATTTTCTATGTCACTAGAGCATACTCTAATTTCTTCCGCAATTTCTTCGACAGATTTCTAAATGTAAGTAGCACTGTCAGTAACAAGTAACGAAATAATTCCTTTCTTAAAGCCTGCAGGCCATTACAGGGACAAGGAATGTCCGGATATCCTTTTGAAATATAGAATGTTATGTATAAATTCCCTCTCCCTGCTTATTAAGTATGACTCGGAGGTTCCAACCCCAATTGCACACACATAGCTGAGTATACGCAAAGCAGCCCAGCAGATATTGAGAGACAGCCCCTTTTTGGTCAGAATTTGCCCCTATATCTAGTAAATAAGAGCTTTAGATAAGAATATATGTTTGATTCGTGTAACAATTGTACTGGTAGATGTTGTTTCCGTATTTTTAACAATTTCATAAAGAATAGCATTATTTCAGTCGCAAGATCCGTTTAATTTGTATTATATTAAATAATATTAAACATTTAATCCTAACCACGAAGAGAGGTAAATTTATGAGAGAGAAATCGACCACGGATGCTCAATAAATATTTTCAGTGTGCTAATTTGCATAATCATCACAAAGCCCGAAAGATTGCAGCGCGTTAAAAATGTACATACACTTTCTTGACAATGTTAACATTTGGATCTGTTAGGGAGCGGACGCGTTTCTGTGCTGTCCCGAGAGCCGAAGTGTGGTCGTGTATTCTGTGCTATCTCAAGAGAATGGTAAACGTGGTCAAATCTTTGGAAGAGCTGAGGAATGAAGTAAGGAACGTCTTTATGGACAACAAAGATCGTGAGGATTAATTCCTTGCTACCATAATATCTATTGAAAGAGAAGAAAAAAGTGCTACTGGAAGCTAGGTGTGTGTTATTGGAAAGGAAAATTGATTACTTGGAAAAAGATTCCGGGAGAATAATATTGTCTGAGAATGAAAGAAAATTTTGAAACAAACAGAGAAGAGTAGGGGCACTGGTGGGAACCGATCTGAGGCCTAAAGATATTGAGCGTGCATATCAAGTTGGTCGAGCTGGTCGACGATCCATAGTCAGCAATTTTCTATGCACAAATGGAAAGTAGAAATTTTGCGTATACATCTGAGGAGAACCGGAAATGTAATCAGGGAAGATTTCAGTGACAAAGTACGTCAAGAACACGACTTCCTTTTCCGGCACATAGTTAACGCCAGAAAGCAGGACAGTTATAAAGTTATTATATACAATCGAGAGCGAAGCAGCACTGAGTAAGAAGAGATTGACAGAAAATTGGCAAAGACCGAACCATTGACGGTGGCTTCTATTACTGGACAGCATCGAACCCAGGTCAACAACATGGATATGTCGCAGATGCAGGCAGGTTACAGATCACAGAAGCGTGGAGGTTAAAGCAAGACAGGGCAAGATAATCTCTGAAGAAAACTAAAGTACGGACTACCGAGAGAAAACAAATGTAAGGCATTGCAAAGAAGCGACGCCACCGAGGGTTAACATCAATAGAGGTGCCGTCCCAAAGATTTACGCTAACATACCAGCCAACAATACCAGGCCGGAACAGGTAGGAGAACAATTAATAAATAGGATAAGGAAGCCCGGTTGTCAGTAGGTTTCTGGAATGTGCAAGGTTTGAAGGGAAAATTGGGGAATTAATTTAAAAACTGTTCATTCAAATACTTGAACATACCAGGGTTAGCAGAGACTTGGCGGGAAAATGTTGAATGTATGAATATTTGTGGTTACGAGGGTGTGTTTGCTGGTTCAGGAGTGAGGTCGAAGGGGAATGCTACTTACTATAGGAGTATTAATAAAATCAGTTTGTTACAGAAATTAGGTGCAATCTTAAAGAAACAACATGCATATTTGTAATATTAATAATATAAATACTGCAATTATAACTGTTTACTACCAGTCAGCAAGTGTCCCATTATGCTAATCCACAATTTTTCACGGACTTGGAGAAGGTAATTATAGAAATTAGAGACTAATACCCAGATGAAAACCCAGTAATAATGAACGATTTAGACGCTAGGATAGAACAAGGAAACATTACTTTGAAAAAGAAAATATAAAATTTAGGAAAGCAGGCAGGAGTACTAAGGACTCCACCCGAGTGCAAGGGTAAACATGTTTTACTATTTGGTGATGCCTTCGAACTAGAAATAATTTATGGGAAATGCGGATCGGATAAATCGCCCTTATACATGCTAACGAGAGTAGCGTAATCGACCCCGTTCTATAATTGCAAGATATATTGCCGCTGATTAAAAAGTTAAAGATATTTTCACACCATTTCCCGCTACATTAAAGTTGCATAATACTATGAGAGTCCCCAACCCGATTCGAATACAGAGGAAAGTATAACTGAATACTTAACTATCTTACTGAAATACAGATGGAGAAAAGAAGATAAAGAATGTCTAGCTAAAGTCGGGACTAGCTATCTGTGCGGGTCTGATTGGGTTGTGCAGTGCACAAGGAATGTCGCGTGCTAAGCTCAACCAATTTGAAGTCGAGAGTCTGCATGTTGTCTGTGAGTTGATGTTTTATTTCCGTGGTTATCTTTCAGTTTTAAAATATTATAGGGATGTAAAACATGGAGCATCAAACTCGTAAAAGAAAAAAAGCACGTGAAATGGTATATAAAGGGTACCAGTTTTTAGGAAGCAGGCAGTCTGCACACAGCACGTGGCCAGCAGCACAGCTAACAGTGTTGGCAAGAATGCACGACTGAAGTCTGTGGTATTGGTGTGAGAACTGTGCAGAAAATAGTTAAAGATGCAAGACCGCGAATGATAGTGGTTCTGCTCTTTTTAGATCACCAGAGAAAATCGTATGAAAGAGGTAACTGGTCTATTTGACTTTAAACTAGGAGTTTCCTGCTACATATATACTAGCAATTAAGTGAAGAATGCAATTAGGTTTAAAGGGGGCAAGCATTTCATGCTGCATATTTTGAAAGACGTGGGCTTTAAATATAGGCAGTGTAACGATGGGAGAAAGTATCTTTAGAAAGGATGACATAGTTGCTCCAAAGGTTGTGTTTTTGAAAGTCATATATGTAATTAGAGAGGCTAGCACGTTTAACATTTGTTTAGACAAAACTGGGGCGAATCAGAATCACACAAAGAAGATGTGCTGGACAAAGGAATATTGCTTTGGTGGCGTCAAAGTTGCAATTGATAAAGGGGGCGGCTTATTGTTTGCCATGCTGGTTCCGCAAAAACGGATTTTGTTCAGAATATGGTTTGTTCGAACAATTATTGCCCCATATCGCCCCTAATTCTGTCACTGTTAACAATTTCAGCATTCACTTCTTTCAATTAGATGTAGCGCCTTGAACAAACACCAGAAAGGTGGACACTATTGCTTGGTTGTCCAGCAAGAATATTCCGCATTCTGTAACACAGACACGGGCGGAAGTGTTGCAGCTGGTAAAATGAACAAGTCAGGTTGTAAAACATGCAAAATTGAAATCGCAAAGAATCGCATGGTCATCGGGTAGTGAGACTTCCAGCTTACTACTATCATTATAATCCCAGCGAGCTCCTTTGGTCAAGAGTAGAGCATTACGTTGCCGACAATAACAAAACTTTCAAAATTGCTGATGTAGAACAACTTACACGTGATGCAGTTGACAGTGGAACAATTTCAGTGGGGGGAAACTGTAAGATGTGCAGAAAGACTGCAAGACGAGGATTTTCAGCGAGAGCTGATATAAGACAGCAACTGGTCATTGTCAGCTTTAATGAATCAGAGTCGGAGGATAAGGAAAGAGACAGCGATCGCGAATAAACAATGTTTAAGTTTTTTACATTCATGTAGTACTAACACTAACTTTTCCATAGCTATTTATCTTAGTTTACATTTATATATATATATATATATATATATATATATAATTTATTTATTTTTTCCTTTCTCAATCAAATAGCAAGACACGGCGGTTTGGCACCTCCGTGAAACATATAGATCTCTCTCTGCGTAGTTGCTAGGTAACGCACAGCACAGATAGCGGCTCAGAACTGTATTATCTTAGAAAGTGAATTACATTATTTTGATATAGCTAATACACACAAGAGAGCTGAGTGTAAAGAAGTTAACACATATTATACAGAAGCTGGTGTATGTATGCTGATTCGGAAGAACTGTGAAGCAAGCAGCCTAAACTCCAAAGGTTGGAACAAAGATAAATGTAAAAAGTGAAAAAAGCAGCGGAAACAGCACTCGTTTAATACCAAGGGTGAAGAAGAAAGAATTTCTTATGCCAAAGTACGAAAGGCGTACAAAGAACTGCAGCAGAACAAAAGGATTGGCAGAACACAAAGGCAGAAGAGGTAAGGCAGTTAGTCGAGAGCGAGGAGGTCAGTGACTTGTGGAATGTCATTAGGCAAATTATAAGACGAAGATTAACCCAAGCAAATATTTCAACTGAGGAATGGATTAAACATTTTAGAACCGTTTTCGAAAGAGAAGAACTAATACTTATATTACGTGCATCTAGCGTCCCGTTTGTGCCTAAGTTAGGGGACAAAATTACCCTATCAGAGATGGTTCAAGCGATAAAAATTTAAAAAATGAGAAGGGCAGCGGCTATAGAGGGCTTGTCAGTAGAGTTCTTTCAGAATACGTTACAAATTGGAAAATTAGCATATTTTATATAGTAAACTGCTATAAATTATTTGAAAGAGAATTGCATCCGGAAGCGTGGAAAACGGCCATTATCCAACCACATTACAAACACAAATGAAGCAATAACACACCAGGAAACTACAGAGGGATCTCACTGTCGTCTGTGTTTGGGAAAATTTACAGCAGAGTTTCGTACGAGAGAATTAAATGTTAGGTTAAGATATATAATAAAAATCTCTAAATTACAGGCTGGCTTAAAGGAGGGCTTTTCAACCGTTGACAATGGCTTTGTTTAATTGATGATAACTTAAGAAGTAGAGGAGGAAAACTGTACCGTATTTTTGTATTTTAAAATGGCTTTCGATACTCTGGAACGAAGCGCTGTTTGTGAAAAAGTAAGATATAAAAGGCTTTCTGAGAAAATGATTGATGCTTTTATGGCAATGTACAAGAAACGCAAATTTGTTATTAAGAGTGGCCGGTATAGCGAATAGGAAGTTGACAGGATTGCATATTATCACCTTTAATCTTTAATTTGATTGTTAACAATGTCGTTAATGTAGTGATGAATAATGACTTTCATGCACCGGTAATTGAAGATCAGCAAACATCTATTCATTTACATGCCGACGATATAGTAATTCTTTCCAGGATGGTAAAAGGCCTGCAAAACGGCCTAAATGTACTGCAAGATTATTGTAAACAAGAGGACATGCAAGTAAATATATCTACAACTAAAGCTCTCACCTTTAAAAATGGTTATATTTACGGAAAGCTGAAAAAGTTGACATACGAGATCTGTTCAAAAAGTATCGCGAATTTTGTGTTTTTTCAAAAAGTATTTATTTATTCATGAATATCTATTTTGTCCCCTTCAAAGTAATCCCCACCAGATATTTTCACTTGTGTCAACGTTTTTTCCAATCCTCGAAGCACTTTAAAAAATCGTTTTTTGTGGTCTTGTTCAGCTCCTCCTTCGATGCCGTCTTTATCTCCTCAATTATGGCGTAGCGTCGTCCTTTCATGGGCCTCTTCAGTTTTTGGAACAAAGAAGGGTCACAGGGGGCCAGGTCCGGGGAGTACGGTGGCTGCGGCATCATAAGTGTGTTGTTTTTGCCAAAAAAAATCGCGCACAAGCAACGATGTGTGAGCAGGGGCGTTATCATGGTGCAAAAAGCAATTTTTGTTCTTCCACAAATCCGGGCGTTTCTGGCGGACTGCTTCGCGCAAATTGCGCATAACTTGCAGGTAATATTCCCTATTGACCGTTCTACCCTGTGGCAAGAACTCATGATGCACCACGCCCCTGCAATCGAAGAAAACTGTAAGCAAAACCTTCACATTCGACCGAACTTGGCGCGCTTTTTTTGGTGTTGGCTCGTGTGGCAGCCTCCATTGGGATGATTGAGCTTTAGTTTCCACATCATAACCATAAACCCATGATTCGTCACCAGTTATGACCCTCTGGAGCAAATTGGGTCGTCGCGGACAGAGTTCAACAGCTCCTTAGCAACGTTAATGCGACGGTGTTTTTAGTCGAAATTGAGCAACTTTGGTACGAATTTTGCGGCGACCCGTCTCATGCCCAAATCAATGGTAAAAATCGAATGGCACAAGTCAATCGATACGTTTAGGTCCTCAGCATATTCTCTAACGGTGATTCGACGATTGACCAATACTGTTTACTTCATTTCTTCAATGTTTTCGTCTGTTGTTGACGAGCTCGAGCGTCCGGGACGCTCTTCGTTGTTCACATCTTCTCGACCCTCTGAGAACACTTTGTACCACCGATAAACGTTGCTTTGGTCCTAGGTAGCTTCACCATATGCCACAGTCAACATTCGGAATGCATCCGCGCACTTAATTTTGTTTTTCACACAAAATTTTATACAGATTTTTTTGTTCCATTTTTTGGAATAGGCAAAAGCCAAAGAGTCAAAACGCGTCCAAGCAAAATAGCTGTCAACAGTTAACTGAACATTCAAAATCGCCGAGCTTGTTAACATAAGTGAGGGACATGAGTACCAAAATAACGCCACAAAACATTGAAAATCAAATATACGAAGCTCGTGGAAATTCAAAAGTCGCGACACTTTTTGAAGAGACCTCGTATGGGAGAGAAGTAATCCAGGATGATAGCAATTTGACGATCTTGGAATAAGATTCCACATGAATGGAAAACGGAATAAGTTTTTGCCAAGCACAAGGGAAGTAGACGGCCAAGGGTGGCCGAGGTCGTTAAGGCGCGGACTCGTGAGCGGGAGATCTGGCATTCGATTTCCACCAGGACCCTCCTCCCTGACTGAGGTTTTATCCAGGTTTTCCTTAGTCCTCATACATAGCAAATGCCGGGAGGTACCCTAAATTTAGGCCTTGAACGCTTCCTTCCTTTAAAAACGATCCTTCCCCAAGAGAGGGTGCATATTTTCGGTAAGTGTATACAAACAGAATATTCTAGGATAAAATTTCTCTCTCGTTTATTTTTGGCTTCCAATAGGAGAGACTGACATATTGAAAGTTAATTGTAAATACTCAGAACTTGCTAAGTCTGAGTATTTTCTTAAATTAAATTTCATAGTTTTAGGAACAATACATTTCTGTAAACAATGTACATACATAGGTAACATGAAAAGCTTATATAAGTATTTTACTAGAACAATACATGTATACATAAATTAATTGGAACAATAAATACCACCACCATTCCTTGATAGATAATACAAATTTATTAATACCCTTTACTAACCACTCCATTACCCCTATTTGCTTATCGAGCATATACCATAAATGAATAGAATATGGTAATTTGAATGTGTTAACAAATGCATACGGGATGCGCCAGCTACAATTGTCATTTCTAATATCCCCTAGTACTATTGATAAAACAGTTTCACAAATTTGAAGCATAAGCAGATTACCAAAAACAGTAATTTTAGAAAAAGTCATATTTTTAAAATTGAAATAAGAATATAAGTGAAATAACTACAATGGAAATTATACAGCGAGAATTTCTAAAATTCATTTCATACTAAGTTCACTTAGACGAGAACTTGCGTTAATTCTTAGCATTGCATTATGACAGCTAAAATAAGTTCATAATGCAAGACGCAGTTCAGGTGCTCTTAAGCAAATACTACTGAATCATAAATAGGGGTAGGATTTCTATGTAAGTAAAAGATGTTTATGCTGTTGTTTAGGGGCTCCAAGCTTTAAATATAGGCTCACTTCAGTTCTTTCTTTTCATAGGATTAAACAATAATATAATGTGAAAAGCGCGAGGATGCGTGTCTTTTGATTTATTAACGGAGCTATAACATTCATAACTCTTTTAAAATGCTGGGTCGTTGGGTCGTTAGTGACCTATTATGAAAGTTCTGGATAAAGCTCAGTTGGGCATCATTGGAGTAAATGTGAAATTGTGTTTTCTACCGCAGAAAACGAAATGCCAGTGTTAGCAAATGTTAGTCAATTCGTTGACACTTTATAAGTTTATAATTCCCTTTTGCTCGCATGCTGTAACTTAAGGAAATTTATGTATTCTCAATAACCATAACAAGAAGTGTAAACATAGATATACATTATCTGCCAATTTAGCCCAGTGGAATTACTAGTGGCGCATTGTCGGTTTTGCTTTTATCGCTAAAGTGTCTTTATGTTGGGATACAGTTCGCCACTGCCACTCACCTCTTCTTCTGAATATTGCAAAGTTATTATTACTGGTTTAAATTTTGTCGCGTTCTAATTCTTACATGATGTCGTCATCTGGTAGTTTTACAGCATGTTTTACGCAGGATTCCAGGTCTTTCTATATCCTACTGTCAACACGAATAAGATTTTCTGCGACTTGTACAGTAAGTTTCTTGTTATCACTAGGCCAGCTCTGCTTATGGGGTGCATTGCGTTTGTGCCAGAGTTTAATGCGTCGGTCAATAATTGGCGTTTATGCAAACGCTATTTTGTCTTAATAGATTGGCAAAGTTAGTGTTACCCAAGCGGAGCATTAGAGGCAACTAAAATTGGCTTACGTATGTCTGCAAGTACGTAGACACAATGGCCGGAAGCAAAGACGTGACGGCTGACACGCAGGGGATTGAGAAAGGAAGTAATAAGAAATAAAAGAGTCACGAGAAAGATATTAGTATATAATTTATATTTACATATGAAGAAGGAAGAATGCGACATCTTCGTCCTGCTAAAATAATAGCTTTAAATATGAACACTGTAGTAGCTGGTCTCCATAATGTAAAGTGTGAAAGACATCGCATATCACAAAGTTCCTGTATTTTAAGATAAAGCCGCTACTGAGCGTTAAGAAAACAACCCATATATCCAAATTAAGATCCTCGTAGCTTCTATTAGTTCACTACATTTTTCAGACGTCATCATCTGCCAAGGATACCAAAAGCTTTGTCCGAAGCTCACTGAAGGGTACATTGGTGTCATTTAGGAAAGAAGATTTTGTGTTATTAGTTGATAGTGAAAATAACGTGATAATTTTGAGAAAACTGCTTAAATTATATGTGTAGAGCAAATAATTTTACATAAATTGGAATTTCCAAATGCTGCACCTCACCTGTACTTTATTCAGTTGCTTACATTACATTTCCTTCAGAATTGACATTAAATTTATGCAGTGTTTTCTTATCAAGTAAAAGCAAAGATATAATATTCTTAGGTTTTTCGTTTTTAAAAGCAAATTGCGAGTATTTAGCAATGAATCTTGAACCAATGAAAATAGTAGCGCACTTTGAAGTGACTATACATGAAGCCATTAAATCAACATGGGTTGTGGATTTCATCTGAATCAGACCTGCGCAGTACTCAAAAATTCTTCTACAACAGGTATTGGCTCACTCAGTTTTTGCGTATCCTATTTAACTCCAACAGAATAGAAGATTGTTTTGTATAAGCCAACTTGCTCAAAAATCTCTCAGTTTTGTGACTTTCTAGTCAATTACTGATCTCTGATGAAGTCAATTCGCTCCTGCAATGTGGGTCGTATTCATTTGAAACTACCCACACTACCAAAGCCTGCGAAACAATTCATAGTCAATTCTATATTCTATTTTACTGCTCACATCCTATTTTTATAAAAATATCATAGCATCAAAAGATATTCAAGCACAATCTTATCTTTAAACCAATATAATGCATAGGTCAAACGACAAGAAAACTAAAAACAGACAAACAAAGATAGAAAATATAAAAGTACAATGAAAGTATAATTTTTCGTTTGAATTTTTAAAGAACGTCTCTTACTTAAACTAACTCTCCCATTGACAGTCTTAAATTTGAAAAATGTTTTATTTAAATATTTGCGTTTTTACGCCTATAGAATATTACTGTTACAGCATACTTTTTAATCGCACCAGATGAAAATTTAAGCATGTACTGTCAAGTCTGCAGTCTGAAAAGTGGGACGGAAAACTATGTTCTGAGATTTTCATATGGTGCCAACGTAAAAACAAAAATATTCTGTAAACCATATTTGACTACGTGGTGTTGTAACAAATATGACTTAGGGAAGCGTGAAGGCCCGCGTTTATCAGCTTGTAGAAGCGAAGGGATTACCATCAGTTAAAGAAGACTCCCAACTCACCGCCAAAGGGAACTAACAAGTTTTCTAATACTGTTAAACGCCTCTTTATACTACTGTGCCATCACAAGGGGTAGACACTGATGATGGAATTAAATGATACATTGGAAAAGAATCCAAATTAGCCACTGGTGGGAACTGAACAAAGTTCGAATAATAATAATAATAATAATAATAATAATAATAATAATAATAATAATAATAATAATAATAATAATAATAATAATAATAATAATAATCAGGCAGGACGAACTTCAACCTCTGGTTCATGAGTACGCGCCATACAGAAATCTACACATCTATGCACAGTGATTACTGAACCGTACTGAACTGTAATTTATAAGTCTACTTATGATCCAATATAAAGTAAAATGTTATTCGGCTGTTTAATGAAAGTTAAGCTCTTTCGGGGGACATTTGGGAGGTCTCAGGTTTAAATCCCATAAAGTCGGTCATCCTGACCTTGGGGCTAAGCGAATGCTGGGATGTATTTTCCTTTCCACGAATTTTCCACTCATTTCAAATAATGTCATTCCGTTGGTTCAGTTACAGCGTCGAAAGTGTCAGGGCGAGGCGAGCTGGTACGAACTGCTTGTTTTTTAGATTAAGTAACATGAAACTAGAATATCTTGAATATTGTTTGTAACAGAATATTAACACAAGCAATAATCACTGGAAGTGAATGCATTACAATGCACTTGACTCAATTGTTGTTGATTTGTTTTATTTACGGACACTCTTTAACATTTCAGGTCATCAGCGTCCCATTCAATTCAGGGCGTGAAACGGCCGATAAATTTTGCTGAGAGGCGTCTTCTTTCGGCTTGAGGTTCTTTTACATACCGTAAATATACGACATGGGACCCACGACTTTATTTCCCTTACGAAGGAAGCCATACTTACGATTTTTACGCCCGAAAAGAGCATTGATCCTGGCCGGATTTGAACCCGCTATCTTGGGTTTAGGAGACAAGTATGGTTACCGCTACACCACCGCGATCGACACACTTAACTGAAGGGAAACAACACACACAGTAGGTACTTTCTAGGTTATCTGAAATACGATGCAGCAGTTACAGGAGACTATCGCACATCTCAAATAAAAGTGGTTCTTGTGGCCACAGCATTGTTTTCCTTAATGTTAGAACAACCCCTGATGAATGGTCGTTTGCGTAAGTAAATATATTATTGAATTCAAACGTTTGGAACTTCTTTCTGTAAGATCTGTGGAAAGAGTAGAGTTGCATATCATTGTTCTCAAGTGACATTATACTTAAGTATATATAATCATATAGCAGGGGTTAATTGTTAAAGAACTCGGTCAACTAAGCAATCCTGAATTGATGAATATTTTCTTACATCTAAACTTTCTCAAGGATCCTCAACATTTTCAAAATATTTAAAAGATTTGCGCAATGCATTTATTTGCAAATATATTCCAGTATAAAAATGAATAAGCGTGAAAATTTAATATTTTCCTTAAAGTGTATCGAAATACCCTTAGACGAAATAACTTTACTAAAGAACTACTTACCTATGTGCTGTAAGGAAACAGCAAATAAAAAGAAAACAATATCTTAATACTAGAACGCCCAATGTTCGAACGCTCATATTTTTACTATTTTTTAAGTATTTTTCAAAAGTTTTGAAGTTAAGCAGTTATGTGGCTTTTAATCCTGACGTTTAACTAACCATTTTTTTTTTTTTTTTTTTTTGCATTACAAGCGTAACTTTTTAAAATAACAGCAAATTTACCATTCGTTTCCGGAGACGGTCAATTGACCGCTTCCTTACTCATGTTTCTTACGTGGTTTACTGTGTAGTTGAAACCGACAATAATCATCACTCACAACAAACATGTTTCAAACTCATTGTAGCGTAGTACGTGAGTCATTGTTTATCAGCTCTTGTATCCGTGTCGAAAATTTCCTTCAGCTTGACATTTTAACCTAGCTTTCATCGACTACTGTCACCGTCACTCATGGCTGATTATAAGGAAAGAGGAATATCTACGGCCGCAAAACGCAAAACATGTCAAATAGGGTTATGTAAGAAAAACACAACCAAAGACAGTTGTTCGACATGCAAAAAAAAAAATTGTGTATGTGGTTTTTGTATGATCAAAAGTCTGCAAAAATGTATCACACCAATATTTCTGAGAATGTTTCTGTATAGATATAGCCCGTATTTGTATATCTTTGTGTCTTTTTGTACAAATCATTTATTGCTACGTGGCATAGAGCAAACTCAATTTATTTTAGAGCAAACATGGGCTTATAGTTGAAATAAGAAATAAAATAAATATTTTTATTAAAAAGCAAGTTGCCTGAGATGACCTATAAAAGATGAACAAAAGAATGAACGAACAAATTCATCATTGAATTACCCACAAATTAAATGAATACGCAAAGGGGTCTGGGGACATAAAGCGATACATATGTGTGATTCGTGAGCAAAAACCATGAACATAAAAATGTCTGAAACCAGAAGCTCGATACAAGCTGGTTCTGAACCTGGTTCACAGATCAGAAGCCACATTGTTCCCTCTATATAACTACAGTCGTCTGGTAAGTAAGAAATTTCATCGCCCTGAGTCAAGAGAGCACTTAAATACGTGTTATCGAGCAGACATCAAGTACATACAAACCCACTCCGGAAGCTAAATGCAAACTGGATTCGAGCCCGGCTTGCAATTTAGAAGCAAAATCGTTTTCAGTGAGAAAAGCGATCTAAAATGCATAAGAAATTAGTAACGGTCAACTGACCCCTAGCGGGCGTTTTAGGGGTACTTGAAGCTCGGGCGTTCAAGTGTTAACGGAATGAAAATAAAACGATTGAGAGTTATCAAAGTTTAGGAGATCTGTATGGATATCGCTGATTATAATGTGACAACTGTTGAACTACATAGTTTATTTACTGGTCAATTAACTTCGCAAAGAAGATGCATATTTCGCTGTGGTGCTGCCAGAGACATTTCAGATTCCAAATGAATCGAGTTCATTTAAGCCCTACTTAAATCTCTGCTGATGTAAATTTCTGTTTCCTCTTATACAACAACATAAAGTAAGAAAAAGCAAAGTAAATATTGAGAGAACAATAAAAAAAATCAACAACATTGAAAATCAACTTCGCGAAGTTGTTTCAAAAGCAAAGGAAGTTACGCAAAAATTGTTATCTTTTTATGCAGATTTCAAGTGATATGTAACATTCCACATACATTTTAGTGTGGATTTCGTGGAGGGTTTGGGGAATCCGATTCCTATTTGCCTGTTATTAATATGAAACATTTGCCATTACTTGAGCTGAAATTTAAAATACCCTGTACACACCTCCTACACTTAGTAGTTAATACATGAAAGAAAATGTTTCAGTGGTAATTTTTACTAGAAATATGCTGTAAATGATTTTTATTTTTCTTTTGTGGTTCGAATCGTAAGTTTCCCTGTAGAGAAACCAACAGTGTTCTCCCATAATAGATAGGTCTTAAAATCCTTGATAGCGTTTTCCATAATTGTAATTCTAATAAAACAATGTTCTTGTTCGTAGCTCACAAAACCAAAATTTGTGAAGAAAAAATCGAGATGAGTTTATAGAAAATAAGTTTCAAAGACATACGCAGCCCCAACGTCTTATTACTCTCTGTAAGAGTTGGTATAATTTGACATTGCAGCGGTATTTTATAAAAGAAGAAGGGGTGTGTTAATTAAAATACATGTACGTAGAGTGTAGGGAAGGATTTGCAAAAAGGAAATTAATTTCATAGGTTTGGATGTAATCTCAAGGGTAAATAATAACTTCTTCCTCTCCAAAGATGATTGATTTCCGCTGACTTATATTTTGCTATGGAAGTTGAAACTCTAATGCTGGATATTTTTATGATCCAGTGACCATAGGGGAAGGAGTCTTGAAGATTAATAAGATTTTTTCGTTATGGAAGATGACACAATTTATTGTTCTTACACTATTGTACATAACTAATAAAGCTCGTCCACTTAATTCTCTTCCAAAACTAACTACCGCTTTCCACTAATTGAACGGAACTGAGAAGTCCCTTCCACTGATATTGCCCCACTGAATACTCTTGCAAAACTAACTGCGGGCCGCAAAATTGCAAGACTAAATAAATATAGCCTACGTGACATTTTACGTGTAGAATCAACTCAAGCGGTTGGCTTCTTTCCTTGAAGAGGTTATCAGCCTGACTTTTCATCCCTGCATTCGCCATATGTTTTATGGTGCCTACCCTGCTTAAGAAAATTTCCAACAGAATACCAATAAATATCTTGCTTAAGGATTCTTGACAAATATTTTTACAAAAGGCAACAGAAATTCCCAGGTCAGATTTTATGGCTGGGGGTATCTTTCTGTACGTTGGCAGGAAAATAACATTTTACACACCATAACTCAACACTTATACAGGAAAACGACATCTCACTCATGGTCATAACGACGTTACATAAAATTACTCGCTTTAACTACTCAAATTAAATATGAGGGTGGCAAGTACTGCCTCAAGATTCGTTTTTGTGACAAAGGCCTGATATTTTCGGAGTCCTGATTTGTGGACAAGCGAAAACACATTCATTAACTCTGCATCACTGGAACCTGGAAATATTTATTTCAGATGTGAAAATCCATTCATATTTTTATCTATAACTCTAGAAAATATTTTAATCAAAACTAACTTTATGTCCAGCAGAGATAAGATAACTTAATCGGGTCAATCAATAGAACACGTTTCCAGCGATTTTGTATGTCCCGATTATACCACAAACACAAGAAACCACGATGTAGCAAGTCCAACTTGCAAATAATGAAGTAAGGTAGTACTTAAATTACAGTAACATTCCACTAATATTGCTCGTATTTAACACAGCTAAAACGGTGGTTATGTTTAGTTTCTTTTAATTTCTACTTTAACAGCATCTCATTACCACTGTGTAGAAATTTCACTTTCAAATTAATTTTTGATGGAGAAGACGTCATCCTTATGGTATATTATGACAACCGAGTGTTTTCATCGTTTATATCTTCAAAAACAGACAATTTATTTTACGTGTCATAAAACGAAGATATTAATTCGAATTCTATATACAGTAACGCAAGTACCGGAAACAAACTAATTGCGCTATTAAAACACTGAAGCAAACAATTAAGCCTGTTGGGAAATGTTAAAATGACATACTGAATTATTTAGTTTACATTGCTGGATAAGATGTAGAGATCTATTATATTTTGGGATAACATTCTTCATAACTAGAATCGTCATCTAAAAGCAAAAATATTTCAAAACATAGACCCGGCATCCCTTTTATATAAATCAGCGTCATTGTGTGGTACAGACTTTAAGGCCTATTAATGCTCGGTTTTTGCACTAAATTCCCAAAAAATATTCAAGAAAAAGTAGCATACAGTCACATAATAATTACCTTCTAATCATTACTTTTCCCATCGCCTTTCATTCATTCGGATAACATTATAAAACAAGAAAAGTATGTGAGGAACCCTCGATTTTTCTTGCCCACCCAGAGGGCAGTCAAAATAGAATTTATAAAATGTTTACAGTGGAGTGGTGATTTTCCTTTCCGATTGAAGAATAAAATTGTCACAAACACAACAAAAATTATAGAATGGTTTTCATACCCGATTTTTTTTTTTCAACTTGTTAATATGTCGAGTGTATACCAGAACACAATACAGTAATTAACTGCGAATCTCTAATTCATTTGAGGTAACGGTGTCTGAGTTAGTTAAAAATTAATTTACAGATCAAAGATATATTAGCACAAATTGAAAACAGCTCGCATTTAGCTGCACTGAACAGATAAAAATTGTGATGTAATCGCTACGATGGAGTAGCCGCCTACGGCACCGTTATCTTCCTCCCACTGGAAAAAATCAGCTTTTATTCAGCAGGAGTTTTAGACATCCGCTGTTTTTCATAAGTGAAATTCAAGTTTGTGTTGAAGCACCAATATATTGTATAGCAACCAGTGGCGCTTTTTGAAACTCAATGACTTATCAAAAAAAAAACTTGTTTATCTACTGTTTTCGTTTATTTTGCAATGATCTTAAGTGCATTTAGCCCGTTTTGCAGGCCTTTTACCGTCCTGTAGAGAATTACTGTATCGCCAACTATAAAAGAATAGGCATTTGCTGGTCTTTAATTAACTGGTGCATCTATGTCTGTAAAAGGTGCTTTTTAAGCAGTGTGTGATATATGACTTTCATACGACCTGCAAGAAACGCAAGATGTACTTTCTCTTCACACCTGAATCCACCCTACAACATCAGAGAAATTCCCCTTGCTGTCTGTTATTTTTTTTTTTTTTTTTAATTCTCTTCTTTTCTGAGGTCGTGCCAGTGGTGTGTCCAACCACCAGGACCGTTCAGGTTGAGTTGCATTTCATTGCTAAATATTATACGTTTCTATTCTTCCTTCTAGTGATATGTTACTTAGCCCAGTCAACCCATCTCTGTTTACAGTATGGACAACATTGTCTTAAACATTGACAGTGGGGTCAAGAGCAAGTTGTTTCAGCAATGATTCACTAGCATTGAGCTTTCTGATCACTTGCCTCTTTTGGCGAGGTGTAAGTTTTTGAGATCTTCCAGGTGAAGTTTTCATTCCGTAATTATTTCCTACCTTCAGAAAGTTATTTATCACACCTGGTGAAATACTAAGCCTTCTTGCTATTTCCCGGTACGAAAATCCTTCTTTGTAGGCTTTAACCGGACCTTGTTCGAAGCTGGACAACCCTGCCTTCCATGCTTACTTAATGGCGCACCCTTTACAAACACAACAGACACCAGGCTGCTCACAGCACAGCTGCAGAACAGCGTTTGGTTACAAAGATCACGCATGTTTTAGCCTGGTCTTATAATTTTGCAACAGAGCTCCGACTTGTGTTCAATTAATGCATATGTTTGTAACTAACCGTACGATAAAGATCGCATATTTTGATGTACCTAAGTTTACATATATTTTATTTCAGCTTTTCTCTATACATGGCGTATTTCATCATTTGGTTTTACTATTTTGCAGAATTAAGATTACCCATCAAACGGCCTTGGCCAAGAAGAATGTAAAGTATTTCCTGCTGACGGCTGAATTTCACGCCCTCAATATACCTCTTGTTACTGGTACCCTTGGGAATATTTTTTGTAGACAAGCTGCAAATTCAAATAAAAATACAGTAAACTGGTGAAGGAATGAAAATAAATGTTATTCATATAAGTGAACAAGCACTCCGATGAACAAGACATCTGACGAACCGCGTAGATGCACGGAGTAGACATGGAAAATATGAAGACCCAGCTAATAGAAAGCGGACCTGTGTAGAAGAACATTTACAGAATGTTTCTGTCTCACTAACGGAAGACTTCGCATACTCAATAGAAAAAGGAAGAAAGGAAATGTGACATATTTAGTGGCCGAGAGACAATTACTTTATTACATGTGCACACACTAAAATATACAGATGTTCACTGAAATCTTGTGCGGGAACACTAACGGTCCTTCCCACGCCAAGAGAGCAATCACGGGGGAAAAAATGCATTAAGGAATATCTTAAGTTATTACTAAAATTTCCATTATATGCTTACCACTTTCAAATGTAGCGCTTAGAGTCAAAAGTACAGAGTATCTGACGAAATACATTCATAAATTGTTTTAGGTATTACGCACAATACTTGGTGTGAAATACTCTTCCAGCGCTTGTACATATTGTCGTATAATAGTTATTGATAACAAATGCAATAAAAAATAGGCGTGTAATGACATTAATCAATCAAATGTTGCATTAAATAATTAAATAGGTATACACGGGCGGCGCGTCTGATATATTGATTCATACAATGTGTCTGAGTGACGAAGCAAGTTACTTATAATAAGCAAAGCACTTGAGCTAGTTGACGGTTCAAGAGTGATGGATTCATAAGGTACACAATCCTTCAACAAAGAGAACGTCCTTACGGAGGGAATGTTTACTACGGTGGAGTGCAGGGGGAACAACTATCTTGCAAGGGACACTGTGGCTCCTATTTGCTGAAATGTGTAATGAATTTACGTGCTAACCATATTAGTAGCATGCATGACATTAGTATTAAGGTGGCCTTTGTTTCTCGTAAATAATTAACGGTAAGAAAGATACAATTGTTCATAGTGAAGCTCGGACGGTAATATCATCATTAAGATGTGCAATTTTTAATCCATACACAAATAATTAGCTGCTTTTTGCCCGAGAAATAGAGTATGCAGTGTTTCTTTTTTGCACTATTCCAAGGCTGCTCAACTTTTGTATGTATTGCGGCTCAACTTCCTGATGTCTATGAAGGTGACGATTCTACCACCTTCACCATCTGACTGCTACTAATGTTAGTGATAATAGTAGTAACGATAAGTGGCTGAATATTTGTTAATATAAATATATGTACTTGCATTTACTGCTTCCAATCTTGCATAATTCATGTGAAATTTGACTCTGCGTGTTCGCTATAAATTGAGGGATATCTGGTGTATAGCTGGCAGAGGCTGCTCCTTGCGTTATCTAGGTGTGCGTCTGTCAGGCAGGATCTATCTGTATTTATTTTCCATTATGCTCATGTGACCTCCCAATATTTATTGAACCAAACATAAATTAATTTCCAGAGCAATACTAAAAACCATGGGAAATTTATTCCCGTCTGCCAGAGTACATAAATTGCTTGAATGTGTATAATGGGATTTCAAAGGTATGTTTTTCTGAAGATTTAAATTTCTCCTTTATAATTCTTTAAGAAAGTATTTCCCGAAAGTCTCCTACACCCAACTCCAAATTCACTATTATCAATAGAAATGAGCGTATTACTGTTAAACCATATCACTAGTTCAAGTGTTGTCTGCCCTGGTGGTGTAGTGCCATAACTGCCTTCTAAACCCAAGATCGCGGGTTCAAACCCGGCCAGGATCGATGGATTTTTTCGGTAAAGGAACCTCAAGTCTGAAAAAAGAGGCCTCTGAGCAAAACATGTCGGCCTTTTCACCCTCTAAATTGAATGGGATGCTGATGACCTGAGATGTTAAAGAGCGTCCTTAAATAAAACAATACAGCATCAGTTCAAGTGTTGAAAACTGACTGAAACTGTTGCCAAGTTCCGTCACACCGCCAAGGGTGCCCGAGGTCGTTAAAGCGCGAACTAGTGAGCGGGAAGTCTGAGGTTCGATTCCCACCAGAACCGTCTTCCCTGACGGAGGTTTTTCTTTCAGGTTTTCCTCAGTCCTCATTAAATGGAAAATGCCGGGGAGGTGCCCTAAACTTAGGCCTGGAACGCTTCCTTAAAAAAAAAGACTTTACCAATTTATAATTTCATTTCATGTGTCATCAGTGCCCATTGTCTGTGATGCCTCAGTAGTAAAAACGGGCGCTAAGCACATTAAAAAAAATAAACCAGTGTTAAAAATGCCTTCAGTGTTCTTAGCATGCAATGAGAGGTATACTTTTGGTGCAAGAGCAGATATATTTGTCAACACAACATAAGTCCAGCTTGGTATTTATTTTGGCACCACAGTTGAAGGAATATTAAGGTCACTGCAGAAATGTACTAGCGTGGAGCATTAATCAATCGAACCGCTGCACCGCCTTACAGTGTTGTTGTAACTTCCTGAGGTTGGGGAGGTGTTTATATTACATTTCCGCGCGGGAAAAAGTCACCCATGAATAGTTCACATAAACAGAACTTGCTTTTCTAATCACGCCAAGGAAAAACCGTTATTTTTATCCCTATTCAGGTACACGTTGTTTAAATGGCATGTTATAGCTGGATCTAGATCTACGTTGGGTGCGAACAATAAATACAAACGCATTTGTAAAGGTAAGATGAAAAAACGTCAGTTGTTGAAACACCATGATTGTGAGCATTGAGAGCGAACATTTACAATTAGACTTCTAAAATATACAGCAAAAATATTTATGTTTACACTGTTTTCAATTATAGTAATTTTAAGTGCTACATTGTTATCAGTGCTTTAATTAAGTAGTGTTTCAATTAGTACTTTGCATTTTCTTTATTCTGTCCTTCTTTCTTTAAATATGTTGCTAGAAGCCGCAACAAATAGTGCGGATGATTATACAATACGGAAATGTGAGTCATTCAGAGGCACAGTACCTCCACGGGTGGCCGAGGTCGTTAAGGCGCGGACTCGTGAGCGGGATATCTGGGGTTCGAATCCCGCCAGGACCGTCCTCCCTGACTGAGGTTTTTCCGGGTTTTCCTCTGTCCTTATAACTGGCAAATGCCGGGGAGGTACCCTAAACTTAGGCCTGGAACGTTTCCTTCCTTAAAAAAAAAAAAAAAGAAAGAAAAAAAAAAAGAAACCTTTCTCAATGTATCATTTCATTTCATGTGTCATCAGTGTCCATCGCCTGTGGTGCTTCAGTAGTAAAAACTGGCGTTAAACACATTCCAAAAGGGGGGAGGCTGAGTAGAAGAAGAATTTGCGTGTATAATATTTTTAGTCATTTGCTGAAAACTTGAAAAAAAAAAAAAAAAAAAGATGGATTTCTCAAATACAGAAAAAATTACTACTTAAGCATTTGGCATTAAAAAAATTAGGAATGTACGAAAATGGTGTAAATTAACAATAAAGCAAGACATCACTTATTGCTAAGGAGTTACAATTCAGGTAAAAACAGTTTCCAAGAAACTTTAATTGTTATCCCTGCTTTCTGCTATAACAATAGAATTTAGAATCGTAAGAATGAAACACAAAAAGAATCAGCTGTGTGAATAAAAATATCGAAATCTCAAACGAACACTTAAATCTTGGTAAAATTGAGCATATTGTAAGCTGTGAAATTATTTTCTATGATGGGTTTAAATTTTAAATAAATTGTGCCGTTTATTAATTGCAAATGATGCTTAGAACTGCAACCAAGAACGCTATGCTAGTGACCATGCCTAAACATCAATTAACATTATTAATGTTCCTATTTATTCTTTGCTTTTGCTGTACATTTCCCTTGCAACATTAAACCTGAAGGGGCTTCCAGCTGCATCATTCATCCATAAGGGACGTTAAACTGTAACAAGATCGTCACTATCATCATTATTACATCTCGGTAAGCTACAGAGTGGCAAGTATTGAAATGTCCCGGTTTTCAACAAAGCCTTAGTCAGCCTAGCTTAAACAAGTACATTTCCCGGTATAGAGAAAGAACAGGAGTAAGCTCGCACCATAGAGCAACAAAGCGCTTTGGTACGCCTTCAGTAATGTGATCTTGAGTGTGTCCATTATTCAAGAATGGCTACAAACTGCAGCACGCAACGCGTATGAAGAAGCTTCCCTAAATACTCCATTAAATCAAATAAGTATCGTAGAAAGAAAGACCTTAATTGTGTGCTCGAATTTATGGATGCACAATATGACAAGTTGTACATACATATTTACCAGTGAAGAAATTAATATTTCTAAGAAAATAACATTAACGCTTTGGACTAAACTGCGTCGTAATTAATGTTTTTCCTTTCAGCACTAGTTATTTTAAGCAATCCTAAAAATAAATATTGTATCAAAGAAAGAACATAACTTTGGTTATTTTTTCCATTTCCTGAAAAGTTTCTTGTTTGGCACAAATTCTTTTTTTCACAAGCATCCTTGTTGTAACATATTTAGTAGTTGAGATAAATGCGTTTAAAAGTATAGCCTTGTAGCATAACGAGGAAGTCTAGGCTAGAAGCCGACGTTGACATGGTGGCAAAGGAAGTATTCTGACCGCAGCCTTTTCCAGCATGAGGTAAGCAGAACAGCAGGTAAATGTTCTGAAAGCGAGTGATGATACTGAAGAGGAAAGAAAGAAATACTCCCGACTTTTATCGCTCCTTGGTGTTTTTGTTGGGGCTACAGCAATTTTAAAAATTGGTCGTCAATAATCGTATATGGAAAAAAAAAAAGTGTCATCACCAGGGGCAGATCAAAGCAAAGCTATTGAAGATCGTTACCAAGGGCTTCATCACATATCTCCTAATGGTGTTGGAGCCTGGACAACGCGTACTTATAAGAAAATTATCTTTCTCGTCCTGCTTATCACCTGGTCCCGTTTCCACTTTCGACATCGGTCCGGCTTTATTTCTTTGGGAAACATAGACAGTTGGTTTTAAAAGAAAGGGCATATCCCTTTGTACAATCCCCATCCAGGCGGACTGACGTTTGATTTTCAGATACTGTCTCTTAGAGAGATCGCCTTCACCATAGCCCTAGCCAGTTTGGTCCATCCTGGGTATTTTATTTTCCCCAGTAACCTCCATACTGGCGAGCACTCCCCTATCCGCCATCTGGGGAGAGGCCCGATGGAGGGCTGGCAAACCCCATAGGAGGGTGGGAATTTTTATGAGAAGAGAAAGGGAAAACGGGGGTCTAAAGGTCAATTCAGAAAAAAATAGTATGCGGCTGTTGGAGGACAGAATCAAGAGTTGATGTTAAAAGAAGGTGTAATAAGAGCAGGCTTCTGTGGTATGATTTAAGAATTAAGGCTCCATTATAGATAAGACAGGCTGGCGTTAGGAGTAGAAGAACGCAGGCTATATCTACCATAAAAGTGTTGAATGGGATAATTTGTAGTACGGAATTAACGAAGGGACAAATAATATTTCCAGAACGGTGGTGGAAAGCATTCTTAAATATGGATGCACTATCTGGGTTCTTAGAGAGGAATTAAAACATCAATGTTATTGAAATGAATAGTTTAAGTAGTATAAGTGCATCAAGAATGGATAAAATCAGAATGAAAAAATTAGACAAGTGATGGAAGTCCAAAAGACAGAATTAGATTGAATTGTGTCAAAAATCCTGACTGGTACCAACATGTACAAAGAATATCGGAGGAGAGGTGGTCTAGAAGTATACTGGTCACCTTAGGGACTTTATTTCTGGAAGGGTTTATTTACGGATGCTCTTTAACATCTCAGCTCATCAGCGTCCCATTCAATTCAAGGCGTGAAACGGCCGACAAATTTTGCCTCTTCTTTCAGGCTTGAGGTTCTTTATCGTGCCGCAAATGTATGACACGGGACCCACGGCTTTACTTCTCTCCCTAAGGAACTTTGGATTTTTACGCCCGAATAATATACATCGAACCCGCGATCTTAGGATTACGAGGCACGTATGGTTACCTCTACACTACCAGAACCGACACCTCAGGGACGACGGAAGAAGGTGGAGTGGTAAGGAATTGGGATTGGAGCCAGGCCAATAATAGAATAGAGAAGCTTGGCTTTTGGGAATAGGCAACTGCTGGAAAGTGGAAATGCCTGATGGTGATTGATAAATTCAGCATTGTTTAAATAAGTAAATAAGCTGTTCTCTGCCATTTGTTTTATTCGTCCGGGTAACCCCTCTAAGTCATTATTTGGGATAATATATTGGCATATTTTAATATACGTGCAATACAATTTGCTTATAAATTAATTGCAATAACATGCATCATATAAAACACCTTCAGTATTAGGATTCTTATGCCTGTTCATTTTAACTTTTTCTCCAATGCGGAGTGTATAAAATACACTGTGCTATAAATGTAAAGATCTGTGGTTCTACGGAGCAAAGTGCCTGTTGCTGCGCTAAGCCGCTACTGCAGAACAGTCCTTAATTATGCTCTTACACTTTAGTTTTGTACACAAGCTTAACTTAACGAAGGAATGTTGTGTAACTGCGATCACATCATTTTAATATTAATTATGAATCCTTCTGACCTAGGTTCAATGATACCGAAATTAAACAGACTACTAAATATAAACTTCAATCACATATAAACTGTACAAGTTAAAAAAAGGACGGTCATTTTAACGCCCAATCTCATTTCTAACTCCTTAAATAGCCAATGAAAAGAACACTAATGTGCATTTTGCTTTGAAGTAATGGACAATCCCATCAAGCGTAATGCATTTAAAATCAAATTAAATGCTGATATTTTAACCGTTTGTTTCAAAAACAGTTTCACTGAACTCAAGAGCATTATACACCGTACATAAAAGCTAATAAATAAATTCAAAATTCAAAATAAGTAAATCTAGATTTATTACTTGACGGTCAAGTAAAAGAGCAAAGAGCAGGACAATCTTATTCAATCCAGAAGTAATTGTTTCGCACATTTTTGCAATGCAGGATTTCAATTACTTGCAACTAATTCCGTAGATGCTACAGCTACTAATACAAGCAATAAAAGTCGTTAATTAGTTTTCCCGGCTTGTGATAATCAATACATTGTTCTCCATGTACATATGCTTATATACGACTATATGTATTGCTTCCGTAACGATCACAAAAGTGCAAGTAACTGCCTATGTTTAGGTGTCAAATCAGGAGCTGCACATCATCAACTTTACATCTCTTTCCGGGCCGCCCCTGCTCACAGGTAACTGTGGAGCAAGTTAGTATACTGTATTATTAATTAAGATGGCATTTGTTCAGCAAAACAGGATTTTGTACCAAAATATATTGTAAAATTGTTTAAAAAGTGAACATTGGAAAGTTTGTAATTAATATCATAAGGTCGTCCACATACTCGGACTAACTAATGTAACCTGTTTTTTGTACTGGACATACAAATTGTTAAATCATTTTGTAAAATGCTACAGGCAATGTTACTAATGTAATTTGAAAAACGAACTACAGGTTTATATTGAAGAGTAATTACCTAAACTTCAACTGCAAGTGAGTGCTCACAAATTGCTTGTCCCCTCAGGACCTGATTACTTTCTATTAAAAAATCTCGATGGTTTGTATAATTGTGGACAAAATAAGCTTCTGATAGCAGTTATTATGTATGAAAGTGTATTCTCTAAGAGAAAGGCAAAGAATCTGACATATTTTTCTTCAGCTTATCTTCCGGCCTTTGTAAATACTGCAGACCACTAAACATGTTACATATGCTACTGTTTGTCACAATACATTTTTTCTTTATATATAACGAAAATGCTCATTGAGAACATTGGCAAAATTTATTTTCATTTATAGTTTTCAGACTTAAAAGGAATTGGACATCACTGATATAAAGAAATGGCAGCGTGTATCAATTTGTGGGCAAATTGGTAGACTTTCCTACCTTTATACGCACTAGAATGTTACGTCAGAACAGAATGCGTTGCTGTGCTAAATATCCTAGTTCAAAAATGTGCTCAACGCATTCCGCATTTCTTGTGCTCAATCTCTGTGCGAATTTGCACCAGTAATACCCAAATCTCGAAATATTTCTTTACCTTACTGAACGACAGATAGGATTTTTTTTTTGATTGGTTTATTTATGGACGCTCCTTAACATCTCAGGTCATCAGCGTCCCATTCAACTCAGGGCGTGAAACGGCTTTTGCCTCTCTTTCAGGCTTGAGGTTCTTTTTCATGCCGTAAATGTACGACACGGGACCCAAGTAAAACGGCTTTACTTCCCTTCCGAAGGAAGCCATACTTAGGATTTTTAGGCCCGAAAAAATCCATCGGTCCTGGCCGGGTTCGAACCCACGTTTTGGGTTTAGGAGGCAAGTATGGTAACCACTACACCACCAGGACCGACAACAGATAGGAAGGCCGATGAGTGGAGACAAAGAGATAAAAAGCATTACTTCTTCTTGACCCCAGCAGCTTAGCAAATGCACTGTCCCCCCTTTTAAATCGGGCACACATTATTAACATTATTAAAAAGAACTAGTTTCCCACCAGTTCTACGCTTTCAATACTCATCTTCCTACATTGGTTCATTATTCTTTCAACAGATACATAAACCCCATGAATGTCAAGGAAATTCCGTATAAACTTTACCAGAGCCTAATATCACAATTCATTAAAACGCGCAACATTATAAGTAACATAACTATAGGCACAAACACACTTCGTCAATCCGGTCCCTTTTACATTATGAGGAAAGACGCAATGATAGGACTACCATAAAATAGTGACGATTGCAGGCAGAACGAACTCATACGTGTATGGCCTTTGTAAACTTTTTCTTAGCTGTTGTTGGATATAATTTTTATTGTGCTGTTTTGGTACTTTTGCGTGTAGTAGTTAGTAAGGTAAGAAGCTTGTCTCCTACACAGAGAACTAAAAGGGGACAAGACAACTCAGGGAAAACTAACCACAGAAGTAAAAATGAATTAGCAAGTTTATTCCATGAAAAAGATGTTGGGGTTACTGCTGTGTCGCGGACGAAGAATAGCGATCAGTCCGAAAAGCGTGACGGTTGATTTATTGGTAGATGCTCCAGCGTACCGATCTAGGCATATTTTTATAAATAAGCTTCTGTGTGCAAAGAGTACACAGATCTGGTATAGAGCAAGCAGTGCCGCAGGAATATTGTCGTTTTACATCTTAGTAAGAAAGATTACTGTTGTTTCGAAGTATTGTGTAACTTGGCCAGATCGTTACATAAAACAAATTTATTTTATTGCTATTGCACAGATTTACTAGTAGCCTACGTCCATTATATACATTATTAATTTGTTATATTTTCAGCCTCATAGTAGTTTTTTACAATTATTATCATACACACCCTTGCCTTTTTATCATTTACATGTCCCTTATTTCACTTTATTAATTATGCATTTCTCATTATTCCCACTTTCTTATACATAGTTATAAACATGACTGGTGAGTATTTTAAGAATATCCATTGAAATGCTTTCTGCTTCCTCCTGGTCCTAAATGCGACCTGTGCTGTTACTAAAATCTGCATTAAATTGATTTAGCACAGGTCTTAATGAAATAATCGACAATAATGGGGAAACGGGTGGCTGTGTATACTGAATTCTGCTGTTAGCATGGGTCATAATGCTAACATAACATTAGGGTTCTTAAGTGTTCTGCAAACATTCTCCTAACCTAACATATTTTAACTAAACAATCTAAACTCGTACAGCTCAAAAGAAAGTGCAACAACAACAAATAACATTAATTACACCCATGATTAAACTTCAAGAAAATGTTACATATTGCCTGGTATTGTCTTGCTTTTGTCGTTATTATATTAGTTTTTAATGCAGTCAGCCTTAATATTGTTTATTTTTAAATAATCTTCTGGTCACAATAAATTCACCTACAGTATGTTTGACAGTATTTTTTCGATAATCACTGCTTTTTGCATTATGAAAACATTCAAAGTTTATGGGTACTGTGGATATAAAGTCTACAGTTACATCATAGTGCATATAATTTAACATGAAGTGAAGGATTCACAACCTTGCTCAAAAGCGAGTTTATCTTCCCTTTCTATCTTAAAATGTATTACCTCATGTATTGTTGTTAAATATTCCTTATTAGAGCTGACGAACGCACACGGTTTTTTTTTTTTTTTTTTTTTTTTTTTTTGCAATGTGATAGATATAACTGAAATATTTAGAACATAAAACCGACAATGCTTATAAGCAAAGTATGATGAGTGGTAAATGTTTGTAATTCTAAAAAAGGGAATTTAGAATAATCCTTTTCACTTGGTAACATATCAATATCAGTGTTTAAAACAATTTTATTTTTCTCAATATTTAATTGAGTTTGTAGCCCTCCTTGTTCACAGTAAATGTGTGTAAGTGCGTGTGCATGCATGCGTGTGTGTGTGTGTAAATCTGAAACGAACGTTAACTCTCAAATGAATCTCGTATATTTATCCTTATCTGCTCATTAACTAAAGTAATAGCTTCGATTTCCTCTTTTAATACATCGAGTTGCTTGGGAGTGAAAATTGCTAGTTAAAAATAATCTACAAAACTTTTATCATTTTGACTTATTCTTCGCAATGTGAGATTTACTGAACAAATGATATATCTAATCACGATAATCTATTTTTTGATGAGTGTAAAAATTCTGCATGTTCTTTTACTAACTGCGATATGTGTTTATTATACACCTCTGCATCAGATTATGCTAAGGTCCAAAATAAAGTTTAGAACACCTTCCCTTTAATTTTGCTTATTCCTTGAGCATCCCTCTCTCACTCACTATATATATATATATATATATATATATATATATATATATATATATATAAACTTTTAATGTTCGGCTACTTTTTTGTAAAAAGAGAAAACAGGGCAATTTTAATGTTCGCTGCACCTCATTCTTTTCGATGATGTAAGCCTTGATCTCTTTCACTTTCCAATCTTAGCTGTCCAACGTATCCAATTAAAATGGCCACTTTTCCCACCTTGAAAAGTCTTGAGATTTTGTCACGCAAACTGAGCAGAAGCTCAACTCTTTTTGGATTTTCAATGATTCCTTGCGACTGGGAGGAGGAGAGAAGAGCATTTATCAAATGATTCTGGTACTGGACAGTTGTAATCACAGTATGGACAAAGAATCCTTTCTTTGTCATGGGTCTGATTTTGCAAACCTATTTCTAGACACTTCCAGAAAATTTACTTTATTCCTAGGCTTCAACTCTTCTTGATCTCTGAATCCCAAGCCTTGCTTACCAGAAAAATTATTACTTTCAAAAGGGTCTTCATGAACCGATGTCAGATATTGTTAACTCTCTAGCCCCAGATACTATTGACATTAGCGTGAACTTAATGCCCAAAGAGTCGTCACCATTTGTTGCCTTTTGTTGCTTTCATATTGCTGAAAAAGGGCTTCTTGATACCTTTGTCGATAAATATGGGTTTTGTGAGCAAATTATCAATTTTGAAGAGAAATGTTGGCAAGGGAAACCTTAAACAGTATCTTTGGCTTTTGAAAATTTATCTGCCGCCAAACGATATAACATTGAGGGGGAAATCTTCTACCTTTGGTACGAGGAAAGGATATAATCAGTTGAAAAGGCAATTTCCATGGTTCACCGTTAAGTGCTTAAACTGATGCTAATACCTAGGGTTTCTCTGTAGGGTTCAGTCTATAAAAAGAATAAAGGAGAGCTACTTTCTCTTTTAAGGAGATTGCGAAGTCTGTTTAAGCTCTTCAAAGCTAGAAAGAAAATTTACCAGTACTGAGTAAGCTTGTCTGTACTCGAATCTAAAGAAGTAGTAGACGGTTTGATGTCAAGAGGGGTTTTATGTCATTTTTTCGTCCTTTAAAAATGGTATTTATATTGCGTGTCTCCTTCATTCAATGAATACGGATTGCAAAATTAATTAAGTTTTATACTTATAACGTATATATAATTTTATACTAACGATTGTAACGATAAAGCTGTTTCTTAAATGCACGACTACCCGAAACAACGTTTATTATGGGGATCGCATGGTTTAGACTAGGGCATGGCGGATGATTAAGGTCACCGACGAAAATGCATTGAAATTCTGCTCATCTGTAACACAGAGGAATTGTGGATCCATATATTGGCGCAATATAAAGGTACGGAAGAATGAAAGGAAAAGCATCTACTATGGCCCTTTGTCGGATGGAACAGAGGGAAATTGATTTGCTGCTCTGTCTGACAAGGGCAGAGAATAGGCAATTTGCTGAAAGTGAAATTCACAGCTCTGAAAAGACTGATAACAGGGGAGAGAGTGCGAAAAAGAAATTCAGTGAATTCAGCTCTGTATGTGGTTTGTTAATTTTATTTTATTTTTTATTTTTATTTCATGTTTACTACATTTTAAATACACAACATATATGCATGATCTTAACTAATATACTCTATTAAATCAAACAGACCTATTGTTTTATAAACGTACGTACGTTCCATTGAACCCGTGCACCTGTTGATGTTTATTGCAATGGTACCTCTGGAATAAATACCAGCACAACCACAATAATAACAACATTAAAACTGAAAGTACCCTTACATTGTAAGCATGATCTAAATGAGCGCGGAGGAAAGTGAATGAATGACTGATGATCGCGCGCTATTTATCAACTGAATCAATCTGACAAACTAGTTTATATAGGAAACAAGAACATTCTAGCAATTTCATTAATGGAAAAGGAGGGATGTCGTTTTGACGGGGAGATAACTTTATCCAGTTCTGAAAGGTTAATGCTCATATTTCTAACGGAACCAACCATTAGCGGAAAATTTTGTTATTAGTCTCAAACAATTTCTTCAGTTTTCACGTGCATTTCTAAGTGCACGTGTAGCCCTGTCTAATCACTTGTTTTATTTTTTATCATTTATAAAAGTGGAATCCTTTAATTTTAAAAGTATCCTTCACATGTTTTTTCTTCTTCTTTGTTATTACTACCTCTGTCCCAAAATAACAGTCGCATTTCTTTAGACACGTATTTACTGACAATGAATAAATACAGACACTTATTTACAGATGTTATTACAATATTTTCAGACGAATCGGGTTTGCAATGGAGAACTAAAGGCAAATACGTCTGTAGTTTTAAGCTTTGATTCCTCATATGAGATTCCCATTAATCTTCATAAATTCAATCAAGACGCAGTGCAAGATCAGAATTCTGTGCCTTTAGCAGGAAGATCTTCGAAGGCCTTCACAACGATAGTAAGAAGTTCAGTCACTGTGGATGTGACTTTTGACCGTATGGCAAAGTTCTCGGCACTTTCGTGTATAAGACACGAAGCAGGTGATCCGAAACGGCCCGTCGCTGATCTCTAAAATTTTTCATTCCTCCCATTTTTTTTAATACTACGCTCTTCTTCCTATACAAACAGCATAGTAGTATTTGGATGTATGTCAACAAACCTTCAGCTTCATGAAATAGCCTCTGCATTTCGGTCCTGGTGGTGTAGTGACAGCCATACTTGCCTTCCAAACCCAAGGTCGCGGGTTCAAATCCGGCCAGGATCGATGGATTTTTAGGGCGTAAAAATCCTAAGTATGGCTTCCTTCGGAAGGGAGGTCCCATGTCGTACATTTACGGCAAGAAAAAGAACCTCAAGCCTGAAATAAGAGGCCTCTGAGCAAAATTTGACGGCCGTTTCACGCCCGGGATTGAATGGGACGCTGATGACCTGTGATGTCAAAGAGTGCCCTTAAATAAAATGAATCAAAAGAAACTTGCCTAATGAATATTTTGAGCTGAACACACAATTAGATATCACTTTAGCAATGTTTCAAACAGGTTTCATATGCTCTGTGCATATCTGGTTTTTTACTTTTGTTTCGAGAATGAAGAAGGTCGTTGAGAAAAGACGACATTATTTTGCGACAGAGATAGTACTACTTATACCATCATTTGCCACGTTGTGTAATCAGTTTCCCCTTTCCGTTCCGTCCTCTTACCACAGGGCCACGTCTCTCGAGTTTTCCATAAAATATGGCTTACCGCACAAAGGACCAAGCAAATGATTGGCCGCCTGACCTGTGTAGATATCTGTTCGTTTTTCTGATACCTAGTAGCTTGCCAAACATTACTGAATTGATCGTTGACCCTTACTTGACGACCATGTGAGTCACCGTTCGGTATTCTGTGTTTTATTAATTAATTAATGTATGCCATGAGGCGATTCTTTAGTCGTCTTATCACAAAATTTCTTTTGATAGCGGTCAACTTTGGCAATTATTGTCCCAATGACCCTGGCATTCAGGAATGTTTTTCGGTAATTAGGAACTTTGGTTATTTGTCCTGAAACTAGGCATTCTTGATGTTTTGTATTTGGAATTTTCATTTACACCATTTACTGATGTTAATTGCGTTTAATGTGTTAAACCTTACAGTTCATTGAGCAAAATTTTCATGTTTAAATATTTATTACGATTACTATATTTTTATTATTTTTAAAACTAGTTCCTAAAGAAATGCATCTATTATGCGGTCAAATATTTAAATATTATTTTATTTCTGTTTCAATGTGCAATTACTTCATTAAACTAATTCCTTAAGGAGTTCTGCTATATGCAAAACAAAATTTAAAGACATATACTTTACTTTATCTGTTATCCCCTTTGATATTTGGTTCTGCGACCAAATCGGATTCCGTACCTTTTCTAACATTTTCCACGTATTAATGCTGCATGGTGCTAATGGTAGAGTACCGCTGAGGGATGCAGAGGACTCAATTGCTAAATTTTAGAAAGGAAAACTCCCCTAAACTCTCCTCTCTAAATGATAGCAAATGTAAATATCTACATTTTCTTTGGGGAAATTTTTACATGGATATTTGTAGGATGTGTTTGACCATCCAAATCTGAAAAAATGGCAGCTCTGTATGTGCAAGGTCCGCAACATTAAACACAGATATCTGAATGAAATGCTTAAGCAGAGTAGAGTTAAAGCCAGTCCGAAGTACGTTAATAAACATTTGGACTCAAATAAGAATCAATTGATTAGTGTCTTTTTCCTTTGCGTATGATGATGGAGCCGAAATATTAAAGTTCGCTATCTCGTTTTACACACATTAATAAGCACTGTTCCTCCTTCAAATGGAAAATGCAGAATTATATTCATTATTTTCGTTTTACTTACCCAGCTCTTCAGGCAAATAAATGAGTAATAAAAGGTTATAACAAGTTTCATGCTCTTTTAAATTACAGCTACTATTTAAAGATTATGCAGTAATTTACAGTGCATCTAAATCGTCAGCGTGAATGAATTATAATTGCAGACAAATATTTTATTTCATAACTACAAAATTAGTTTTAATATTTCTTATGAGACACGTTCCTTTAAAATTTAGCACTACTACCAAATAGAGCAGTCACTTTATACCCCCTTATCTCCATGCATAATATTTTAACGATATCGAGCTTCGCACATTCTCGTACCTCAAAGGGAGGTTTGTATTCCTTCAGATAAGAGCACATAACTTCAAAGCTCCACGTGTTTCAGAAATACCGAGATTTCCAAAAAAAAAAAAAAAAAAAAAATTATACACACTTTCACAGTACATATCTATTTAATAAATTCCAAAGTTGGACCGAAAAACAACAATAATGTGTAGTATGATGTTCTGTAAAAGATGTGACTCACATACATTATGATAGCGTTGCTATGTGACAGGTAAATCAAGAGTGAACAAATGAAACCAAAATTACCGTATAATGTTCTGTAAACAGATGTGACTCGCATTACGTTATGCTAGCGTTGCTATAACAAAATGGATCCAAGATTATTGTTTGAACAGCGGAAAGCAATTTGGAAGTATCCAAGGTACTGGATAGGACGAAGAGGTCCGATAGAGTTTCCACCGGGTTCTTCGGATCTAATTCCGTTGGACTTCTACCTACGGGGAACTATTAAGGATACCGTAGAAAACCAGTTGCACCGGCAGCACTTCGGGAAGAACTTGAAACGCCCTGTGCTGCAATCGCTGAGGACACTTTCCCAAACGTTGCTCAATCAGTAGTTCAACGTATTCAGAAGTGTATCGACGCCGATGGTGGGCATTTTGAGCAACTGTTGTAACTGCAAGCGTCTAAGATGATTAGTGCTCATCATTTTCTATCTGTGTGAATTCAGTTTTGCTATGTTAACACAGTTTTTTTCTTTGTTTGCAGTGTGTATATATTTTGTACGTTTCTACCTTAGAATTTATCACCGAAAACGTTTTTAGCGTTTGCAGTTGTTGATGTGGAAGAAAATATGTAAAATATTGAAAATGCACTTATCTTCTATGATAATATGCATTATTATTTCAAATATTAGAAAAAAATTAAAATGTATTTTCTTATTTTTGTATAACAATCCTTTCTCCAATGAAAATATTCTTATAAAACATATTTATATTTGCAATACCGAAATAATTATTAATATACATATTCTATCACTGCTTATAATTACACCCTGTGTGGTTGCAGGTACTAGTGTCAGTTGCACCACTCTATATGAAAATGGTCTTCTCAGTAGATTAAATAAAATGACCCATGTCCAGAATGCTAGCAGCCGCTTCACAACAGATTATTTCGGAGAAAATGGAGTTAATATGAAGTTGGTGGTTTTGATTTTCATGAGCAAATATTATTAATCAGATTATATTGTGGCAATTCGCCCTTTTCGACAACCTCGTCGATTTACAAAAACTAGTAAAAAGCTAACCTAGCAATTACAAAAATATGAACCTTGTAAGAAGAGAAAAAGAATACCATTCCTAGTATAAATTTGTTTATAAAAAATTCCTTTTTTCCTCAAGGTTCAAATTTTTTTAATGGATAGATTAGCTTTTTACTGGTTTTTGTAAATCGACGAGGTTGTCAAAAAGGGCGACCAGGGACAGATGTGTAAATTCAAAGCATAGTGCATTGACAATGCGTACACAGTAATTACGTGTGTAGTGTTAGGCATTGCCACCACTGGTATTGTTTAGCCAGAAGGAAACTGAGTTTGTTCAAAAAGATAAGCAAGGAGACTGTTAACTTAACGTTTGAAAAGGGGGGGGGGGAATCAGAGTCCCCCAAATAGCTTATAGGTGAAGGGCAAAGAGAGGGAAGGGGGCATACAATTGACGTTTTGATTCTGTTGGCGTGGCTTGGGTCAGTGAAGAGAGTCGTGTTTGGGGTGGCACCCGTCCCGGGGGATGACCTGGGACAAAGAGCAGCATATCCCTAATGTAAGAAATACTTTACAAATTTAATATAATCTAGAAAAGAATAGATGTAATACAGAATACCTAAAGCTTCAATATAAAGTTTTGTTACATGTGACCCCTTTGGTTCTTTAATTTCCATGATGTGATACATTAATATTGATCATTTCAGGAGGAGCCCTGTCGCATTCGGCCCCCACCCAGGTGGAGAGTAAATTTGATAGGATTTGGTCGAATTATTGGGTGTGGAGTAGAACAATATGATTATATTTCTATAACCATAGGGAATGGTTATTGGTTCTATACTTAAAAGTTTTGCAAATTTGAACTAACACCAGTTTTTATAGCGTAATTATTAGAACGAAATTATTCATGCTTTTCTAATGAGTATTGCAACTGTATATTTGTTCATTTATTACAAAAGTATTCCGACTACTTATAACATAAGTACTTCCAATGTACAAGATAAGCAGGAAATGTTACAAAACCAATTTTATTCATAACGCATTTTCCATTACATTGATACCGAAACTGACCACCAAATTATGAAAAATGTCATTAATGGGAACATAGACTTCCTTATGACTTCTAGGAGAGGTGCCCTTCTATTGGTGATGTTTCTTCCGATATCACAAGGCATAACTCTACGGCCATGTTTCTTAGTTTCGCCATACTTATTGGCATTTTTGTTACGTGCTGTCTTTGAGGAAACCCTACAGCACGAAGACATATGGGTGTGTCTGACCTGTGGGACGGCCACGTTCGGTTCACTTCATGACGTTCAGAAGGTGTGTTCGACATTACTAGGTGCGGAAAAGTTTCGTGTACGAAATCAAGCACAACGTTGGCAGTGTCTAGATGTGCTTCATTTTTGCATGGACCATGTGTGTGTGTGCTTTGGTGGTCCTCTTGCCATTAATTTATAAAAAATGAAGCGTGCAGCACAAAAATAAGTGTACCAGCTAAGCATTGCGACCCACGTTTCACTTTTTTCAGCAAGTGTCTTTAGTGTGCATTATTGCAGCATATTCCTTCACCCAGAATCAATCGTTCTGTTTATTTACGACCTCGTTCACATGAAAGAGGGGTTATTTTAGAAGCAGGTATTGTGTACCATAGATTCTTTCTCGACTGCTAAATATGCAAACCGTAGTCTCCGCTCCTTATCTCTCAACATAATCGTATATATGATTTCCTATTGTAATGCAAGCATATTCGTGCATAATGCGGCTCATCGGGTTTACAAATATTTACAACAGGTCCTAATATCTGAAAAAACGGATAATAGTGGCAGAATTTTCCTAAACAACATCCAAAAGGAAATTTGTTTGTAAAGGTTCATTACAAGCTGCATATGAACTGATATTTTATTTGACTCATTAGCCAAGATGATATTATGATTTCTTTATTTACCACTAGCACAAAATTGTAGAAGTACGAGAATTTGTAGTCTTATGCATTGCGTTAGCTAAATGAGCAGGAAAGAACTCCCAATACTGACACTGGCCTGATTAGAAACGCCACTAATCCAGCAAACAGAAGACCTGGGGTTTTTTAAAGTGGTGTTTAACGCCCACTTTTACGGCTGAAACAAATCGTTGTTGAGTACATTAACCACAGCCGTGATTTCCTATTTCCGTATTCTTTGGCATGGTATGATGAATTCTCAGTAAATTAAATTTGGTTAGCTTATATCTTATTTTATAACTAACTATTTTGCTGCACCATCATATTTCCAATTTTTTTTCTTTTTAAGTTTTTAAAATAAATATGTTTTCTCCCCCTGAAGGTTAAAATATATAGAAGCAAAGATGATCATCTAAAGTTTCTAACAACTTATTCTGTATCTGCACAAGACAGTTCCACTGTAGAGCTGAAGAACGTTGCTAGATGATAGTCAGTCATTTGCCTGCGCTTCTCAGCGTGCTCCGAAACATTCGAATTACACTTCGCTCAGAACTTGGATTGTTTGGCATGCAAGGGTAAGATGTAATTGAGCATCACGGATGTGAAGAAGAGATTATTTCATTACTATATTAAATTGATATAAAATGGAGTAGATATTAAGCCTGTGTGAAAAGATAAATGTGCTTTACAAGAATCGCATATTTCTTCTTTTCTTTACGGACGCTCTTTAACATCTCAGGTCATCAGCCTCCCATTCAATTCAGGACGTGAAACGGCCGACAAATTTTGCTCAGAGACCTCTTCTTTCAGGCTTGAGCTTATTTTTCGTGCCGTAAATCTACGACACGGGACCCACGGCTTTACCTCCCTTCCAAAGGAAGCCATACTTAGGATTTTTACGCCCGAAAAAATCCATCGATCATGGCCGGGTTTGAACCCGCGATCTTGGGTTTAGGAGGCAAGTATGGTAACAACTATACCACCAGCACTGAGAACGAAACATTAAATCAATGGAGAAGACTGTGTATAAACAATGCATGTTCAACGAAATTGCAGCTTCACTATAACCAATGCACTATTTTAACTGACGAATTAAATTTACCAACAGTCATCAACAGAAGAAAAAAATTACTGAGCATGCTTTGGAATTAATTAAAGATACATCTATCGAGCTCGAAGCAGTTTGCCAAAATCCATAGCAGACATACATTCAGCCCTGAGCAGCAGAGAAGACATCGAGAGGTCCTAAAGTATTTTTTCCGGGAGGGGTTAAATGATGGCCATGGAAAATAGTCTGTGCTTCTCCATTGAACACAGCTTAAGATGTATTTCCACTTAAGGAATATGTTTGTGGATGACACCTTTTCCTATTGTTATAAATATTAATATCACCTACATTCCACTGGTGCACTTTAATCTGCCATACAACCTTGTATATACATAAATTTGACGTTTAGGTGCATTTAAAAACAAACCACTGACGTAAGAGTACACTTCAATTAAAATAAAATTGTCGTACATTTCAAAGAAGGCGTATATAAAGCAATTAAATTAGTGTAGCCTAACGTCAAAATCGTTAGGTATCGTTTTCGTTTATCTCAGATATGGTGATGAAAAATACTGAAATTATGCCTTAGTAAAGAATACAACACTGAAAACTATGAAGTTGGTGCCTCACTGAAGTGACTTTTTGGGCTTTCATTGATAGAGACGGAGGAAGTAAAATGTGCCATGTCGTGGAAACCTGAAGTTGACGTCATCAGTAGCTGCAGATGCATTCGTGCCTTTTTTTCTGTATTATAAATATATTTCATGTCTCCGTCCATTGACTGAGATGGGAAGAGGTATGGGCTGACCCCTCTGTTCGTTAATGTGGATGCAGGGCAGTAAAGGGCTGGGAAGCACTTCATTTACTTCCTTATTCAGCAGATCACATTTCGATTCTCGGTCCATTAACATGTAATCCTATTGTTAACGACGTAAAAACTATCCAATGATGACTCTTCCATCACCATATTGGCAGGCTTCCGCTGTTCTACAAATTATCATGTGATATTCAAGTTACTCTGCAGCAGAAAGAGAGTCAAGAATTCATCAAATGCAATCCCAGTCAGTGTGTTCTTGATTGTACTTATTTCCTTTTTACTTTTTTTTTTCTCTGGTTTACGGACAATGGGAAACTGGTCGAAACGCAATTAAAGAAAGGTCAAATAATGAATGAATAAATGAGCGAATAAATAAAATAAAGCACTTACCGATTCAAAGAGGATGCTCAAAATACCAATTTTCTGGAGGCGTACTCACTCGTTCTATTTTGTTATCCAAACACTTAAGTTATTATTAAATTTATCATGGGTTTTGTGTGATTTGCTATGCTCCAATTTATATCGTCAATTGTTATAAAACTTCTTGATACACAATTCAGGAGCATGCCAAAAGAAATAAGTGGGAGGAATCAAATTAGAAAACCTTGGGAGCATTAATTTCCATGAAAAGCATCTCACCTAAAATCTCGCTTAACAATGTAATTTACTGATAGAATGTATGGACTGTAAAAAGCTATGGAGCACTTCATTGCGTTTAATTTCCAATTAATGTTTCCAATAAAGGGAACAATATCCCAAAGGTAAATGTCAGAACTGAAGGTTCTGCTAAAAATATCGGTCCAATAATTCGCGACTGGGATGTACATAGAACGCCATATTGCTCTTATCTGCCCATATAGTGGGGATGTGGGTTTTTACATGACCATATATGGGTGTTACGAAGTTAGCATACCCCGACAGATAAAGGCAGGTTTCATCCCTAAAAGCTTTTCTAACGCTTAATTACCATAGCGGCTTAAAAGTACTTAAAATCATTCAAAATATCAAAGCGAATGGTGTGATCGGCAGGTTTTAATTCTTCACGCTTTAAAAGGATGCCTAGTGAGCCATGTTTTCTCTGCCTCATGTGCCACTAAATAGAATAAGTTCTTCCGTTGAACCACTAGTTTAATTTCTTTGATGGGCTATCAAGCGCTATCTTGGAAATATCTAATAGTTTTTCTTCTGTTAAAGTAGTGACTAACCTATCAGGTTTATGCACTAAAACCCGATTTCAGATCAATCCAGATGAGGATTTTGCATTTTGGAAATTGTTCAATGTATTTATGTTTAAATTCTTCCTTGTAATTTAGCCTGCTAGAAACACAAGTTGTTAAATTGTTAACATTGTTGCCAAGAAGAGAAACTCCAACACAAACTTATTTCAGCAACTCCTACTTGTAATCCGACTGTACAAGTGTTCTTGTCCCTCAGAGGCAAATAGGTAGCAATTAACTGGGAATAGCAGTAACAGATAGCCTGCCTTATAGCTCAAATATTACAGTTTATTAAATGTTCGAAATAAAATGACCATAATATCTGCAGAGACTGGTAATTTTCTCAGGAAGAGAGTCAGACTATAGTCTTACTTGAAAAGCGCACTTCCATTGAAGCGCACCAGATCTCAAGAGTAGCGCGAAGTAAATCGCAACTATTGCACGAGATAGTGAGATCTGCCTTGTTAAGAGCCGCATCCGGACGAAACAAAATATGTACTTTACTGGAAAGTTATCTCCCCGGTGACATTATCTGATCGTTGCAGTGAGGAAATTGTTACCACATGCATAAAATAGCTGATATTGGCTGCTAAAACGGAAATAATATATCGCTTTGTTAACTAACACATAGCTATGGATTTGAAGATTGCAATGTTTTGCTCGCGGTAAAATGAATTTTATCGCAGTAATGACTTGCGCGAGTCAACAAGACAAAATGATTGGTAAATGTTAATAACATCGCGATGCGAAATATAAAAATAAAAACTAAAAATTTCGCCAGTGGATGTCACAAATAGAGCTGCAGCTTTACAGATTTGTCTGAGGAACAAAATTTACACTTGTCTACACAAGATGTTCTAGAATCGCCATGCATTTTTTCAAGTAATAATCTCGTGTACTTTTTTTTGGCAAACTTTCATATTAGTTGCATTTTGTGGGGGTTTAAGAGATGAACAAAATTAGACGTTATGTAAGTACGTTTTATTTTCTTTAATATTCATTATAATATTTTCATTCAGAATAAGTTACATACTAATATTCAATAGATGCACAGTTATTGAAACATATTCATTTCCTCCTCTACATGTTTTTCTGCGTTAATATATAATTTCTTTTAGTTCTTAGTGATTCTAACCTGCTGATAGTTCAAATGGGTAAATTATTATTTGTGCAATGGCAATCTGTGAACCAAGAAAACAATTTTAAAAGAAACCATATAATTTTACGAAGTATACGTAACAAGTTCTCAGTACTCAGGTATTGGCATTTGTTAAATCAGCTGCAGCTTTTCCTAACCCTTAGAGCGAAATGTGGGTTGCCTATTCCTAAAGGTTATATCTATTCTGGGAACAGTGAATGTACAAACGTACCGGTTAGAAATGAAATAATCCTTAAAGTGAAGAAAATATAATACATTTAAATGAAACGAAAATTTCTAAAAAGTTTTATGATTAAATGCACGGATAATTAGAAAAATGGGTTGAAGTTTTCAATACGTTGGCAACATTAAGATTGCCCAGGATTGTAGAAATTCCAGGAGGAAAAAAAATGAACTCTCTTTGACGTTACATGTAAAAATACGTAACATTTTGCAGCATTGGAATTTCAGCTCGATTCCTCGTAAATTAAAATCATATAAGTTATCCTGAGTTTGAAAATCTTGACATTATGATAAAACACTGCACTAATTACAAGCCTCACTGAATATAAACACGAACTGCCACAGGACAGCTTCATAATTGGATTATTAAGTGTTTTATATACTGTGACAGAAGTTTAAATGTCCCGATACATAGTTCAGCCGGTCGGCTGTTACCCCAAAGTTTTGTTCAGTAAACTTACGACACACAAACGCTTCAAATTTCTGAAACTTAGGTACACCATTGTAATAACAAAACTTGGCACTACTCTCCTTACAGTAGATGCTGGAAATGTTGCCCATTTCCCTGACACATTTCGCATCCTCTTAAGAAATTATTACTAATAGACCTTACTTCTTTCCAACGTTCTTTTGTGTTCCTCCAGTGTTTTGATTGAGTAGTGTTTAACGCCCGTTTTTACTGCTGAGGCACCACGGGCGGTGACACTGATGACAATGAGATGAAATGATATATTGGGAAAGAATTTTTTTTAAGGAAGGAAGCGTTCCAGGCCTAAGGTTTTAGGGTACCTCCCCGCCATTTGCCATTTATAAGGACTGGGGAAAATCTGGAAAAACCTGTCAGGGAGGACGGTCCTGGCGGGATTCGAACTCCAGTCCTCCCACTCACGAGTCTGCGCCCTAACGACCTCGAGCACTCGTGGCGGTTCCTCCAGTGTGTGAGCAGTAAGTGAATAACCTCCAAAGATAAAAATCACCAACAGTAAGATCTGGGGAACGAAGACATTTCATCAAGTATTTCTTATGTGAGCAAATAACGGCTTCCATTTATTCAGTTAGTCACAAAGTCTGACCCATTAAAATGTACTTGGGGGGGGGGGCTACAAGTAAGTTGCACCTAAATGTCTGTCTCGTTCTGCCAAACGACTTTCTGTGCTGACTTACACGTTGATAATTACTATATGACGGCGCAGTGTATATCTCATCATAAAACAAAAATACTGCAATATTTAAGGAAATCTCGTTCTCAACTGCACAACACAACTTCCTAACTCTCTCTCGCAACTGGAAGAGAGAATAGCGCCGCAGTGCCGCGTGCAGAATATCAGCGGTCATGTAAATGCTTTCACTCAACATTCCAAGTCGAAAGTTTATTAATACGAACAGCCTTACATGCTTTCAATATGTACTACGTCACAGAGAATTCACAGTCTTTGCCTGCAAGTTCGGCAATTTTTTTTCCCCCTTTTTATTTTTATTTTTATTTTTTTTTTTTTTTTTGAACGGTGTTTAGCGCCCATTTTAACTACTGAGGCACAACAGGCGGTGGGCACTGATGATACATGAGATGAAATTATATATTGCGAAAGGATTTTTAAAGGAAGATAACATTCCAGACCTAAGTTTAGGGTTACCTCCCCGGCATTTGCCATTTATGAGTACTGAGGAAAACCTGGAAAAAACCTCAGTCAGGGAGAACGCTCCTGGCGGGATTCGAAACCCAGACCTCCTGCTCACGAGTCCGCGCCTTAACGACCTCGGCCACCCGTAACGGTGACAATCTTGCTGGCATATGAGGACCTGTCTGCTGACAAGGCAAATATTCACCCCTTCTTCCGTCGGAGTAAGTCGAGAATAACGGAACGAATGAATGCCCGTTTTTGCTACAGAGGCACCACAGGCAATGCACACTGATGATACATGAGATGAAATGATATATTGGGAATGGATTAATTTTTAAAGAAGGACTCGTTCTAGCATAAATTTAGGGTGCCTTCCCGGCATTTTGCAATTTATGAGCACTGAGAAAAACCTGGAAAAAACCTCTCAGTCAGGGAGGACGGTCCTGGTGGGATTGGAACCCCAGACCTCCAAGTTAGAAGTTCGCTCCTTAAAAACCTCAGTCACTCGTGGCGGTGAGAATAACGGAGCATAGTTACCAAGTTTAATCAAGCTATGAGTATAAAGTTTATGCTTTTTTTTTAATGTATACAAAAAACGTCAACGCAACTGAAAAACCCTACAGTTAGAAATTTCTCTTTATTAGATTCTTTATCGATCAGACAGAAATCAAACTCCTATGTGTAGTAGTTATCCTGTATGGAACAGTGTTATGCTTTTCAAAAAATATTTTCAAGAAATATTTAAACTACAAGTTTACTATTATTACCGGCAAATCACAGCAAAATACCGTATGGGTGAGTTTAGTAGAGTTTTATAAATTGTGAGGTAGTCAAATATAAGTGTATTTCTGAGAAAAGCAACGTTGAATTCTGTTATTGCGTATGGTTTTAATTTACAATGACGTACATCATTACACGCATGTGAATATTCCGTGAAACTTTCATGTTATAAAATGAACCCATACTAGTGCTTGTTTTGAGATAGAAACACAAGCACTTCTACGGATTCTGGACTAAGGCAGTTACTTTTAGAGGTTATATTTCCTGTAGTTGAAAATGTGAATTCCGACCTTGCAGAACTTTCCGCTGTGCACAAATGTCTGCATGTCATTGCTGCCCCCCCCCCTCCTCCGGCACTACTTCTCCCTGGTTTTCACCAGTAGCAGAAGCTTAAATTGAATATTGGTTCAGCTTTCGCCAATTAGCTATCAAGCTGCATAAAATCGTCGTTCTTGTGTGCCGGGTGCTATAAAATAAGATAGTCATTTTGGTTTAGTGACAGCATTCCAGTCTTAAAGAGCATTAGTTTCTTCTTGTGGTGATTTGTCACACTATTCCCAAATCTTTTCCTTCGCGAGAGGTGATTACAATCACTGAGATATTTATGGCATGGATCAAGGAAGGACGCTATTGAGTTGTGATTGTTCATCTCCGCCTATACCGCCTGTTGTGCCTCAGTACTAAGAACGGGCGTAAAACACCATTCAAAAGGAAAAAATCTCCGTCCAAATCAAAGTATTTCCTCAGTTCCTAACCAATAATCAATCTGAACTCCACTGCCAGTGGCTTTATACAGTTTTGCACAACCTGATTACCCTTAAATTATTAGTCACATAATGGTTGTGCTTCCACAGAAATCGGTTGTGTCATTCAGGGAAAGTTAAGCAACATCACCAGCTCATCAAATTTGCCCATTCCTTTGCTGTAATTTGCAGGTTTCAGCAGATATTACCATGCTATTTGCTATATCGTTGCCGATAGGGTTTGAATTGCAATTTGGCGCTTGAACATGTCATAAGTGTCGGGTAGTTACTCTCTGAATGAATTTTTGTTTCGGTAATTCAAGTTATTTTGTGTGTTGATCAAAACCGCGGTACTCAGATATGAGTAGTGTAAGTGCCCCATTAAGCGAATGTCTTCCAACATTCTATGTGGCTGATTGCCGGATGCGCAAGCGCTTTGTGTTGAGAATGGGCGGCGCAAATCACCCAGTTGGCCACCTCAACGCAGTTCGAGGATCGCTTGATCACGGCGCTTACAATGTTTGTAGCATTATCTGTCACAGTGCCTGTTCCACTCCGCTAAGACATTTTTCGTCGCTTCACAAATTTGGCCGCAGTGTTGCTCATTCTGGCTCAGGAACGACTTGTATGAGCTTTGGGATCGAAATGCCTCTTCTTTTTCATTTGAATTATGTCAGCTGTGTCACAATCGACTGACGATGTTGACCGGGTCACAGATGTGGTTTCAGGTACTGCGCTGCTCATGCTCTTCATGTGATCAGCAGTGTTCTACATCGTTTCCCGTGTCAGGATATTCAGTGCGCCTGAAAGTGAATTCCATTCATTGATACCTCTTATTTCAAAACCAAGGCAATATACCATAAAAAAAAGACGATGTCTGACAATTATTGTAGCTTACATTCGCCATTTAGCCGTTCGATTAGCAAATTAAGGCGTGAGCACCAGACAATAAGGAATGATTTTATAGTATATTACGAATACATAAATTAAATGTTTGGAAGAAGCGTTTTTCTGCCTTGTGCAGCTATTTAGTTAACAGATGCAAGTACATCAAAATAATTTTACGGGTGCTCGAAAAAAGAAAGCAACTTTACTAGCTGTACTTGAAAGTGTTACAATTCGTATCTTTAAAACAATATGAATATCTTAGTTTTTCATGCTCAACATGTATATAGATTAAGATTTTCTGCAAACATAAAACAGTGTCGCGGATTGGCAAGGACTTTGAACAAACTGGTTAGTTTAAAAATAGTAATAATAAACTACAAATATAGAACGAGTAGAACAGTTCAAGTTGCATTAATTACATGTAATTAAAACTCATAACCACTTCTTGTATCTTTTGTTTCAGTTTGAAATTACAGCTTAAGGCGATTCTGCGATAATTGCATATTCCTATGTTCAAATATTACTTTGGATTAAGATTTTCTAGAAACATAAAGCAGTGTCTCAGGTTGACAAACGAAGTGGATAGTTAAAAAAGGTCAAACATAAAATTGCTAGACACAGTGCAATTTTTATTATTACCCTATAATTATATAGTTCATGTACTTTTTTCTGAGGTTTTAAAATTTTAAATAGTCCAACCATCCGTTTTTTCGCATAGCTTAATCTATACACATTTAAAAAAATCAAAAGTTGTACATTAACTAAAATTGTACTGAGGAGTACATTTTCTAAAGTATACAAATTTGAAATTTGAACTATTAATTAAAATTCTTATAATTCACTGCTGCCTTAATATAAGCATATTTTAAATCACAATATATATTGTTAATTAAAACATACTTCCTCATTAATTGCTTGGAATAATATCTCTTAAATTAGTATATATATAATAAAGTTTTGAATCATCCATTAGTTCAATTTTAGTCAAAATGCTATATAAGTCGTTGCCGAGTTACATTCACTCTAAATACGAAACAAATATTTACATTGCCGTTGTTTACAATCTAAAGTTTCGATTCATTTGAGAAGAGAGGCCCTAATACATCCTACATATCCAAGAATTTTGGAAATGATTATTTAGTCAAACAGTTCGAAAATGGTTATGTTTAATAAGCTTCATTCTCCGCGGATGTGTACAAAAATGGTCTGTTTGACATTAATTACTCTAGATTTTAGTAACTGAAATCAAACTTCTACTATTTATTATTTAGATAAGGTAGTAGTTGGTTCTGAATTGATGGTTTTCACATTTGACCGCTAGACTGGAGTAATAGAGTTGTTGCCATTATCTCGATGTTATTTCTACTTTTGTAATTAGCTATTGCTTACAATTCTGTGCGATGCTTATTTTGATTCCGGTTGTACAGTTACGGTTCAATATGCTAATTGTGCTAATGTGCAAAGTGTCCATTGCGAAAGAAAGTGAACAAAAAATAGTGAATTAATATCCCTAATCGATTATCGGTAAAAAGTTGTTATTATTATTATTATTATTATTATTATTATTATTATTATTATTATTATTATTATTATTATGCAACTTGTTTTCCTTTCAGGTACAAAATTTTTATAATATTTAATTTCACTCCTTCCCGCCGATGCCTAGACAAAAATTGAATCAGGAATTATGGTATGAGGAAAACCCTCGGGATGGGACTGAAAAAAGGACATTCGATTATGAAAAATATAATAATTTATAAATATTGTGATTTATTTATCAATGAACAAAACATAATTAACATGCGAAAATAAGCTTAACTTTGATCACACACTGTAATGTACTCTACATAATTTGGAAATTGAACATCTAACTCAGCGCACCAAATAAAATTCAATTTTAAAATTTAAAATATCTAATCAATTATTGGGATAATACACTTTCCTAAATTTCAATTTAAGGCTTTTTATTTTTTATTTTTTTATTTTTTTTTTTTTTAACCTAATATGCAGCAATGTAACACATGTTACAGCACACAAGTTCCTGTACAGTTAGACAACCAAGGAACTTAAAAGCAACATATAAAACCTTTTCAATTCAATGAATAAAATTTTAAAAGCCTCCCTGAAATGCCCGAGAACATCCGTGCAACCTGTGACGAGCAAAAACTAACTCTACTTGTATTACTGGACTTCATTAGAACTTTTGATACTATCGACCATGAAGTCCTACATACAAACTTAAAAGCTACAATACATCCAAACAGTGCGACTACCTGGTTCGAATTCTTCCTCAGTGAGCGTCAGCAACGTGTATTAGCAGATGTTGTTTTCCTTCTTGGCGCCTCATTAAGAGTTCAGCACTTGGACCGCTACATTTTATACTGTACATCAACAAGGTTGCTAAAGAGATAAAGCACTCCAATTACCATCTATACGCTGTTAACCTACAACTCTATTTTACACCGGCCCTCGTTTTGTTCATAA